>CM050221.1:36677500-36685000 GCA_027475355.1 Coilia nasus
TTTCTGAAAAATGCACCCACTGCATTTATGCTGACAGCAACAGTCTTAGCAAGAAATGCACGCTCATGTCAACCAAAGGCAACTGTAAAGAAAAGCTATATCTCTGTTTTTTAAAATGTAACTTATGAGCATTTACTGCAACACCTGGTACAAATACAGGTCCTAAAATGGTCAACTAAAAAGAGTCAAATAAAATTAAAATTACCGCGCTGCCTCTTTCTTCTGCTCCAGTTCGGCCTCCAGCTGCTGCTTCTTCTGCTGCATCTCCCGCTCCCTCCTCTGCCTCTTCTCCAGCAGCGCCGCCCGCTTCTGCGCTATGTCCTCCTCCCCCTGCAGGTCATCCTGGGGATAGCAGGCAGAGCAATCACACAGCCAGCCGCAGTCAAAGGCACACTGTCACAGTTAGAGGGCAGTGTCAGGAGCCAGGGGTGCTGCCTCAAGGCTTGTCACGTGTCATGTCACGGCCCATCACATCATCTGGTTTTAAACGCCTGATTTCTGCCTGCAGAGTGTTGGTAGCCAAATGCAAAGCTACAGATTGCAAGAGGATCATGAGAAGCTATTCACTGAACATAACAAAAAATATATTGGGTTAGATTTGTTGACAAAACCTTTTAAAATTACGATATCACAACATAAGAAGGCAGTCATTACTTCCTTATGAATATTTTTTCTGTCTGACTCTTTGTTTTTCATCTATCTAGATGTCTATTCATCTGCCTGTCTACACTGCTCTGTCTGTAATAAGAAACAAACGACTGCCCACCCGGTGTGGTACATGCAACCATCACCCTTACACGAAACCAAACATCAAATAGTAGACCACATCTGTGAGTCTGAGGCTGTATGCTGTGTGCAAATACAGTGTGGCAGCCACTATACTTCAATAATGCATGAGGCTCTGGCACACCCACAGGCGGAGCAACATTTCTGCCTGCCCGCATCACACTGCGCTCCCTTACACTCAGTGGCTCTGGCCTACATCTGCACGGCCTGTCTTCGTTTGCAAATAAATTCAATTTGCCGTTTCACTGCGCACACTACTGATGTCCCCCTTCCCACAACAACAAGCACACACTGCTCAGATCCCCGTGATAAACAATGTTGCCAATTAGGAGGGGATTACGTAACATTTTAGGTTAGGCAAGGTAAGTTCTCGCTGGCTAATCTTGCTGTTGTTTTGATTTTTTCCATGGCTGTCACTATTCATGGGATTGCAGAGGGAGAGGCTGTCTGGCTGCAGGACTCACCCTGTAGAAGAACCCACAGCACATCTTTTGGTCTCGGTTCTCCAGCCCTGGTTCTCCGTCCGGGCCTGACTCCAGGCCCGACTCCTGTCCCTCCTCGGGTTTCAGCACAGACAGCGGCACCTCAATCAGGTCCTTTCTGGACTGGGCCTGCTGGTCCTTGGCGCTGGTCACGCTGGTCGTGGTCTTCGTCGTCACAAATGCCTCCGATACTGGCTGAGACATCACCTCGGCAACAGACCCGGGCCTGCTGCTGTTGCTGGTTGCTTTCTTTCCTCCTTCTCCTCTTTCTTCTCCTCCTCCTCTGTCCCTGCTCTCCCCCTTTTCCCTTGTCGTTTTCTCTTCGGCCTGAGCTCCCTGGCTCTTCTCTGACTGTGTGTCTGCCCTCTGGGGCTTGTCTTTGGCTTGGTCCGGGGCCTGCCCCCTGTCCTTGGTCTCCTGCTCTCCGCTCGCTGGCGCTGCCCCAGCAGAGGGCCTGGAGTCATGGCCCAGGTACGCAAAGCAAGCTGTTTGTGTTGTGCTGGGGGAGAATCGGCGAAGCCGCGGCAGGCTGTCGACCGACTGCGGCGTGTTGAGCATACGGCTGAAGGGCGTGATCTTGAGCTCGCTGGGTCGTGGCGTGCGTGGCGTCCGGGCGTGGAAGGAGGCCGACTTCCTCTTAATGGTGCTCGGGGACCGGTGTGTGGTGCGGGGCGACCCCGTGCCTCCTCCGCCGCCGGTTGCCGAGGACGACAGGATGGGCGACAGGGAGCCCACGGAGCCGCCGCGGCCCGTCACGCTGCTGCTGCGCAGCTCCCGCAGCTGTTTCTGCGGCGACGGCTGCGGATGCGACGGCGGCGAGATGACCCAGGCCTGCTTGTCCCTCATCTGCATGATGGACTCCTGCTGGCGAGCCAGCCGCTGCATCTCCGACTGCAGGAAGCTGAGTGACGTGTTCAGCCGCTCGATGGTGCGCGTGTACTCCGCCAGGTCCACCTCTGCACCGCCATCCTCCACGGGGGATTTGGGGGCCGCGCCGTCCGGCTTGCACCTCTCCAGGCCGGCACCGTCACCAGCACTGCCGGGGGTCTGTGTTTGAGCTGTGGAGAGGTCGGCGACAGGTGATGGGGAAGGGGGCTTGCCAAAGTTTGGGGAGCTGGCCGTTTCGGCCACAGGAGAAGGGGACATGGATCCGCCCTTCCGCCGGACCACGTTGAGGAACGCGGTGCGGCCCATCCTCTGGCGGTGCCGCGTGAACGCCGCCTCCACCTTCTTCTTCTGCGCCTCGATGGCGCGCCGCTTCTCCTCCAGCTTCATCTTCAGGTGCACCATCTCCGAGGCCAGGATGTGGCCGGGGTCGCGGGGAGAGGTTAAGTGGGCGGGGCTCCGAGTCTCTGGTGTAACCGCCCTCCCCACAGCTGCTGGCAGTGCCGCCGCAGCCGCCGTTGTTGCGTTTGGCAGGTTGAGCTCAGAGCTCTCGGGAGTGTTGCTGCCGCTGCCGCTGTTCCTGCCCTCCGCCTGGTTCCGCTTGCGGAACTTCTGCTCGGCGAAGCTCGTCATGCGCACACCGCCGGAGCCCGAGGACGAGGCGGGGCTGCCGCAGCCCAGCGAGCGCACGCCCATCAGGCTAGTGCACGGGCTGGACGACGAGTCCGGCAGTGGGCACGACCGCACCTCGTAGTCCTGGTCCATGTCCGAGTAGTCCTTCAGCGATGAGTCCTCGTCCTGGCCATCCTGAATGTCCTCCGTCCTCACGTGGATGCCCGTGTCCACCTCCGTGGAGGTTGAGTTCAGGTCGCCGTCGTCCGCCCGGGCCGTGCAGCCGATGTCACCCGGCTCGTCATTGTCGTTGTCGTGGTGAACGTTATCGGCCGGGTCGCCCATCTCCCGGCCATGCAGGAAGAAGCTGTTGCCTCCGCTGCTCGTGGGGAGGCTGCTGTGGCTGCGCTCAGAGTCGTGAATGATCTTCAGGGCCTCCTCTATGCTGGGGGTGCTGGGCAGGGGTTGGCTGTGGTCCTCTGGCAGAAGCCCATTGGAATACCTGAGCAAAATTACATGAAATCGTGAAATGCTCAAGCAAAGCATTTTGCCACTTCAACTTGTTGAAGCACTTTGAGCTGTATCTTGTATGAATTGTGCTATACATGTAAATATTATTATTAGTAGTATTTTGTTTGAAAGCTCAGCTTCAATGCATGATACTAACATCTGACACACAACAAATCAAACCACCACCAGGTTTAATGGGAAACAAGAGGGTTCATTTTTACACTGCAATTCTCTGTTGAGTTAGACTGTTCAGTGTGTTAGGGGAAGCCACAGATTAACAGACATCATATGCTCCTATTTGTACTTATTACCATTATGGGCACATAGAACATAAACACTCTTTTTAATGCTGATTTATATATTTGTTATTCAGGAGAGCCACCACATTCTTAACAGCAATAATAGGCTAAAACATGATATAACTTCTGATTATTACTGAAAAAGGCACAACATGTATCATAAGTATCTTCCAAATACCACAAGCATATAACCATTCTTGCATTCACTTACGTGTGAGTGCATTACGCAACCTTGGTACTCCCATGCTTGTATAGCTTTCACAAATGTAATTTGTGTAATGCAATTTGTGCCATGTTAAGCCTCCACACAGCTAGCTATCACCTCTGACACAATCCTGGGACTATGTGAGTCAGACTCACAGTTCTTATCACATATAATCTGTCCCTACAGCTGGAACAGCTGACAAACATCACAGACACTCCCACCGCATGGTGCAAATACACAGCACATGGCTGGCATCATACTTGGCATTACTCCTGATGCATCAACACGCCACCCCATAGTATAAGCACACAAGACATGGTCGACGTCTTACTTTGCATCACTCCTGGTGCGTGCTCTTCCTGCCCGTCTGCTGGCCTCTGCAAACTCGTCACTGTCCTCCTCCTGGATGTAGCCCTCCTGGCCATTGATTGGCTGAAAGGACAGGTTCCGCCGCATGTTGCGGTTGGCGTGGTGCACCTTGAAGCCCAGGCCCTCTGTGCTGGCGGAGCGAGCCATGCCCCGACCCGACGACCCCGGCTGAACAGGGGTCACCTCGTCGTCAAACGGGATCTCAAAGGAGATGCCATGAGCCGAAGACCTGTGCCAAGGATGAAAAGGTCATTTAAGGATATTTACATCGTCTTCACCACTTACATCTTATCATTTAAAGACCAAGAAAACGGAAAATGCTTGGCAACAATTTACTCAATTAATTAAATTATACATTATATTATACATTATATCTATATGTATTATATTTTTTCAATTTTTCAATTTTATTTTTTAATCAATTAAATAGAATCTTAGCTTCCATAGTAAAGTGAAAGCTTTTGAAAGACTTTCCCATAACAACAGTAGATACACAGAAATACATCACACTGTCACACTTGATGTTACTAATATGTGCTGGTGTGACTGTTAAAGTTTAAAGCACATTTACGATTGTAAATGTAGATAAATGCAAGTAAACATTAATGTATGTTATTAATGTAATAATAGTTCAAACATTGTGGTGAAGTATAATATTCTAGCCACAGGCGTAGCTAAGAGTGGGCTGGTCAATCACGCCCACCCATTTAGAAGGCTCTATAAGTTCAATTGACTGTTTTAGTTATAAAAATAATAACAAGTATTTTTGGCTGGGCCCACCTGATTTTTTTGGGCCCACCCATTTTATGATTTCTGGCTACACCACTGGTTCAAGCCGAGTGTCTCACCTCTTCTCCTTAGGCCACGTTCCCACACAGCCATCCACATAAGACATGGAGGAGGAGCGCTTTATCAGAGCTGCAACAACATGACAAGCCTGGTAAAATCTCCAATGCCCAAAATGCCAAAAGATCTTCATGTTTTATGTCTCTAACAGGAGGGCATACATGTAAAGAAAACTATGGTATTTGGAGAATTTTTGCTTTAGAAATAGCTGTTCACTTACATGAGGAATTTGTATTTGGTTGTGAGCTGTCAGAGGTTAAAACAAAAGTAAACATTTGTGAGGTTTTCAAAAAACACCCAGGTAAATGAGCTAAATTATAAATGTGTGTTCATTATTTTGTCAGTTAATAAGTAAACAGTAAACATACACACCTTGACTGCTCGGGACTACACGATCTCTCCAAGAAGCTAGGCTTGTTTTTGGAAATGGGAGCCATTTTTGCTGATGACCGTGTCGGCTCTGGAACTATGAAGTTAAAAAAACAAGATATTCTGCTCAAATGGACACGTCACAAGCAAAACCATAAACAAACAAACAAACTCACACACATTGACTCACACATGCATACAGAACACACACACACACACACACACACTGGCATATGGTACAATTTGCAGCTGGATCTGCTCACCTTTGGCATCGAAGGAACGGGGCTGTACAAAGGAAGGCTTCACCACTTCAAACCACCAGAACAGCTCGGCCATAAACACAAGGTAGTTACTCTGAGGCACACACAAACACAAACACACACACGCACGCACGCACGCACGCACGCACGCACGCACGCACGCACGCACGCACGCACGCACGCACACACACACACACACACACACACACACACACACAGAAAGAGCAGAGACCAGTAAGAGAGGATAATGGAGGCAAATCAAATATGTGTCCCGGGAACAAAAAGGACACTGTGTTTCTCCACCCTAACAAAAGTTATAGCGCCCCTTCTGCAGTAGCTAAGGCTGGCCAGTGGATGTCCCCACAAGCCCCAATTCATTGCTTCAGCATCCCTGCTAACAACAGAGCTTTGTCGTACACATTGTATCTCATTATTTACACTACAACAAACAGAAACCGCTTGTTCGGAGGTCAAAGACTAAAGCCATTCAGATCGCTGGCATTGCATAAGCTCCGTTTGCAAGCGAATCCAAATCTAGTCTGACCCATCCTCCCGGCACGCCAGCCCAAATATGAGGCCAAAAGAAACCATTTATAACTTCTTTGACGTTCTTTTCTGTTCAGTTTAAATGCTATTGTTAGAGTCTCTTGTACTTAAATACATTGATTACACCAGTGATTGTAATGGATCTGCACTGTACAAATCATTTACTGTTCAAACGTATTATCTCAGAACATGCCCCTGTTATAAAGAGTGTTTGGCTTGGGTTTATGTAAATGAAATAAGCCACTGTGTGCACCCATATGATGAACACAGTTGAAGAGGCCAATAGGAGCAGGCGTGACTGGTTTATATTCACGAGGCATACAGGGCCTCTAGCATGTGGTGTGGGAAGAATGCCTGAATACCATATCTCTGCCAACTCTCTCTCTCTCTCTTTCTCTCTCTCTCTCTGCATTTATCTTTCCCTCATTGCCTGTTTCTTTTCCACCCTCTTCTTTCTCCCTTTTTCTTTTACTCTCTGACTTTTTCTCCTCCTCTCTTTTCTGATCAGTCTATCATCCTTCTCTCTTGTTTATCTTTCTTTCTTTCTTTCTTTCTTTCTTTCTTTCTTTCTTTCTTTCTTTCTTTCTTTCTTTCTTCCTTTCTTTCTTTCTTTCTTTCTTTCTTTCTTTCTTTCTTTCTTTCTTTCTTTCTTTCTTTCTTTCTTTCTTTCTTTCTTTCTTTCTTTCTTTCTTTCTTTCTTTCCTTCCTCTTCACTCTCTCATTCTCTCTCACCCAAAAGGCCTGTGCCAGTGTCATGTGCCTGAAGCCTGCTTTCACACTTCTCTCCTGCCTCCACTCCTCTTCCAGCTCACAGCCACCAGCCTGCTGAACTCATGAACTCAGCAACTGAGGCAAAGCAAAAACGTGCAACGCCTAAATGTCAAAGTTAAAGACTCCCCCCTGGCACAGCTGTCTAACTGCGTGTCCTTTTCCTCAAGTGAGCTTTGGGATTGTTATGATTTATCAGCTAGTACTCCACCTTCTACCCTGTATGTAGAATATATGTTTTTTCCCTGTTAACTGAATAATCAATTACTTCTCTGCTGTCAGTCGAATATGTGGCATTATACTACAGATGTGTAGCCAGCAGCCTTTTAGACAATCAATCCATTTACTGTTTTGAAAACACTCTATTGTCTCTCTTCCTCTAATTAGATTTACGTTTGAACTGAACTTCAGAAAAAAAAAAAAAAAGGGAACATAGAACACACCCACAGAACTTTACATCATTTCTGTTGCTGGGAGGCTAAAACACAAACAGACCGAGGACATATATAGACACAGATGAAAAAGAAAGGGGAAAAACCATCAGCCATCCACATCCGTCCTCA
>CM050221.1:36692500-36695000 GCA_027475355.1 Coilia nasus
ACACACACACACACACACACACACACACACACCTACACACACACACACACACACACACATGCTCAAAGAAACACATACACTAATGGACATTCAAACTGAGTGTGATGTCAGTCTGAAAATAGATGTGTGACATTAATCAAATAAACTACTTCATATGTTGAATAATTTAAATATGTATATAAAAAAATAATATCCATTTTGCCCAACAGGATACACAAAACAGAAGCTGACACCCAGTCTAGACTCGTGGCAGCGCGTCTCGCTGTGACCTCAGCACCTCTCCCCTTCCTTCTCAGTCAAGTGACATGAGCCTTTCTGCTTTAACCATAAGCAGCCACAACAAGTGATAATATTACATCCCTGGTCTGCTCAGTTTTCACTCTGTTTTGTTCTCTCTCTCTCTCTCTCTCTCTCTCTCTCTCTGTTTCTCTTTCTCTCCCATGCTTCTCCTTAACATCCACTCACTTCCTTGTCTCTCTCTCATTCTTCCTCTCTGTCTGGCTTCCTCTCACCTCTCCTTCTTCCTCTCTCTTTCTTTCTTTCTTTCTTTCTTTCTTTCTTTCTTTCTTTCTTTCTTTCTTTCTTTCTTTCTTTCTTTCTTTCTTTCTTTCTTTCTTTCTTTCTTTCTTTCTTTCTTTCTGTCCTCTTCTCCCTCCCTGGTATAATAGGCCTCTTCAGGAAAATATTCCCACAGTCCTGCTTGCTGAAAGGCTGCTCCTGCCATGAGCAGGTGCCTGGATTTGGTTGCAGTTCTTTGCAGGGCCTTTCGATGGCCTGATTGATGTCCTCAGGTTGGCCATGGGAAACAAAGCACGCCGCAAATGTAACCTATCCTCCACATGACAATGGCTTTAGTTTTACAGTAATTCACATGACAATGCTGTTAGTAGTACATTTATTTACTGTGTGTGTGTGTGTGTGCGTGTGTGTGTGTATATATACGCATATTTGTGAGGGTTCACCTCATAATTCGATGGGTTCCAAGACACAACTTACAGGTCACTGTCACCACTCATGGCTCTAGAGTGTAAAAGTACCACTGCATCCTAACAGAAAAAGATTATCACACAGCTCTGGTAGATCTACCCATCTGAGGACTCACTCACCTTAAAATATCCACCTGTCACTTGCACTTACTCTGGCCATCATTTTAAAGCAACTATATCAGCAATTCACACAGAACTGCATATCAGGCAAGACACCAGCTGACTAGAAGGACAGATCCTGCTTGAATGTTGTGGAACCATTCTACATTCTAAGACCTGTTATTCTGCAAAAGAAGGTTCTATGTGGAGAACAGACTAAAATATGCAGGGGCGGTGCAGGACGGAGAAAAATACAGTTCACTCTTTCCTGTGCCTTGGCCTCCTCTGTTTTTATTTCCACTGCTCTGGCAGTACGTGACTAGCCTCGAAAAAAACATGGCTGTCTCACATAAGACAGGTTTGTCAATTTTAGACAAATACAGAGGGGGGGCAGCAGAGTGTAGGAGAAGAGAAGAGAAGAGAAGAGAAGAGAAGAGAAGAGAAGAGAAGAGAAGAGAAGAGAAGAGAAGAGAAGAGAAGAGAAGAGAAGAGAAGAGAAGAGAAGAGAAGAGAAGTTTAGCCTGGTAAACCAGCCCCTTCATTTCATTTTGTACAAAGAGTCTGGCAGTTCTGTATTTGTTAGTTTCTTCCTGGAGGTGTGGACTCTGCTGAAGTTTGAAACAAGTGGCTCTGCCTTTACCCAGTTGGTAATGCCTGGTTGTCACATGCAATTACCGTGCCTACGCACTACAATTCAAATGTAGCACACAAAGGCAACGTCATTGCTCATGAACACTCCCTCTGTTCGCTGATTGGCTAGGCAAAATTCTGCCTAAAACAGCAATGTGAATGAGAGCACTGCCAGACCCTCTGTACAAACTGAAAAAAAAGTACAAGGGGCTAGTTTACTAGGCTAGGAGATGTTACCATAGGTAAATTAAACTGAACTGTGTTATACAACTGTGTTACACTAACTGAACTGTGTAACACTTTGTTACACACAAACACCAAGCTTTTTTCTCAAAAAAATCATTAGACATTAGGAATCTAATCTTTTTCTCAAGCACCTAGTACACAATGCATCATGTGGGTTATCTCCTGCTGTGACACTACTGCATTCTTTGGTCCTTCTCTCTCTCTGTCTTGTCTGTCTGTCTTTCTCTCTCTGTCTCTATCTCTCTCTTCCACTCTCTCTCTCTCTTTCTCTCTCTCTGTGTGTGTGTGTGTGTGTGTGTGGACTTACCCTCTGGGTTGCAGAGTTTTCCCCAGGGGGGGCCTCTCGGGTCCTCTGGTCCTGGGCCAAAATGTCTCTCAGATGCTCGTTCACCTGGAGTAACACGCACACACACACACACACACACACACACACACACACACACACACACACACACACACACACACACACACACACACACACACATACACGCACACCAGATCAGGTTATAAAACATGTAAACCTGTTACGTAATGGTCAG
>CM050221.1:36697500-36727500 GCA_027475355.1 Coilia nasus
TATTGTTTATTTACTTAATACTTTTTCTTCTATAAATTATCACTTGAACATTATTGTTCCTTCTGTTTGATGCCTAGATGTCACACATCATAGTTAGCTGCAGCACATGGTGCAGCCTGACTGAAATGGTTACAAAACTAATCGAAACTCCAAGGGGGTCATTTTCTCTTGTCCAAAAACGCGTGGAGAATCCCAGACATCAGTTTCCTGAGCAGCTGGTCTCGGTGACCTGGTAGGAGCGAGACCCTGCAGCCAGCATCGTCTCCCAGGGGAGGTCAGAATTCCTCTTGCTGCACTCTCGACCAAAATGCACTCTTCTAAAGCCAGCAAGCATATCAGAGAATGTGTTTTATTTATCATTATTATTACGCAGGGGGCAGACAGGGGCACCAACGCACCTTGTTTAACCAGGTTGTCACGGCATCCTCTGCGTCGTAGGGGATGTCGTCGTCGGGGAAGAGAGGGCAGTATCTCTGCACGCAGGACAGCACGCGCTCCACGCTCACCATCTCCACGGTGTAGGCCATCATCAGTGTGTCAATCATTGCCAGGTGTCCGCTCTGAAACACAACACGCACCATCTTTAAGATCGCTCCATGAAACAAACTTCCTAAACTTTCTATCATGGTTTAGAACTACTTACACACACACACACACACAAACACACACACACACAATACAGACACATGCACATACATGCACACCAGATCAGGTTATAAAACCTGTTATATAATAGTCAGTCAACTGTGTACTGCTTCTCTAATGGCCATTGAAATACAATGACATATTTTTGAAACGACGAGCTGACGTATTTTCTAAATATTTTTTTCAATAGGTCGTGGTTGGGATGGTTAGATCCCTTTTTAAATTGTGCACAAGCTAAAGGTCCAGTTCTTATAATACCCATATGGCTGCTTCACACAAACAGAGCCAGACACTCTTGTGATCCTAAGATGGGAAATTCTTCCACCCATGACATGAGTGCCGGACACACATTAGAAGCAGTAAGCAATAAATACATAACAATGAAAACTGTGACACACAGATGAACACGGGGAGCAGGGGAGACCACTCAATGCTGCGCCTGGGAAGGAGTTGAGCTGGCTTAGCGCAAGCAAGTCTATTATCAGACGGGTGGTGAGAGGCCTATCAGTTTTAAAACAAACATTATAAGTTCACTTACTGAAACCAAAGGTTTGCGGGAGCTGAATTTGTCTATTTTTATGTGGATAACTTCTTTTTCACAGGCTAAAGCCTCATCTTAGGTGGAACAGCAGCAGACACGGTTGATAATAGGCAGTACGCTGAAAATAGGATCACTTCAGCCAGATGCCTTGTGAAGGAGGGTGAAGGAGAGTGCTGTTCATCTGCTTCCCTACCCACATTTTTTTCTGCTGACACAGGGAATAACACTTACAACTCTGCAGAGAAAGGCCAAGTCCTTAACCAATCAGCCACATCTGACTTTTTGACAGAAAAGAGGCGTTTCCATTTTAAATAGAAAGCGTAGAGCAACACAAAGACTGACATTCTGCTGGCCTTTCTAATCGCATGCCAGTCTGGTAAGAGACAAACTCCACCTCTTCCTGTTTGCTGACTCTCCGACCCCTTAACGCATTGTAGTGGAATGGCATTATAGACAAAACCATTGGGTTTGGGAGTAGCTATAGATGGCTATGTAGGGGACTCATCCTTATGGTAAAAATGGTCTTTGCATACTGTGCTCCTTGCAGGGTCGGCATTAGTCATTTATTTGGTTATACGACTCCTATGTGGTCAAAGCTCTTGCACATTCTAGCACAGGATTCATGTGTATGTTTTAATATGATTGAAATGTACTCACAACCACAAATGTACACCAATCTCACAAACCTATCAGAGATGTAGGTATGCAAAAAATATGCAAAAAAAAAAACACTGTGAAAAGTGCTGGCGTTTGAATCAACACCATTTTAAAATGAAATGGAATTGCACCCAATGTTTTGCCCAAATATGATTATAACACCTTCAGTTTTAACCTGACTGGCCAAGACAAAAATGTGACTGCTCCTTTACACCTTATCTGATGTGTTCCTCAATTTGACATTGGGTCCACTGCTGAAGGCTTCTGAATTATAACAGAGCTTCAGTGAGTGGCCTGGATGTTGTGTACCCCACTGGCCCAGCCACAGCAATAACAAAAAAGGTAAACAAAGGTGTTAATCACTTTCCAGCAACACCACACCTGGCTGCTTGTGAATTCAAACCCATTCACACAACACCACTGGCATGACACAAATGACAGAAAAAGTATACTGAATTGGCATAAGTTTGCTGGGCTTGTCACAAATGGCCTTCTGTCTCCCCGAACCTCTCTCATGATGCTGTTATTTCAATTACGTGTGATGTTACATGCAGGGCAACATCACATATACTAGGAAAGTCCTGGGCAAAAGCACAGCCAACAAACGGTGACTCACACAGATCGTTCCGTAAAACACAGACCTCTATTCAGCCTCCAGGAAGCCCATAAAGGACTTTTTCAGTGTGCTACTTTACTGGACCTTTCTGTTTTTACCAAAGAGTGCTGTTCATATTTACTGCATTCACACACTGCAACCATACATGCATACATACATACAAACATACATACATACATACATACATACTTAGATACATACATCATTAAGTTCATACATCATATAGCAGCCAACATACTGTACATACTGTATACACATATACTTGAATAAAGGGTTGAATAAAGGACAGCAATGTGAAGCCCTAAAGCCCCAAATGCCCGAGTCTGTGTAACACTGTGCAACACTGAAAACCCAGCACCGTTTCCGTTAGGTTTTAATGTGAGGGCAGTGTGTGTGGCTGAAGTGACGAGTGGGGCTTAACGTCAACGCCCAATGGCACGCAGCACTTGGACTGACCTCTGAGTGGTACACTCTGGACACACACTCATGTGTGGCTCTGAAAATGCTGCAGTGTGGTAACAGATGCAGTGCTACAGTAGCACGCAAAGGCCCAGGCTTCTCTAGCGGAAGACCAGGCATGCTGCTAATGCCCTTAAACAAAAAGACAAAGGAGCAAGGCTGAAACACCTGAAAATGCCACCACCCATGCCAGTGTGTTCACTCGGGTTAGAGCACCCTGCGGAACCAGCACAGTGGACACAACCCAGTTCAAACTGGAAAACTTGCTCATACAGACCAGATCGCAAAGTAGTCCAATTAAACACAGGCTGGAGATGGGACAGTGGCCAGGGAGGACACCTGGCAAACAGATAGGCCAATGCAGCCGTGGGGATGACACAGCTGTGCATGTGTCTGTCTAAGCCTGTGGACCTGTGTGTGAGTAACCCCTTGTGTGTCTGTGTGTGTGTGTGTGTAACCCCTTCTGTGTGTGTGTGTATGTGTGCAAGTGACCCCTTGTGTACGTATGTGCGCGTGTGTGCATGCGTGCATGCATGCTTGTCTGTGTATGTGCATGTATGTGTGTCTGTGTGTGTGTTTGGGTGTGTGTGTGTAAGTACTGCACTGCAAGCTCAGTATACACATGCAGACAAAAGAGTACAAATAGAGTCTACACCTACTATGACATTTAAACTTAACTAAAGCTGCATCTGATTACAGCAGCTTTTTACGCCAAAGTAGCAGTCACATTGCCTAAGTGTCTATAAAATAAACAGCACTCAAATTTACTGTGCACGTGAAAGACTCAAAAACAGTTTACATAGCCAAGGGTTGCACCATGTCTACCTCATAACAGCACTGTTCCTCAGCTAAAGCAGATCCCTCTATCTTTTATTCAGCCCGTGTATATTTGCTCCTCTCTGAGGGCAAGCGTGAATCCCAATAATAGCAATAGTAATAATAACAATAACAATAGCAATAATGATGACAATAATAATAATAATACATTTCAGTTATAAAGTGCTTTTCTAGACACTCAAAGATGAGTGTCATAAAACTGTAGAAGACAGTACAATAGTATGAGTAATAGTATTCAAGGGGAATTATCAAACAATGAAACAGTAAAACGGTGAGTGCCTCAGAAGAGACTCTGGCCAAATCAAAGAGTTCTCCTCACGTGAACAGACCAGAAGACTCCAGTAAAGGCTAACATTTAAGGACACCACTACTTTACTACTCTCCTCACGCATAGGAAAATGCTGTTACTCAATACCTTACTCTTACAACTTCCCGCCATCTCTGGAACATCACTGTGTACGGTAAATAATGGATTTTCTGAGGAACTACAGCCCTGGAGGTAATCCTGCAGGACATAATTACTTGTGTGTATGGGGCTGTCTAGGCATCTGCACAGGCATGTCACAGACGTACTCACAAGGGACACAATGTCCTTATATGGCCTCCGTGGCCTCCAAGCATGACAGGCACAGTGCATAGGTGGCTAGGTGTTAACTCACGGCAGACAGATCAAAGAGACACAGAGGACTTTTTTATAGAGAAAAGATCATGTTAAGTTTTCCGTGTCACTGTCTGTTTGTAACAGTTAATAGCATGGCAAGGGTAAATGGAGTTGAGGGGAGAAAAAAAAGGCAGCTCTTAAAATAGGTTCAGGCATATGTGAGGGCAGCCCTCCAAGGCGTCTGAGGCCCCCTCGTTACCCAAACAAAGACCTAATCAGACTTTAAATCAAAGGCGACAGAACACAGCATAATGTAAATGGAAAACATATGACCATTTCATACTGACCTTTCTCTACAGCCTTGCTGACTATGAGGAAAAAAAGGCATCGAAAAAGATCTGCAATTTCTTTAAAGCTGCCTTAATTATGTGCAATATAGTGTGCTCAATGTGAGACAGTCAGTCATGTTGTCTGCTTTAACCATTAGACTGTCATTCATTGTAATTTGGGGGCTCTGTGAGTGTGTAGTTTTATGTCTGCAGTCACACTTATATAGATAAAGTTTACTGAATTTAAGGCAACCACTAATGTTTGTAGTTTCTGCCACGTTAATCTCAACCTCTCTATTCTGCCCATAGTCTCTAGTCCACAGGCTTGAAGCGTAATTAGTTCTTTAAAGCAAGGGTCCTTTTTAACTGTGACATTTTACCATTTTATGTGTAGGGACCCTATACATCCTACTGCACAGTGCTATTTTAAATTTTGCCAGTGGTTTAAAAAATGGTGAATGGGATATGTTTGGCATTTAGTTGTCATAGTGAAAAAGTCCTGGTTTTAAAATACTCTGAATTTACACTTACTTACACTAGTACACTTACTTACACTAGTACACTTACTTACACTAGTACACTTTATCTCTACACTAGTATTACATTTGGTGGCACAGAAGCACAAGTAGACACAGTCAGCTCTTTGTCGCTGTCTTGCCCGCTGTCTCTCTATGTGTGTGTATGTGAGAAAGACACAGAGAAGCCTGACAATGCAATGGTACACACACACACACACACACACACACACAGACACACACACTCACACACACACACACACACACACACACACACACACACACACACACACACATGCACAAATAGGCAGCACAGCAGGTTTGAGTCCTGGGGGACACATACATGACCCTAGCGTCTCCTCCACTCTAAGCACTGAGGCAACTGCAGCACAATGAGTCTGAACACAGGCCTGCTCTTTTCTCTCAGGAAGCTCAGTGTGGTGGGTCCCACACATGATCCTCTGTTCCTATTTTTTCCTCTCCGGTCTTCCTCACTTAGCGCTTTTGCTACTGGTGACTCAGTGAAAACACACTGGGAAATGCATTGCCTGGTAATACATACTGTACATAATTCACTACTACCATGTCTATATTGTATATACTGTATATATCGCACTTGCTGCTCCTTGCATTTCTGATTAGATGCTAAACCACATTTTGTTACCCTGTATTTATACATGTTTAATGACAATAAAGTTTAATCTAATTTAATCTAATCTAATCTAATAATACTGCATACCTAATAGCCTCACACTTATGGGTAAGGAACAGGGTATGTTCATTTTATATTATTTAGGATGCAACATTTTCTACATTAATGGCAGGAATAACTTTATGATGTAATTTTTACCAATGATTTAAATACCTATCAGCAAGTTATAAGAGATATAAGAGAGAGCCATGTTTCTCAAAACACTAAAATATACCCTGTATCTATCTGACACGTTTCTCTTTTAACATGTTTCTCTTTTAACATGCTTTCTCGTGTTGTTCGCACCACTTGTGATGAATGCACCACATAGGCATGCAATGGAAAGACCTTCACTGAAGCTGCTACCATCTGAGTAGGCTTCACAAAGGCAGTCTGTGATTAGGTATGTATGTGCGTGCGTCTGTGTGTGTGCACACATGTGTGTGGGTGAGTATGTGCTATAGGGACAGTGAGAGGCAGAGAGAG
This sequence comes from Coilia nasus, assembly GCA_027475355.1. Lineage (NCBI taxonomy): Eukaryota > Metazoa > Chordata > Actinopteri > Clupeiformes > Engraulidae > Coilia > Coilia nasus. Next base: position 36,703,878 of record CM050221.1, read on the forward strand.
TTAATGAAAAAAAGATAATTGGCAGAGAAAAAAGGACAGGCTTAGGGGAAGAGAAATGAATGTATGAGCAAATAGGGGGAGCATGCTGGAAGAAAAGAGAGAGAGGGACGGAACTGAAGAGGTCTAGAAAAGGAGAGATAAAGATGGAGAGAGACAAAATGATTTATAGTGCCCCTCTATTGGATCTCATCCAGTCTGAGAGACTGAATTGGTGGAGGGGTGTGTGTGTGTGTGTGTGTGTGTGTGTGTGTGCGTGTGTGTGTGCGTGTGTGTGTGTGTGTGTGTGTATGTGTGTGTGCATGTGTGTGCGGGTGTGTTCTTGTGCTCAGCAGACCCCGCCTTCTGTAATACCGCAGCGCATACACACACACCCACAGACATAAACACACTTTGACACAGGCACTCACACTGACATTGGTACACACACTGACATTAGCACAGAGGCACACACAGATGCACACTTTCTGTTGTGTGTGCATGCAATATCACACACACACACACACACACACACACACACAACGACTCTCTTTCTCTCTCTCTCTCTACTCCTCTATCTCTTTCTCTCTCTCATTCTACTGATCTATATCTTTATCTCTCTCTCTCTCTTGCTCTCTCTCTTTTCCTCTCTCTCATTCTACTCCTCTGTCTTTCTCACTAACTTACCTAAAACTGACACACCATCATTTTCCCTCTCTACCTGGCACTTGGCCAAACAGCAGCCCGCCAAAATCTCTGAGGTCACCACAATTCTCACACATGCATTGAATAACGGAAAACCTGAGCTGCAGAAAGCTTACTCCTCTGTGTGTGTGAGTGTGTGTGTGTGTGTGTGTATGTGCGCGTGCGTGCATGCGATCACCTCCATATGCATATACAGACATGCGAGCCATGGTCTTTGTCGCATTGCTTCTCCCCAGTGTCGTGCATAACACTGACTGGGAAGTGCATGTGTGTGTGTGTAGCAACTGAATGCAATTGGGCGCATTCGTACGTGCCTGTGTGTATGTGTGTTCCCATTCCCGTGATTGTGCATGTGTGTGTGTGTATGCGCACGCGTGCGTACTGTATGTGTGTGTGTGTGTGCATGTGGGGCAATCTGGCTGGGTTAGTGTGTTGGCCGACTGGTAGACAGATGAAGGTCAAGTCCGTGCACGTGCCCTTCCACTGCACTTAATCAATGCCACACCAGGTTGTGGAGCACAGTAATGGATGCTGTCTTTAAGGCAGCAGCATCATGCATAATTCTCACACCCTCTGTATGAAACTCTCAAGACATTTGGAGGTCATTAATTAAATGTGTACATGCCACCAAAGACCATTCTGTGTGTGTGTGTGCTTGTATGTGTAAATATACTGTGTGTAGAATATATGAGTAGAATTTTTAACGCTGTATGTGTGTGTGTGTGTGTGTGTCTGTGTGTGTGTGTGTGTGTGTGTATGTGTGTGTGTGTGTGTGTGTGTGTGTGTGTGTGTGTGTGTGTGTGTGTGTGTGTGTGTGTGTGTGTGCCCATGCTTTACATGAGAACAGATGGTGTTACTTGACTGATGTGGTCCATAAAATGAGCCCCTATTAAATATTAAATATGCAAAGGACAGAAACACTCCTGTCTTCTCTGAAGAGACTCATGGGATTTTGAGAATTTTCTACTACTGAGAGAGTGTGAGGGAAAAGAGTGGGCAAGAAGGAAAGAGAGGGGGAAAAGGGGAGAGGGGGAGAGGGGGGGGGAGAGGGGGAGGGGGGGGGGAGGGGGAGAGGGGGGAGGGCAGGGAGGAATGGAGTTGGAAAAAGGCAAAAAAAAAAAAAAATATATGGTGAAAAATATGGTGTGATAGGCGAGAAGGCACTGAGAAAAGAGGACGGATATGAGGAAAAGCAAGACACAGACATACAGAGACAGGGAGATTGGTAAGGAATCACAGAGAAAGACAAAATTAAGAGAATGGAAAAAGAGAAATACCAGGAAAGATAGAACTACAGAGATGAAGAAAAAGAAAGAAAAAGAGAGAAAGAGAAACAGTGGAAGAAAGAGAGAAAGAGAGAGAGAGAGAGAGAGAGAGAGAGAGAGAGAGGTAGGAGAGAGAGAGATTGAAAGACAGAGAAAAAGAAAGAGGGAGATGGGTGAGGTACTGCAATGCAGAGACCTACAGCATCCCCCTGACATGCCAGCTCTGGCCAGTGCTCTTAAGTACAGCCCTACATGCCCAGCCAATGGAGACAGGGCCGCTCTATCACACACAGCACGGCTTCATCAAAATGCAGCTGCCACCAGCCCAAAACACACACAGCGATGGGCTTTCTCAGAGACTAGCAGTGTTGTAAAAAAGGAGAGAGAGAGAGAGAGAGAGAGAGAGAGAGAGAGAGAGAGAGAGAGAGAGAGAGAGAGAGACAGACAGACAGACAGACAGACAGACAGACAGACAGACAGACAGAAACAGAGAAACAGAGAAGGACACAAAGGGAGAGGGAGAGAGACAGAAACAGACAAAGTGTGAGACAGAGATAAATATAGAGACAGAGAGGGAGAAAGAGATAGATGGATAGAGCGAGAGAGGGAGCGAGGCGAGAAAGAGAGAGAGAGAAAGTATGGGTGTGTGTGTGGGAGAGAGAGAGAGAGAGAGAGAGAGAGACAGACAGAAAGACTTTAGCAACAAACAACAGCAGCAAGACATGTGCAGAGTCAAATTACGTCAATTGCACCCGTTTTATGAGTTCAATATTAACACAGAACACAGTAACATGTGCACGGAGGGCCCTAACAGTAAATGTGTTTGTGCTTACAGTAGCTGTGGTGTACTGAAGCCTTGTTGCTCACTCTCACAATGTGCCCCCTCACAACCTTAATGGAAACACCACATAGAAAAGAGAACAATGATGCATGAAGGGATGAATATATAAATATATAAGCAGACAGACAGATGGAGATAGATAGATAGATAGATAGATAGATAGATAGATAGATAGATAGATAGATAGATAGATAGATAGATAGATAGATAGATAGATAGATAGATGGATGGATGGATGGATGGATGGATGGATGGATGGATGGATGGATGGATGGATGGATGGATGGATGGATGGATAGATAGATAGATAGATAGATAGATAGATAGATAGATAGATAGATAGATAGATAGATAGATAGATAGATCCACTGGACCATACTCTTTCACTTTCTTTCACTTGCACTCACTCAACTCACTTGTGCAAATAGTCTGGAACATTAGGCCTGCCTTTAACCAGTGTCTACCTAATGCAGCATACAAACTAAACCCAACTCAAACTAATCAGATACTAAAGGTCTTATGATTCATAGTAACACAAGGTCTTGTGAGAAACACTCCGGGTCTCTCCTCAGGTACTTTCTAGAAATGCTATAAAATGTTATGTATTATTACATTAGTTTAACAACGCAAAAACGATTCCTTCTACAGCACATAGCCATTAAAAACACGCTGATTTCAGCCAAAAAAAAAAACTCCTCACAAACTCACCATCTGTATGGGTGTGTTGCAGAGGTCCCGTTCGGTGACCAATCTCTCCTGGTCGGTGACGTAGAGGCCACGCGTGGCGAGGGCCTGGATGACGGCGTTGTGGCCCAGCAGCGGCTTGGCGGCGTCACTGCGCAGGATCAGGCTCCCGGCGCGGCAGTAGAGCTCAGCCGACAGCAGCAGAGACGCCACCGGGGGCTTCAGGTGCTCCTGCTCATACTGGTCCCTGTAGAAGGGCTCCAGCAGGTCCTCAGGAACACTATCTGCTCACACACACACAAACATGCACACACACACACACACACATGTACACACACACACACACACACACACACACACACACACACACAAACACACACACACACACACACAGACACACACATGCACACAGATACACACACATGCACACACACAAATGCATTCACACAGACACATAGACACAGACACACACAAACACAACACAAACAGGTAAGATGACTCATATGACATTTATGAATACAATATTTATAGGCCAAAATGACTCTTCAAATGATTGTGTGATAATGAAATCAGACAGCTGAACAGATCTTGACTGCAGGTATCAGAAACTGATCAAGATTCTGAGCCAATATCTTTCGATGGCAGGTCTATAAAGTATTTATTATCTATTATATTTATCTATTCTCAGATAAAACTACTGAGAATAATTTACAGGGTTTCCTGAGACTGAGAGAACCCTCTTTGATTATTCATATTCATCTCAATGAACAAAACATTATATACTTGATGCTACATAACGAATGCTGCAATTTGAGTTCTGTTAAAGGCACAAATGTACAAACATCAGTTACCTAATTATAACAACATGTACACAGTAAGAGAGAAAGAGCCTTGCTCCTGTTGGCCAAAATATCCCCTTCCACTGCAACCATGCCAGAAGCACCAGATTAATGCTGCCATAATCAGGTAAGAGGCCTCTTAAGCAAATTAACTACTAAACGGTCATTAAAGATAAGAGGAGAAATTAGTGTGCATGTACATAAACAGAGCTTCGTCCATTTCTGCTGCTGGAACTGCACAGACCACCGAGTGCTCAATGGTCACAGCAGCAGCAGCAGCAGCAGCAGCAGCCCTGACCAGCATGCTCTGTGGCAGACAGATTTCCGTAAATGAGGTCAGGGTGCGCCCATGGAGACTCCACCACAGCACATGGAACCAAGTCAGTGACCATGAGAGGTGTACTGTATGTTGGATAGGCAGGAGTCTCCCTCAACGGTAGAATTTGTCCCAGTTTATCAACCACCCCCCCAGGTCTCGACCATCACTACAGACATCTTCAGTTTTGTTTTCCCTTTCCTCATCTTATGTGTATTGTTTCTGCAATGTGTCTTAAGAAAGTGGTACATGAATTGAAGCAGTATTCTACTGCTATTGTTACTATTATTATTGTTGTTATTATTATTATTGCTATTATTACAGAAAATGCTTAACGGAGTACTTCCACGAGAAACCGTTTAGTACTTGCTCTTTTGAAATACGACAGGTCACCCCGAGTTGCATATGCACGCTGCATATGAAAATGTTCTTCTAACCCGATTGCCTCCATTAGTCAGTGAAAGAAAGTAGGCGGAAAAACGAGTGAATAAGAAAAAGGCCAACAAAGTGACGTAGGTTTGTAAGCTAGAAAAAGCTATGCCACAGTTGTGATTACTGGAGAAGTATGTGTGTTTGTGTAGAATGTTTAGATCTTCTATTTGGTTCGCTAATACCGAATGGGCTTCGAAAGATTGTAGCCTGTGACTAGCATAGCCAAGAACCTGTCATTCTCCCTGCTCCATCTCCTCTACCAAACTAGAACAGCCTGAAACAGAAGCACTAAGCATTTTTGATCACCAAAACCAGCTCACAGGGCATTCATTAATATTAGAGACCACCACAAAATTAATGAAAACACAATGGAAGTACACCTTTAAGAAAGCCCTACATCAATTGAAGGTATTACTACTACTACTACTACTACTATTATTATTATTATTATTATTATTATTATTATTATTATTATTACAGAAAACAGAGATACACTGTGTGTGATGTATAGGTTTTGAGGAATATTTAGGAGAATGGATCATACGATTTTTTCAGTGACGTGTTTGTGGCTATGTTTAGCTTAAACTCTTAGATACATCACACTGACAGCAGCATACTAAGTACACAACCATTCCTTGTGTGTATTCACTTCTAAATACTCTTGCACACACACACCTCTCACATCCCACTCTCTCCTCGTACATCCATGTGCACACACACACAAATATACACACAGCTTCTGTGACCTGGTGGGGCTTGTTAGGAGGTAGTTCTATTCTTATGCATGAGCATATAATATATGATTTCTGTCTCTCTTACACACACAGACACAGACATGCACACACACACACACACACACACACACACACACACAAATACAATCTCTCTCTTTTCCTCCCTAATCACACAAACTGCTTGGTAGGAGTGAGGCCTAATAGGAGGGGGGGCAGATCTCTCTCTCTCTCACACACACACACACACACACACACACACACACACACACACACAAATACAATCTCTCTCTTTTCCTCCCTAATCACACAAACTGCTTGGTAGGAGTGAGGCCTAATAGGAGGGGGGGCAGATCTCTCTCTCTCTCACACACACACACACACACACACACACACACACACACACACACACACACACACACACACACACAAATACAATCTCTCTCTTTTCCTCCCTAATCACACAAACTGCTTGGTAGGAGTGAGGCCTAATAGGAGGGGGGGCAGATCTCTCTCTCTCACACACACACACACACACACACACACACACACACACACACACACACACACACACACACACACACACACACACACACACACCACTGCTAGGGATGAATGAGACCAGAACTGGGCAGAAAAGTGTGTGACAGGGACTCAGTGTTTTTACTTATAATCTCATTACAGTGCTCTGTTAATCTCTTTTGCAGAACCTCTCTCAAACAGCTGAATGGTTTGTCCCGCACATTCAGCTACAGTAACCAGTAGCCACTCCAACACATACACACACTCACACACGTGCTGAATCAATGGAGAAAGGCTGTTCTGATGGACCTGTTGAACTGAGGATACAACTCATCCCTCTGCCAAACTGAATCACATGACCCAGAGGGGGCTGTGTCTGTGCAGAACTGCACTGTGGGTAATGGTATGTGGAGAGTGTATGTGTCTGTATGTGTATGTGCACGTATGTGTGTGTGTGTGTATTTGTGTATGTGTGTGTGTGTGCGTGTGTGTGCATGTGTTGGGTTTGGGGGGGCGGAGTAGGGGGTGTTTTAAGCTCAGATGTTTGCTCTCCTGTGGTCATTTCCTATCTCTCCTTGTGCATGTCTGCTAGCTCCCCAGCAACAGGAAACATGTGCCTTGAAGCAGCCATGTGATCTTCCAGACATTCTAGAACATCCAAAAATGTGTGTGCAGCCACAAAGATGCATCCTGCCTCTTGGTGAACACAGCAACTGTTCATAACCATAATATCCCTACATAACAATCATAATTAAACTCAATTAGTCTCCTTTGGCAGATCCCTTGAGACAGCTTCAACCCCACTGAGGCCTTCAAGTGGTCTCTTGCTCCTCACCAACCACCATAATTGAACCATTCGTCAGTGTTACTACATGGCATGTCAATATAGCTCACACCTTTCTGCTAGCACTCAATGCTAATTGAACGAGGTAATGAGCACACACACACACACACACACACACACACACACACACACACACACACACACACACACACACACACACACACACACACACACACACACACACACACTACTAGGCAGTCTATTGCAAACTGGAAATGACATTGCCCTTGCCTGGTGGAGGAAGGGGGTTTAAAGAACACACACACACACGTACACATACACACACATACACACACACACAGCACAGGCCATTTGCTCCTCTTTTCCTTCCCAATCTGCGTAACAGAGGCTAGCAGTGAGCTGAGCTGAGCTGACTATGCTACCTGCTGGATTTATCTTGATGATACACATGTTTTCCACCAAATATCGGCCTTTCCCACTGGGACACTGGGATGTGAGGGCGGGGCGGCACCAATTCCACTGACAATGGGCTTTATTCGGCAGGTCACAGCGGAGCTGTTCCCTCCCTGCGTCACATCAAGATCCACGCAGGCTTTTCTTTTTCCCTCTGTGTCAGCCATTACAGAGGAAAGAAAGCAGGAAGTGCCTTTCACAGGAAAGCCCAAGCATGCCAGAAGAGTCCTATTGTGCTTGGGGGAAAAAACTGCTGTCCAACAACTCTCTGAAATGTCAGGAGTCAACCTCTGAATCAATATGGGATACTTTGTAGTTGTAAGCATTCATTTAATTTCAGTAAATGTGAACAGGTTAAACTGAAAGGATGCTAAATCAGCAGTAAAGGCACTTTTGATGCCCAAACGCTGATTGACAGTGATATTATTTTATCACTTACATTGTTCAAGGGCTTAGCATGACATCTTCTCTCATCACACAGCTAAGGTGAAGCTGTGACTGTGACAAAAGTTGCAAAGCAATTACAGTGCTGAAAACAAACAAAGCTAGATTAGCAGGAGCCACCACAGTTAGCGCTGGGTCACATGCTGCGTGCTTATAAAGTGCTGATACTGTGACACGCTCCCCACTGGCTGCAGTGATGTAACAGAGACAAATGCTGTCAGTCTTCAGTATCCTTAGCAAACCACAGATGTTAGAGAGAGAGAGAGAGAGAGAGAGAGAGAGAGAGAGAGAGAGAGAGAGAGAGATGTATGCCCATGTGTGTGTATGTGTGTGTGTGAGAGAGAGGGAGAAAGAGAGAGAGAGAGAGAGAGCTGTGTGCCCATGTGTGTGTGTATATGTGTGTGTGTGTAAGAGAGAGAGACAGAGAGAAAGAGAGAGATAGAAAGAAAGAAAGCTTAGAGAGACAGAGAGTATGAAGACAGTGAGTGAGTGAGATAGAGAAGAGAGAAAAGAACATTAAGCCAGAGTGAGAGAGAGGAAGAGCTGAAAATAAAGTGAGAGAGAATGTAGTGCAAGTGAGAGGAAGACTGAGATAGAGAGAGAGAATGAATAAAAGAAAAAAGATGACTGCCTGTCTGGGCAGTGAGAGCTATTTATGACAGCTGTTTGCTGCATTAGAGGGTCTCTAATGTACTCAAGCACAGTCCAGAGACACTGCTCTCGGCTGGCTCAGGAGTCTCCATTTTGAAACGCTGAGGCGGCTTTGTGTTCCAGGGCCTTTTCCTGTGCTGCTCCATTCACTACCCCCCCCTTCACAAACACACACACACACACACACACACACACACACAGGCTGCTTAGCCCTCCACTTCCGGGTCTATTTTGACCAGGAGGTTGTTTCAAACACTCAAGGAAGCATGCAGTCAGAAGCAGACATGACATCTCTCTCCCGTCCACCTCATGGAAAATGGGTCACTGGTGGTGTAAACAAAACACCGTCACCAATTTGCTTCAGCTCCAGCAGTAATGCTGTGCTTTCATGAGCGTGGCTGTATTGTTTGGAACTCGCGTTGTACCAATTTGGGCTCTACAAACTGTACGCCAGAGCCCTCGCCTACGCCTAAGCTAACCCGTAATTACGAACGCAAGCCTGCTCTGTGCTCCACACACTGCACGCGGGCCAAGGCCGACGCGAGACGGGGGAGAATAAGCTGTGGGAAGCAGATCTAACCTCTGGGATGACTTCACTGCGCAGACTGGTGCCAGCAGCCCCCTTCCAAACTCCCGTTCCTATTACAGACTGCCTTGTGGGACTCCACTGTTGTGGCCTGGCCTGTAAACCACTGGAGACCTCTGAAGCTAACTTCAATTTCCCTCTGTGTGCCAGCATCTCTCCTTCTCCCTCTCTCTCTCTCTATTTATCGCTCTCCCTCCATCTCTCTCTCTCTCTCTGTCATTCTCTTTATCGCTATCTCTCTCCCTCTCTGTTCCTCTCTCCAATGCTTTCTCACTCACTCTCTCTCTCTTTTCACAGGCTAATTCAACCCTGCAAGTATCATATGGTGCTCACCAAGAGAAAGGAAGGCCTGTAAAAAGAATTCATTAAGTACTTGAATTGACCCAGCAGAGCTCAAAGCAAGACTAGTACTACTGTAATAGTACTTATCTGGGTTTAGTGTGAACACAGACCTTCAGTTTAGGCATCATTGTTTTCTTTTTTCCTATTTAGCAGGAGTGTTCATAGTAGATAGAGTAGGGAATTTTAACATATTGTGTCATTTTATTTGCTCTTACTGTACATGTAGGCTGCCTTCTTTAAGGGCAAATCATTCACGTAATCGCATGGTCATAACACCAGTTTGGAGAATAACTACTGCGGAGATAGTTAAGTGGCTGTAATTAGTCTAAAAACAACTGCTTGGCTTAAGAAGTATCCGGAGAGCGTTAACCAGAGTGAAATACCTGGGAGGCCGACAGATGGTGACACGACACATTTGAGGCATCTAATTTCACATCAGAGTGTCCGGAGCATGTTGTTGACTATGCATTACATAATAAGATGATCACATGTTTACAAGTCAGTGGTAGATTATTTTAGTTGGTGAGATATTTACGGTTCACTAAAGCAGATAATTAAGTCGGTATGCATCTGGAATGACCTTAAAGCACACTGGCTGTTTGGTTACCATTTGCTCTCGTTAACCGGTCTGCTGTAAATGTGAGCATCTTTAGATGAAGCCATGATCTGCTGGGTCGAAAACCCTATTCAGCCATGTTTCAAAAGGATTGCCCGAGAGGGAACGCGCAACAGTTAGTCAAATAAGCTGTTTGAATCCTCAGCGACCTCGGACACAGGGTGTGTATTATTTTTTCCAAACGTTCCGATTATTTGAAAACCAGTTATGTTTGACAACACTGAGTAAGGCAGTCGAGGAGTTGAGATGATTTGGGAAAATCCCTGGATGCTGACTCCAAAGTAACGGGCTAAAGTCAAGATCACCCGTTACCATGTCGTTACCTTCACTTACACCACCATGGATTGTGCATTACAGTATTATTCAATGTCCTGTGTTATTAATATGTACACATGATAAAATAAAAACAAGAAAATGCGCCACCTACCTGACCCAAAGGCTTTGGCAACGAGCCATGCTAAACTACAAGATATTTTAGCCCTTGTAAAATCATAGTGATCAAAAGATTTGATGGCCGGCACGATGAATGTCCTTTTACTCTCCTTGTTATCCACAGCATCACCCATCCTGGCATCTAGCTAAAGCTATTTCTATTCTCCAAGGCTGACGGTGAACTAGTAAATGATACTGATGGATGACGAGGACATTCCAGAGAACTCAATGCGCAAAATGTTTTCTTTATAGACATTAATTTTAGTGCTACTTCTGTCGTGATGGAGTTTCGAACATTCAGAGCAACGTCCTTCGGGTTATATGTGAGATAGGAAAACGTTGGACATGGAATTCAGCTGAATGTCCATGTGTTCGCGTCTGTACAGTACTCAGTCCAGTCACTAAATCCAGCCATCCGCAGTAGTTCTTCATCCATTCCCTGACATTATCCTCAGGTTGCCAAGGATGTTACAACATCGAATTGCCAATCAAACTTCCTCGTTTGTCAGACGAGGGATTGCAGAATTCCATATGGCCAAGGGCTGTCGGCGACTGGAATAGTCCTCGTCTTCCATATTGGAGATTTCCCTCTTCTTTAACTTTCCAACTGTCCTCCTCCCTGAAATCTCGGTCTCTCCCTGCGGTTTTCCTGCCGCACTGGCCTCAAAAGCAGGCACTGGTACGGCGCCTGCGCGTTCCGCCCAGACACAGACGGACGCTGTTGGCTACATCGAATCCAGTGACCAAGTCGTGCGGCATGCGTTTCCGCTGCGTGATGTTTGCTGAGATCGGGTTCTTGTTAAAATGTTTTACCAACGACCAGAAAAAGACCTAAAGACCGTTAAGTAATTGTAAGGTTTTGTGCTTCTTTTGATATTGTGTATATCCCGTTGGGTTGTTCAACAACCAGGATGTGATGATGTTTTTAAGTGATAATGTATTGTAATGTAGGCCTAAGGGCAATATGTCTACTAACATTAGAGCTTCATTTCTGATTACGTTTACACTGAATCAGGGACATTATTCACTGGTTTACCCTGCTGTTCTCATCACTTAAATGTGACTCTGACCACCCTGCAGTAATAGCCCATCATTGAAAAAATTAAGTGACAAAACACGCCAAAACATCAAAAGTAAAAGACATAATTGTTATCATTTGACAGTAAAACCTGATGAAAGGTCTGAAAAACTTGTCCTCTCCCCACCTCAATTTCTTTAGACTTGCTGGGGTGTTGTACTCAGCATTCTGACGGTGGTGGTGACTGGAGCCCATTTGTGACAGGAGTGCTACTGATTATAGCGAGAGTGAGAGAGCCACGGTGAAAGTGATCAGCAGTACCATTGCTACAAGACAGAACTGTTGCCATGGCAATGATGATTCCAGTGCAGTCGTTATGGCCGTGGCATCGCGGTGACAGCGGCACGGGCTCGGCGACTAATTCAGGCTGCAGCATCAGACAGGAAAGGGGTGTGTCCCACTCTGCCGAGAGTATCGCCAACGGAGACGGATAATTACCGTCCAAAAAGAGCCCTAGCCTTTTATCTGGAGGGAAAAGGGAGAGAGGAAAAAGTGTGTGAGAGAGAGAGAGAGAGAGAGAGAGAGAGAGAGAGAGAGAGAGAGAGAGAGAGGAGGGATGGATGGAGAGAGAGATGGAGACAGGAGGAATAGAGAAAGAGGGAGAAGAGATTAAAGGACAAGAAAGAGAGATAAGTGGGTGGTAGGGGAGAGAGAGAGAGAGAGGGAGAGAGAGAGAGAGAATGACAGAAAAGGAGACTCCTGCTGGGCAGAGACCTCTCCCGCACAAATGGAAGTCATTTGGTGTGCTTTTACAGAGCAGGGACTCCGCCCATGTGTCATACACACACTCACACAGAGACACACACACACACTCACTCACTCGCACACACGCACACACACACACACACACACACACACACACACACACACACACAGAAAGAAAGAGAGAGAGAGAGAGAGAGAGAGAGAAAGAGAGAGAGACATTTGACCATTATGTACCACACAGGGCATGGGGCTGATCAGCTGCAATATGCTGAACATACTGTGGCAAGGTTTATTATTATATGCCTATGCATATATTATCATTATGTCAGAATTAAAGGTTACCACTGTTCTCCTGGATGTATGCTCTGAGACAGCAACATATCCTTAAAGTGTCTATGCTGTTACTGCTGTGCACATGGTAATTTTAAATATTGAAAATACAAAAAGAAAACAACAAATAAAATGGAAATAAAAGCCACACAAAGCCAAAACAATAAAACATGGATTATCAAGTCTCTGTAAACAAAATTGCACTTAAAAAAATATCAAACATTAGGCTCCAGTGTCTTTGGTGAAGATAGGGACACGTGGAAAACAAACAAACAAACATGCTGCAAAGTTAATTCGCTCATTTTAGGTTATGTGATGAATTGATTTATTGCTCATTGCGACAGGCCTAGCGACACCTCTCTGAGGATCTGAGATCTGTCTACTGCTGTGGCTACCGTCTGAGTTCAATCTACTGCTACGGCTAAGGTTTCAGATGCATAGCTGTGTCTGTGATCTTTGATCTACTACTGTGGCTGTGATCTGTGATCTACTACTGTGTCTATGATCTGTGATCTACTACTGTGGCTGTGATCTGAGATTTATCTGCTGCTGTGGCGAGATCTGTCCATTGGTGTGGTCAAGGTCTGTGTCACGTGATCTATGTCAACCATGAAAAGGTGCAACAGTGAGATGAGATTGAAGAATTTTCAGGTTTAAATTAATACTTATGACCTGAAGTGTGTGTGTATATGTGTGTGTGTGTGTGTGTGTGTGTGTGCATGCAAGCGTGTGTGCACGTTCATGCACGTGCGTGTGTGACTGTGAGTGTGTGTGTGTGTGTGTGCGTGTGTGTGTGTGTGTGTGTGTGTGTGTGTGTGTGTGTGTGTGTGTGCGTTTATGTGTGTGTGACTGTGAGTGTGTGTGGGTGGGTGCGTTTATGTGTGTGTGACTGAGTGTGTGTGTGTGTGACTGCGAGTGTATGTGTGTGTGTGTGACTGTGAGTGTGTGTGTATGTGTATGTGTGTGTGTGTGCATGTGTTTTTGTGAGTGTGCGTGTGTGTGTGTGTGTGTGTGTGTGTGTGTGTTTGTCAGCAGATAATTATAAACAGTGATTTTCCCTAGTTGATATTGTAATCCATTGTTTCACATTTATGGTCCTTTACAGTCAATTACATTTCAGGCAAATTGGTGTTGTTGTTGACTGATCATAAGTATGTTATACAAACTTCACAAAAACGTTATAGAAACTTGTCAATAACCAACATGACACAAAAATGGCAATGGTTACCAAGTCAAGCAGGCAGGGAACCATCAGCAGAAAGTCTCTGATACTTGTAACTTCCTTCCATTGTTCAGAAATGAGAGTGCTACTGCACTCTAGTGGTAGAACTGCTTTACTGTGCAAACTAAGTGTGCAGTATGGGGGTTGTGCAACTACAGTGAATGTGAGGCGACAACTTTGATTCAGTGATGTTAATGCATGTAAATGACAGGTTGCAGAAATGGTTGCATAAAACCACCTCAGTTGTTCCAAATAAAGTCAATAATTCGCTATAATTTGTATATTATAATCAGTATTCTAATTTATTGTTTTCTATTCTCATGTCTGTATAATTTTCTTCAGGCCTGTATGGCATTGTATTGTATTGTATTCTGTTCTATTCTATTCTATTCTATTCTATTCTATTCTATTCTATTCTATTCTATTCTATTCTATTCTATTCTATTCTGGAATACATCTGGAATACACCCCACACCCATTAATGCCAACAGGATAAACAAAAGGCAACACGGGGCTTTAATATAATATGAAAACATAATTTAAATATAAAATGAAAATGTAACTTTAATATAACATGAATACGTAACTTTAATATAATATGAAAACGTAACTTTTCTGTGAGTTTATTGCTTCTCAGTCTGGAGTAGACAGTCAGCATTCCATGGGTGCAGCAGGTGATCACACCGAGGTCAACAGAGGCCCTTCCTCAGCACTCCCCCACAGAAGCCGGCCCAATGCACAAGCCCGCCACCCTATCTTTCATAGCTCACCACTAGATGGAACCATCTACCCAATTCAGTTTCATACGCCAGGAATAACTGCCTGTATACTATCTCCTGAATTTCACTGTAGTTATAAGCTTAGTTTCTCCCAATTCTGTATTCATTTTTTTCACTGAGCTGTGTCATCAATTCATATCTTTGTATAACTGAGGTGAAGACAGTGCAAGACTAATTACACTCTAGTACAAACACTAACTGTGGAGAAATTATGATTCTCTAAAAAATGTAACCTTTAGGTCTCCACGCTTTTGGCTTAATGTGAAGGAGGAGACAGAGTTCTTTAAAATTTTCAGAAGCTCCCCCATGATCTCACATCTTTGCAGTCTGCAGGAATTTAAATGATGTTTGATTGTCACCCATGAGGTATTGTCATGCAAAACATAGCCTACAAACCTCAAAAACACACAGTTTCTCACTCACTCACTCACTCACTCACTCACTCACTCACTCACTCACTCACTCACTCACTCACTCACTCACTCACTCACTCACTCACTCACTCACTCACACACACACACACACACACACACACACACACACACACACACACATACACACACACACACACACATACAAACATGCATATACATATACATACCCATACACATGCCCCCGCACCCACACACACACCCACACAAGCAGGTTTGGTTGTACTGTGTCAGAAAAGCGCATAAATATCGCATACAAAGATGTCTTCAGAGGAACACAAGACATTCAGTGTTTTCCTGTGTGCAGTCAATACACATCTAGTGGTGAAGCCGTCTCCATCTCTATTCTACTCACAGACAAAGCCAGCACACACACACATGCTTGCATGCACACACACGCACACTCACAAGGGGTCACACACACACATGCATGCACATGCACACTCACACACACACACACACACACACACACACACACACACACACATGCACACACACACACACATACACACTCACACACACACACACAGACACACAAATACAAACACATACACACGATATATGATGACAGTTAAACAATCCTTAACCAACTCCCTTTGCATAAACATATCTCCCACGAGCAATAGAAGTATCAAGGCACTTGCTCTCCTGTTGTTTTCAGGCTATAGATTGTCGGAGTGGTCTTTGCCAAAATGTTACTCTGACCTTAAAACTTATTCCAGTGACGCAAGATGTCTTTTCCACCAACCGCTATGAACGTCAATGATTTTAACCCAGTTCACATTATTGTCGTGCTTTCACAGAAAGGACAACGTGGACATTGATGGGAAGCAGACACAAATGTCTAGATAAGGTCTTTCCTATTCAGTGTGTAGTGGGTGAGAGGGTGAAAATGTGACACGGATGAGGTTGGTTTTCTGTGTATATGTGTGTGTCTGTGGGGGGTGGCATCCTATTCTGCGACACTGAAAATACTTCAGTGACTTCAATGAGTGCAATCAGATACATTGTGTAATGCAGGAAATTCAGTGTGTCCGTGTTTCTGTTTTAGTGTGTACAAGTATTTTCAGAGTGGGTTTCAGTGTGTAGTGCACACAAAAATTTCTATTTGATGTTCACTGTCACTACTACCAACATGTTTAAAATAAATGTGATTTTGTTAGGTTTTGAAGTAAGAAAAAAACATGTTAGGATGCCATGGTTTCTTTCATTTACTCTATTTTTTGTTGTTTAGAATATCACTTGGTCTTGTGTTTTCACTGGTACCAAAATCTACCAAAAACTTGTCAACTTGGGTCACTGTGACTCATTTAGCCAGATCTGGTCACATATACATGTAGGTAAGAAAACTGTCCCTCAGAGTCTCTGAGGTTATGACATTTCAGATGCTGGAGATGGCTTAGGCCCAAACGTTTGTCTCGTCTGTCATGCTTCCCATTAAATCATCACCTTAAGAATCATATTTCAAGAGTGCATTTTTTACTACTTTGTTTGGTAGAATAAAACATTGAGGCGCTCCTGTTTACATTAAAAACTGTAGCCAGTGTTTAATATAGGCTTTTTAATTTGTTTTCTATTTTTATGTCGCTGTTTTGGAGGCCCATCGTCTTGAAGAGCAACCTGTTTTTACTCTTTTGTACTCCATTTCCACACTGTTTGACTCAGGGAAGCATTCCTTCTTCTCCCTTTGTGTTAATCACATCTGATGGTAAAGCCGTTGATGGACCTTTATCAATTTGGGTTTTAAATTTACAGAATCGTTTTTTTTTTCCTTATCTGTGTGTTTCTATGTTTCTACCTCTTTCTATGTCTACCTGTTCCAACCGCACCGGGTCACTGAGTCTCTCCCTCTGTCTGGCACACACACACAGATGTGCGCGTGCACGCACACACACACACGTGCACACACACACACACACACACACACACACACACACACACACACACACACACACACACACACACACACACACACACACACACACACAGTTTGAATTTACACCTCTGATTAGAACCCAAGCCGGGCGTCCACTGGCTTAATGCTTTGTGTCAATGAAAGGATCCTAAGCTAGTGCAGTTGTAGACTCTTTTACACACTCTTCCTTCTCGTGAGTTATGGGGCTTTTCATCCGCGCTGAGAGCAGTGCCGGGTGGTGGAGATAACTCCACTGTGTGCTGTTAAGAGCTAATAATCAGTAGCATCCATTTAGAAGTGGGAAAGAAACAGTAAAAACACTATTATGAGGCCCAGAGGAATGCACATTTTTGCACATTTTTTATTGTGTTTTACAAATGACCTAAAGCACAGTGAATCTCTGAACTCAGGACATGATTGGACAAAACAAAATATATACATTGCTGTCAACTGAGAGGCTAACAATGACATAGGAAAGGGTGTACCTATAGCCTACAATATAAAATATAAATTTCTGGCTAGTTCACAAAGGTTGGTAAGTGCAAATATGATCTGTGCAAAGGTTTTTAAAAACTTGTCCATTAGGCCTGGGTAATAAAACCTAAATTATATGACTTTACAAAAATAAATACATTCGTATCTCAGAAGTCCAAGGGACTTCATTTCTTAGGCTTCAACAACTGTGATCTCCCCATCAATGACATGTACAAGGAGATAAGTAACGCATATGGGTATGGAAAAAGGGAGACAATTTTTCATGTTGCAATTTAATGTTCCGTAAACTCTCAAATCAGCTTTATTTTTTTTCCAAGTCAAGGAAAAAATAAAAGAATAAAGCTCACTTGAGAGTTTAGGAAAAACTATAATTAAATAAATAAATGATTAAATAAATATTGATCCGAGTGATGTGCAATTTGATTTAAAATTTGTTAGCCGTCCTGTGTGCAAAGTTGTGTTTAGTTTTTTATTTTTATTTTGGCCAGTTGCAGAGTGCCTTCTAAAACTTAAATATCATTACCTAAAAAAGTCATCAAGCTGATCTATAAGCTGGTGAAGGACAACTTTCCAGGATGCTCTGCTCAACAGACTTGTGAAAATAACCAAATACAGTCAGATCATTTGAAACAGGACTCTGGAGTGTAATCAGGGACACCACAGGACTTGCATGTTAGAGGGAATATAAGAGTCCCATTGACTCAACCATGGGTGGAGTAGGGAGCACTGTTGCATTCCTAGCACACTTGCCTAGCATTTCTATTCTTTAAACGTGACCACAGAGCCCTTTTCTCCACAGCAGTGACTGCATGAGCAACATCAGGGTGCATAGTGGATGTGTCTCACAAAGGGAATGCCATGAGAAGGATTTTGGAAACTCCACCCTCTGGAGATATTTACTTTTGATAGAATGTCCCAATTCTTTGGGTGAACTACTGCACAAAGCTTACGAACTTGCTTGCTTGAGTTTTGGTCTATTACACCTGGCCTCAATCAGTGATCAAACAGCATAAGCACCCGGCGCCTGAATACTGGTTTTCCCTGGCTTCAGAGTGGCACGATTGTGAGCCACATTGCACATTATGTTTTAAAAAGCTGTGGCAGTGCAGGCAATGCAGAAATAGATTTGTGCCCATTAACTGCAGGCACCAGGGATCCTTTACCACTGCAATGTCAATACGACTGCCTCTCTTTCTCAGTTAGCCCAGTGGCATTCATGTCATTTAAGATAACTTTGGAAATGTGCAAGCCATGGCTACTTCCCTCTCCTTCTGGTGTATCTTTTTCAAATGACAGGCCTTTGCTGTTTGGATTTATGCCTTTCTACGAAAGAGGCAGTAATGTTTGTTACTGTAAGCTGTAGCTCTTCCTGATATCTTTAACAGTCTCAGAACTGACAGTCACTGCTCGATTCTTCCATGGTGCTGTCATCTGATGTGGTGCACTGAGCCACGCTAACTTACTTGGCTTTGGTTGTTGGTTGTTTATCATTGTTTCCATCTGGCTGTTTTCTTTTATGTGTTATCATTTTAGGTGCTGTAAAGCCCTTTTCATCTTCTGTTTCTGGTGCGCACTCTTCCTCGGGTCGGGTGAAAACCAGTTCATGTCGCTACACTGGTTGAAGGCCGTTTGCATACAAGCCTGCTTCATGACCAACCTAGTCTGCCTAGTTTGGAAAAACATTTTTTTTTACCACCAAATTGTTATACGTACAGTACTGTAACGAATGGAGCAAAAACATTCATTTCAAAACTTTGAAGACAGTTTTATGCTTTTATGGGTGTGGTTATGGCTATGGTCAATAAATACAATTATGAAAGTGTAAAAATGTTTATTGAGAAAAATACAGTTTCAGGGATTGACATAGAAAGAAACACACTTAAAATGCACTTAATAGCAGTGGGTACATTTGTGTTTTGTCAGAAATATTTTTAGTAGCCAAGCAGCATTGTGACATTTCACCCTGACCATTTTTTATCTCCTGTGATATTTACAGTGCAGTTGAAGATCTGTGTTCCTCTGTTGTAAACAGAAGCAGAAGCACAACTCACTCTGCTCAATACACAGTATAAGTGATCAGTTGGCACACCACTTCTAAACAAATTCACTTCATTTCTGCAATCTTAGAGGCAGTTCATTGATTTACCAAATTACTACAAACAAGAGTTGTCACAGGGCATTGTGACCTGATCTGAGGTAAGCCTCTACGATGAAAATTGCATCTGTTACATTCACATGTGCCTAATTGTGAAACTATTTTATATCTTAGAGCAAAATACATTAAAATAGTAACAACAGTAGAGTCTTCTCATGACATGTGCATGTTTATACTAAGGTATTTTGGTGTACTAAGACTTTTATTGTTTAAATGGTAGTACGGTCTCTATTTAAACGTAGCATTTAAACACAAAGCTTTTAAAATGACATTAACTTACTGAAAGAGGCATTTCCGAACTCTTGATTGGTGTTAAGGGGATAATTTAAGGTATCCATTCCTTTCTGATATTTTTCAATCATAGATTTTTGTATCATTATAACTAATAGATGGCAAATGGAGATGTTGTGTGTCTGATGTATTGGGTGCACAGTGTACCAGAGAATAAAACACAATTTCACATGAAATGTTGGTGTAATTGTTCATCACAAATAATCACTAATAAAAACTAAGTAAAGAAAAAAATAATACAACAAACCTGTAAACCGCATATCGTGTAATTATGGCATGATGTCACATTTTATGATGATCCATTAGGCCTTTCAGGCAATTCTTGAAACTCCTAACTTGTGACCTCCTCTGCTAAAGAAGGTTTTATTTAAATAGTAGTTCTGCTGGAAAAGGGCAGCACCACATCATCAGTAGTTCTTTTTTCACTGAAAAATGTACTACTACAGTTACTATTTTAGTAGTCACTATTGTTCATTGTTATGATGATTTGAAATTTGTTTGACTATTTAAAAAAAACTTGGTTGTTAATTCTAATACATTTGTAAGATGTCTGAGTAAATAGTTAACTAATGCTCTCTAAGTAAATTTGCAATTATCTACAGCTACACTGAGCCTCATAACATTAGGTAGGTGCATGTACTGATTTGTAATGAAAAACAGGTGTGGTAATTCAGGCATTGTGCATAACACTAATTATATATTAATGTAACACTAATATAACACTAATATAACTCTAATTATATATTAATGGCATACATACATGTTAGAGGCCGTTGAGTTCTGCGTGAATTGTGTCCAGCTGCATGATGCATAGCTCAACTCAAACCCAGGACTTCAATGACATAAAAGATAAGATTCACATGAACAGCATGCCAGAAACAATTGCACTTACAATAGGCTAGAACGACAGACTGGTGTAAGACCACATAAGCTGGGCATTTTTTCCTTCAGTTTATGCACAATACTATTATAGTACTAAACCGGGTTAGCATATACTCGCAAGTTGTTCAGTGTAGCAAAAATGATATTTGTAAAAAGTATGTTCATGTCCCAATGAAGTCATTCAATGGTTCCCTTTCATATCTATATCTTTATAGACGCCCCAAGCTAGGGCTCCTACTGTCACTGGGGCCCTGAGTAGTCAGTCCCCCACCCGCATGGTTTCTTGTTCATGCACGCCACTGTTGGACATTAAAAGGTGACAGCTTTGCTTAAAGTGTTCTTTAAAAGTGTCAGAATGGTTACTGAATAATTCGGGGCTTAATACTGGGATATGAATTTGAAATGCTTACGCTGTGGTATGAATTTATGTGCAGTCATAGTATTCTTTGGATGACAGTTTTAGCTTTGCGTTGTAAATGAGCAGCTCCTCACACTGTGTGTCAGCTCACCATTTATTTTCTTGTTGTAATTTATAAGCTGTTCATATTGTAAATACGGCAACATTTTCTATCATTTTAATGGAATTGGCCACATCTCTGTTGCATGTACTCATGCAATACAATACAATATAATAATACAATATAATAACAATATAATAATAAAATATAATAATATAATTTCTATTTTGGTAAAGGTGAAATCATCAGTACTGATTAGATACTATGAGTGTAATTGTAATGCAGCCACAGTGTATTAATGGCTAAATCCTGCGGTGTGGGGCGAGCTGTAATCATGTTAGCCAGTACCCAGTCTCAGGCTCTGGGTAAAGTGCTGAACCCAGGGCTGCTGTCATGGCACTCTTGTTTCTATCACACAAAAGAACGTCTTTGTCAGCAGTGGCTCCCAAAATATATCTACGAGGTGAAAAGAGTTAGTCTGGCCATTCAGCAGTCACTGGCTAGCAAATCCCTACTGTACACTGTGTGTGTGTGTGTGTGTGTGTGTGTGTGTGTGTGTGTGTGTGTGTGTGTGTGTGTGTGTGTGTGTGTGTGTGTGTGTGTGCATGTGTGTGTCTGTGTGTGTGTGTGTTTGTGTGTGTGTGTGTTTATTCGTGTTTAAATCCACTCACTGCATGACTGTGAGCTTGTTTGTGTGCATTACAAAGAAATGTAATGATGAGCATGTGTGTGTGTGTGTGTGTGTGTGAAAATGTCCTAAAAGTGATAATGCGAACGCCAAGCTCATAAGGTTCTGTATTCTGTCTTTTGTGCTCCACCATGCATGGCTGGGGCTTGGAGCTCCATGGAATTCACAGGCATGCTGCAGTGCTGTCTTTCAGTCACTCAGGGGTCCATTTTAGCCCTGTGATCACAGAGCTCAGGACTGTCCAGGTCACGTTGTGTGTGTATGTGTGTGTGTATGTGTCTGTGTGTGTGTGTGTGTGTGTGTGTGTATGTGTGTGTGTGTGTGTGTGTGTGTGTGTGTGTGTGTGCATGAGTGTGCGTGCGTGTGTGTGTGTTGTGTTGCATTTCCATTTCAGCAGGGCTCACAAGACTTGGTATCCAGATACCTACAGGCACAAATACAGAAAACGGCTGAGATTCACACACATCCCAGTTACTTTAAACTCCCCACAGAACATGCTATGTGTTCATGGGAACAAAACAACACCATAATTTCATAAGAATTATATTCACATGTGATGGAGTGACCATCACTAGAGTTGTGGGTGTGCTCTGACTGCCAAACCAATGAGCCTGGCTCTTTGGCGTTGCGGTCAGAGCCCCTGTTTGGTACCCCGGAGACCTGGGTTCGAAGCCGGGTGGGGTGACTTCTCCTCCCCTTTGCTACATCACATTTGTATGAATACTCTGAATATGAATACTGTTGTCTTCATAGAACTGATAGCTTCATAGACACAGATAACTGAATAAGGTCTCTGTGTTCTTCCACTTCTGACATGACCCTGTGTGTGCGTGCATACTGTGCATGACTTTGTGTCTTCAGAGAAATACTGTAAGACTGCAATGTTTCAAGGACTGTGTTGTCTACAACCTATTACACTTTGTATTTCATGCATCAACTTTTCTTTATCACTAGCTCTCTCTTCCCTGGTACGTATCATTGTTGAGTCGTGAAATGCTTTTGTCTCTCATCTGTCATCATTTGTGTATCACTGTAATAAAGCCTTGTTGCTGACATATCCTTCACCGTTTAACAGAGTGTCTTTATTTGTCATATCAAAATTATAACAACCATTTGTGTATGTCTCTCTCTCTCTGTCTGTGTGTCTGTGTATGTGTGTGTGTGTGTGTGTGTGTGTGTGTGTGTGTGTGTGTGTGTGTGTGTGTGTGTGTGTATGTGTGTGTGTGTGTGTGTTGGGTGTGTGTGTGTGTGTTGGGGGTGTGGGATCATTGTAGTTATGGGGCGGTAGGGTGTAGGGGTGAGTTAGGAGAGTAGCTTTGCACAGTGAATGTCCAAAAAGGAGGAGGATGCTTTTAAAAATAACAAAACAAGGCTTTAAATGCTTATGAATCATGTTTTGAAAACTGTGTTTCATTTGCATTTGGGCTCACTTGGTATATTATCATTTAATGTTCAGTGATAGTGGCATAAACAGAATCAAATGAAATAAAATAAACCAAATAAAATAAATGCAAACATCCAAATGAAACTCAGGTTCATGTCCACATCTGTTTA
>CM050221.1:36730000-36797500 GCA_027475355.1 Coilia nasus
CAGCACAGGAGGACATTACACAGTATAGCAAGACATTACACAGCACAGTACAACACAGTAGGACATTACACAGCACAACACAATACAGCACGGCATTACACAGTATAGCAGGACATTACACAGTACAATACAACCCAGCAGGACATTACACAGTACAACACAATACAGCATGGCATTACATAGCATAATACAATACAGCAGGACATTACATAGCATAACACAATGCAGCAGGACATTACATAGCATAACACAATACAGCAGGACATTACACAGTATAGCAGGACATTACACAGTACAATACAACCCAGCAGGACATTACACAGTATAGCAGGACATTACACAGCACAACACAATACAGCACGCCATTACACAGTATAGCAGGACATTACACAGTACAATACAACCCAGCAGGACATTACATAGCATAATACAATACAGCAGGACATTACATAGCATAACACAATACAGCACGCCATTACACAGTATAGCAGGACATTTCAGAGCACAATACAATAAAGCCTAGCTCGACATTACACAGCATAGCAGAGAATTACACAGCACAGAGTCCAACACAGCACGGAGAGAGCTCAGCACAGTAGACAAAACCACAGCATGTGACACGAGAGCACAGCACAGTAGACAAAACACAACTTGACCCTGGAGAGGTCAGCTAGCACCACAGACAAAATACAGCTCAACACACCAGAGCACAACATAGTAGACAAAACATAACACATGTGATGCCCCACCTGCGGTCGGCCTTAGTGCTCATGATGGCCAGAGGAGACTCAGGTTAGGGGGGAGGGTCAGGGTAGAATGTCAACACCTGCCATCTGTGTGTGTATAAAAGCACACACCAGTTCACCCTTCCTCAGCTTTTGTTCTTCTCTCACTTTTCCACTGACACCCTTTTTGCATACACCCAATCCTACTGACTAACATCCGACCCACATGCATTCATACATGCATGCATGCATGTGGACATTTGTTTTTCAAATTCGTTTCATTTGTTTGGTCATTTGTTTTCCCCTAGACATTTGTTTTCTTAATTTTTTTCTCTTTTTCAATAAAATAATTTTGGGACATTTGAACCCAGTTGTCTTCGCCTCTTTTATGCTACGTGTGTGACAAGCCAGGCGTAACAAACAAAAATCAGGAGAGCACAACAAATATGGTACAAGCAACCACATATAACACAACACAACAAAAAAAACACCCCATGGGGCAAAAATAAATATAGACAAACACAAGGGAAAGCAAAATGACAGGGAAAAACCTACAGAAAAAAAAACTTAGGGCTAAAAACCATAAAAGGAAAAGGACCAAAATGTTATTTTAGAACTCCATTTTGGTTGGCCAACAGAAGGCCGCATAGATGCTTGAGAACAGAATGTAAGACAACATAACAGCGTGTGACAGCATCACATAACACACGACTGCCCACACGAGCGCGGCCAACATGAGAAGGTGACATAAGGCGACATGACATGTCAGTGCATCGTAACACAATGGGAAGTAAGGACCTGACATGACTCACAGAGAGAAGTCATGACACATGGGTGGCCAAGGAGATGACGTAACACGACACTAATCAACACACATAACACAGTAACACAACACAATAAAATTGTTAAGTAACACAGAACACAGGGGGAAATACACAGGACAACACACCACAGTACTGTTCTACACTCGGCACACAACAAAGATACCACACTACAGTATTGTACCATACAGCTGAAAAAGAGTGGATAGCATGACAATACGACACACACACAAAAGACACAAAAGCACAGCATAACACAGCACAACACAACACAAAGCATGACAAGTCAAATCAAGACAAAATATAGCTGCAGGTAGCAATGGGGGGCAAGCAGATGGTAGGAAGATGGCAATTTGTTTGTAAATGCTTACAAGGTCCCAGTGGCATACTTCAAGTTTGGTTAGCATACGTCAAAGCATTGCTGAGATAGGACTTCCTTATTTGGTGACTTCTCTATGACTTTTGACACTCATTAAATGATCATTAACTGATAAGTTTTTGCATGTGGTAAAGCTGGTAACTGTTGTGAAACTTGACTGAAGACTATAACGACATTGACATGACAACTCGCATGCTTCATGCTTATTGTGCAAATGTTGGACAAGAGGTGTGCTCTCCCTCTTAAATGTAGGTGAGGGTTGGTTGGAAAAACATGGCCAGTGAAACATGCGGAGGGGCAGTAAGGGCTTACTTTCAACATGGCGATGACCGGAAAATACCGCAAGGTATTACCTGTAAAAACAGTATTTTTAATAAAAGACCTTCTGACTTCTCTCAGGTTATCTCAAGTTCTTAATGCCTCATTTTAAATGTCAGGCCTTTTTATTTTATACTACCAACGAAGGGTGGAGCTACTTTTAGCTTTTTTAATGGTTCAAAAATAGCAATGTCTTCAAGCTGCCTCCGTGCCCAGATCACTAGCATGGTGAGCCTTTTCAATACAAAATGATAAAAATAATAAAAATAATAAAGTTCAGAATGCAACAGTCTAGCGTCGTTTTTCTCTTCAGCAAACATACCAACTCATTATGATGTTTTAACATACCCAAAGTTTTACATTTTACACCAAATTTCTCCTTTAATAATAACAAAACGCACAAACACTATAGAGCTCAGGCAGCTTTGCTGCTTGGCCCCCATTAAATAAGAAAGGCTACACAATGGGTGCCCTCTCAGCTTCACTGCTTGGCCCAAAATTATGTAACAGTAGAAAAGGAACAAGGAGCAAAACATTACATTACATTACATTACATTACACTTAGCAGACGCTTTTATCCAAAGCGACTTACAAAAGGAGGACATAATAGCAAACACATGTGTAGAGAACATCGAAGGTACCTATGTAAAGAGATGGTTAGTAGAATTTGGTTTTGTTAAGCAGTCTCCGAAAAGAAGGGTCTTCACGAGCTTCACGAGCTTTTTGAAGGTCGAGAGGGAAGGGAAACAAGGCAGTGCTTCACATACAGGACAACTCCCTTGTTATGATACCGTGTCATGCATTTGACTGATAAATTCACAGCCTCATGGTCCTGGACAAACCCCAAGACCATAGTATTTGTACAGTTATGGGGGTCTTGTCTTTTGCCTTTACAGACTGCATTATCACAGATCAGGACATGTTATTCGTTGCTTTCTGAAATGCACGACTCCTTCCTCCTCCACATGATTCAGTATGTGCTTGTTATTGCATAAAATGTTGTGTTAAATGTTAAATATTATTAGCAATATATTATTCAAATTATATTGTTGTATGCCATGGATATACTATGACTTGTGTGGTTTGCCTTCCTCTGTCTCTGTGCATATCTGTGCTGAAATGAGAGGACATGGGAAAAGAAGCACTGAGGTGGACATAAAATGTGTATCTGTTTGTGTGTGTGTGTGTGTGTGTGTGTGTGTGTGTGTGTGTGTGTGTGTGTGTGTGTGTGTGTGTGTGTGTGTGTGTGTGTGTGTGTGTGTGTCTGTGTGTCTGTGTGTGTGTGTGTGTGTGTGTGTGTGTGTGTGTGTGTGTGTGTGTGTGTGTGTGTGTGTGTGTGTGCGTGTGTGTGTGTGTGTGTGAGAGAGAGAGAGAGAGAGAGAGAGAGAGAGAGAGAGAGAGAGAGAGAGAGAGAGAGAGAGAGAGAGAGAGAGAGAGAGAGAGAGCAGAAATCAATATTTCTGATTTGAAGATTCAGAATGAATGAAGTCTCGGGGGGATCTTGTCTTGTGTCCACATTAGTCACACATGCTAGGGGCATCAGAGACCTGCCCACAGCCTGGCAAACATGCCTGACAACAGAACAAACACGGGTTCCTTTCCTTCTATTTTATTTCTCATTATCCTTTCTCTTTTTCATCTCTCTCTTCTCTCTGTCTCTTCTCTGTGTCTGTCTGTCTGTCTGTCTGTCTGTCTGTCTGTCTGTCTGTCTGTCTGTCTGTCTGTCTCTCTCATGCTTATTTTCACACTGGACAGACACAAAGGCCATCAAGGACCTCTCAGTAAAGGAAAATTGCACCAAAGTGGACAACCAGCACTCCTCTCCAAGGCTTTGGCAGCTACACCCCCTAAAGCACAAAATGGCTCTGGTTACATTTTTTACTTTTTTTTGCTGCTATCTCTCCAAGACCAAACACCTTTTTTTCTCCGAATGTCTGACAGATCCCTGTAGGGATGAGAGCATACTAGACATACTAGATATCTCTTAGAAAATAATTTAGGAGAAGATGAGTTTCACTTCATAAAGGATGTTTTAGGGCAGGCTTCACTTATGCTTGTTCCATATTTATTTTAAACATCCCTAAGCCAACTTACAAGCTTCAAAGCTCTTGTCTTACACTTCAGAGCAAAAATCCATTATTTTATGGAGACATGCAAACTGGGACAGAAATAAAACATGATAACTCAATACAGGAGAAGTCACATCTAACATAACAAAACAGTGTTTGGTTCATTAAACAAGTAAGGGAAACCAGCCGGGCATGCTCAACATCTCCATGCACGCACAGATTATGCCCTTGTGCACTTTTCAGCCTGATTCATGTTAATAGGGAATAATAGGCACAAGCCTGACATCACATTAAAACATGCGTATTTTAATCATAACACACACGGTTTTACATCATAATGAACCATCGTCTGATGGATGGCAATGGCACAAAGCAGCCTGTGCTTCATTAAAAATATGCCCCTAACGCTGACTGAGGAGTAGTGATGAAGAGGCTGATGAAGACGAGAAAGAGGATGAGGAGGAGGGGTGAGACAAAGGAAGAGGAGACATGAAGGAAAGAAAGAAGAGGAGGAGGAGGAAGAGGAGGAGGAGTGGGAGAAAGGAAGCAGAATCATTGCACTGATGTGAGGGACGTACGTGCTAGCTAGTGCGCACAGCAGAAGCGCATGCTTCGCTTGGCATGTAGGCCATGCCCGCAACAATGCATAATCTAGCCACTGGGCTATAGGCATGGGCAGGGGGGGGGAGGGATGTCCAGAGAAGCGGACGCTTTGCTGTGACAGGAAGCCTGGGTCCCGAGGTGCTCTTCCAGCCCAGACCGGCACACTGCTGAATAACACTGAATTAATGGGAGACCATAATTTCTATTCTTTGTGCATATTATTTTTTCCCCTACAACCATGTCCAAAGTCTTCGCTGATGAATAAAGAATTGATTGTATTTTTACATATCCAGAGATTCGGACATTTCTGACAGGATGCATGGACCCTGAGGTGCTCGTCCAACCCAGACCTGCCCAGTGAATAACACTGAATTAATGGGAAACTGTCATTTCTATTCTTTATGCATACTTTTTTGTCCCTACGACCATGACCAGTCTTTGCTGATGAATAGAGAATTGATTATATTTTTTATGTGAGATAGCCGAGATGGACGCCTCACCGTTTGGTAGGTGTGCTACTGGACAAGTTTGTCTTGGGCAAAGAAAACGCAACAGGAATCCATAACAGAGAAATCAGTTCAACACAGGTGCATTCAACCAAGCTATATAACCTTTTCTGTACTTTGCCTGACAGCAAGCACAGTGAACTTCAGATTTAACTACAATTCTCGTACACTTAATTGAAGTTCTGATTTTAGTAGTCGATTTCCTGGTTCTGCAGTTACTTGTTCCTCCTGTAAGGATACTCTCTTCCGTTAGTAATCCCTAGTTACATATATCTTATGTTAAGTAAATCTAAATGTATATGTTCCATGCATGATTTTACCATGCGTAATCCATTTTGCCATTCTACACATCATCATGAGCCAGTCACCAGGGGTGCCGCTAGAAATTGTGGGCCCCCTGAAAGACGATAATTTTGGGCCCCCACCCAAACCGACTAACTTGTTGAAGCTCTGTGCCCCCTGAATCATCCTAACTCTACCCCCTAGCTGCGGCCCTGACAGTCACAGATACGAATAGAATTACACAGCAGGTCGTGCATGCCAGAGGCACATGAGGAGAGGTCTGTGATGCTGCCAGACATCCACTTCCCACTCTCCCTAGGAGCGGAAGAAGGAGGAGGAGGGGTAAGATTAGGAGGAAGAGTAAGACATGGTGATGATAACAACTGTCAGACTTATAGGGAAGATTCAGCTTGGACCAGACTAGTGTGTCCAGGCTACTTCTTCCTGGCACAATTTACAGTATGTATGCATGTATGTATCTGTGTGTCTATGTATGTATGTATGTATGTATGTATGTATGTATGTATGTATGTATGTATGTATGTATGTATGTATGTATGTATGTATGTATGTATTTATTTATTCATTTATCTGTCTGTGTATGTATGTATGTATCTATGTATCTGTCTGTCTATGTATGTATGTATGTATGTATGTATGTATGTATGTATCTGTCTGTCTGTCTGTCTGTCTGTCTGTCTGTCTGTCTGTCTCTGTCTGTCTGTCTGTCTATCTATCTATCTATCTATCTATCTATCTATCTATCTATCTATCTATCTATCTATCTATCTATCTATCTATCTATCTATCTATCTATCTATCCCACATTCGTCCTTCTTTGGCCATCTATCCTGTACGCCTGGTGGTTGTGGTGTAGCTGCCCTTTTACACCATGCAGTCAGCTGCGAGCCACACATCACCACTGCACCGCGTCCCAGATTGTGTGTTTCTCTGTAGCTACTGCTTTTACTGCTCCTGTGAACAGGAGCTGTGCAGTAAAACTCTCATTGCAACAGCCCATGAGCTTATCAGACTCCCAGACACACACACACACACACACACAGACACACACACACACACACACACACACACACACACACACACACACACACACACACACACACACACACACACACACACACAAGAAGGTAAATGCCCTTCTGGAGGTAGCATATCTCTCCAGCGCCATACACTCCAAAACATTGTTGACATGTGGGAAGAGTGTCAAGAGTGATTTGCTACCTTTGTGTCCTTCTTTTTCTTGTTGTTGTTGTTTTTGAGTTCATGAAATTTCATTATTTATTGTAGAAGTTGAATACAAACTGCATGCAGAAATCCAAGAGCACCCAGGTGTAAGGCAAGGCAGGAGGATCCCTCCCTTGTAATACAATACCAACATT
Source organism: Coilia nasus (assembly GCA_027475355.1). Classification (NCBI taxonomy): domain Eukaryota; kingdom Metazoa; phylum Chordata; class Actinopteri; order Clupeiformes; family Engraulidae; genus Coilia; species Coilia nasus. The sequence continues at coordinate 36,737,104 of CM050221.1, forward strand.
TACAATACAACGCTTTTTAATACATTAAACGCATATTTTAAATTCAATTTGTGCGAATGTGGCAAGGTCTACACATTTCTATCCCAATGACAGTGGATGAATCAGTATTTTATATTATTATTATTATTATTATCATTATTATTATTATTGTTATTGTTATTGTTGTTATTATTATTATTGCTGTTGACATACTAGAGCGAACCTTTACACAGGTGGATTGACAAACGCAATTATATGCACACTCTTCCACTCAGCCCCATTTTATTGCTTTAGAGTACAGAGTACAGGTTACCTCTTAGGACACACAGAGCGATGTCCTATTTTGACCTGCTGTGACAGCTTTTAATTCCAAAGACCAGATCCATAGCACAGCTGAAACCAACCTTCTTGTTGGCTCTATAGTTAAGGTGTTGTTACAGTCTAACCCTCCCCGCAAAAGATGGACCACTCAGGCACTGTACATTATTGACATAGACAATGAGACCATCTATGACGCCCAGCAAAAATTGTACATGCTCAGCTGCTTTCTACAGCCTGAGTCAAATATATTTATTCACTTTTAAATGAGCAAGCAAGGAAAGGCCAGGAAAAGGGCAGAACAGTTTTCCAAATTAGTCTCTTCCCTTCTCTTCCACTTTTCACTTTACACTTATTCTTTCTTTCTTTCTTTCTTTCTTTCTTTCTTTCTTTCTTTCTTTCTTTCTTTCTTTCTTTCTTTCTTTCTTTCTTTCTTCATAGAGAAAAGACGTGTATACATACGTGTGTGTGTGTGTGTGTGTGTGTGTGTGTGTGTGTGTGTGTGTGTGTAAGCGTGCGTAGGCGTATATGTGCATACACATGTGTGGATATGTGTAGTATATAACAACTTGTGTAATCTAAAAGTGATGTGTTGTCGGTGAGAGAAGGGCTTAAAGAGATATGTTACATGTCACGGGCTGTGGACTATGTGGGTGTGTATGTGGGGGGTGGGATAGGGGGTGGCTGGATTGGTTGGAGTGTGTGTGTATATGCATGCGTGTGTGTGTGTGTGTGTGTGTGTGTGTGTGTGTGTGTGTGTGTGTGTGTGTGTGTGTGTGTGTGTGTGTGTGACTTTTGACAGATTTTGCCAGATCAGGTCACACGATATATACAATATTTGTGTGTGTGTGCGTGGGTGTGTGTGTGCGTGTGTGTGTGCGTGTGTGTGTGCTTGTTGGTGTGTGTGTGTGTGTGTGCTGGATTGGGTGGAGTGTGTGTATGCTTGAGTGGTTGGCGGCCATGTGTCTCCTGTGGACAGCCCTGTCCCAGCAGGCCTGCAGGGCCTTGCATTCATACAGTAAACACTGAAAAACATTTTGCCCTCCACAGCTGAGGCTTCCCTTAGCATGCACACACACACACATGTACACACACACACACAATTCACAGACATATAAACACACTGTAAGATAAGCCTTTAGACACAAACAAACAAACACACACACACACACACACACATACACACACACACACACACACACACACACACACACACACACACACACAGAAAGACAGATGAAAACAGACAGACTCACACGCTCAAACACACATACAGTAACACACACATTCACTGTTCATAGCTATTTCCCACGTATGTGCTTTCCCATGTATACTCACATGTTCTTTACTGTATCTTTTATTCACATACGTACACATGCACTGACACAGACACACACACACTCACGCACACACACAGACCCCCCCCCACACACACACACATATGCACACACCTGGATCCCATCTCCAACCCAGCTGTCTTCTGTTTGTATCTGTTCAAAACACTGCACGGGTGGCAGTGGGAAGAGTAGCAGTGCGTTGTGTACACACACACGCACACACACACACATACACACACGCACACACGTACACAAATTTACACTCCTGGGACTGTGTCAACCAGCTGTCAGGTTGGTCGAGACTCCAGACGATAATACAAAGACAGACTTTTTTGTTCTACTTTCATCTCCCCTTTTTATTTTGTGCGCAAAGTGATGGCACATGCATACACACACACACGCGCGCGCGCGCACACACACACACACACACACACACACACAACACAAAACAACACACACGCACACATACACACACACACACACAACACAAAACAACACACACACACACACACACACACACACATACACAGACACACACACACACACACAGCACAACACATACACACACACACACACACACACACAGACCGCTGTTTACCTTGTGTGTGTTTCCCAGCAAGCGGCATGAAAATGAAATGAGCAGTGACAACTCTCTCTGTGTTTTCCAATAACCTTATTCCCAGCTGCCACCAAATGTCTCTGAGAGCTGGACTAATTACCTGGATGGTGGTGTTACCATCTTTCTCCACCAGCTGAACTGGAGGATCACATCACTCGAAGTGCCTCTATTTGGGCATTGGGGTGGGGGACAGGAAGCATGGCAGGGCAGTGTGACATCACTTCCTGTGAGTCTCAGGAAGGAACTAAATGAAGGATTTGTCACTCTAACTGTGAAAATACCCTACCTCATTACAGATCCAGAGATAACAGCATTGTCTGATCTCCTCACATCAAACAGCCTCCCCACAGCAAATTATAGAAACAGCCTATCCTTTGTTTTATTTATTTATTTATTTATTGACATATCCTTTGACACTCCTAAGTGTTATTTAGCTATTATTCACATGTGTTTATTCTAAAAAATTGTCTGTAGTTTTTCCTCTTCAAAGTGTAATGACATAAGATGGTTGGAAATAGACTCATTATAGGCAAGTTTATGTGTTTAGCTGAGGAAGAGGGACAATGGGATCAGCGATCAGCATGTCATTATTGTTTCTCTTTAGTGGACCAGGAGCCCTGTGTGTGTGTGTGTGTGTGTGTGTGTGCACATGTGTATGTGTGGATGTGGGGGTGGGGTGGATGGGTTCTGTGCTGTGTATCCAGTTTGTCTTGCGTTGGTGGGCTTTATTGGAGTTGAGAGAGCGTCAACTCAAATCAGTCTGGGTTCTCTCCCCACAGGCAGGACACAAGGCAGAATACCACGGAATGTTCCCTCAGTTTCCCCTGGTTACGCACACTACCTTGTGTAACCCCCAACACCCCCCACCCCCAAAACCCTGAAAAAAAAAAAAATGTAAAATTAACAGACGAGTCTGAACACGTACAGACTGAAATGCATTCTTTTGTAGACAGAAACACAGGGCCGCAGCATGATTGTAACACACATCTGAAAACAGCAAACATCACAGCATGAATGCTTTGTAATGGGATAGTGATATCCCACTTTGCACTCAACACTATAATATCCCAAAACACACACCACTCAGCACACACACCCACACTCTCAACATGGCTCTTGCTCTCACACTCGTTTTCACATTAACACACCGATATATATACTTTCTCTCTGACTGATCCAAATAATATTGTGTTCACACTTACACACTTAACCATCCCTTTTACTTTTAGACACTTTCTCACATTAACACGCAGATACAATTTGTTGTCTGGCTCAGCTAAACGATACTGATTTCACACACACACACACACACACACACACATGCACACACACAGACACACACACACACAGTCGTGGCCAGAAAGAAAAGTGGGGCCAGCCAGGTTATTCATTATTCTCTGTGATGCATTATGTGCCAGACTGCTGCTGCTTTAAGTAATGAGCAGCAGTGATCGTAGAGCCTCTGCAGTGGCTCGCTCCATTTTTATTGGGTTCAAAGTCATCCCATAAAGAGAATAACGGATTGCGCCACAGCGCACGAAGTGAACGTTCATCTGTCAGTGGCTGGGGATTTTTTTTTGTATTTCTTGCAGGCTCAGAATTTAACTATTAAGAAATCCCTAGGATCCTGCCACCTTTATCACTTTTCTCCCTCCCTCTCTCTCTCTTTCTGTCTCTCTTCCTCTCTCCCTGTCTCTCTCTCTCTCCCTTTCTCTCTCTCTCTCTCTCTCTCTCTCTCTCTCTCACACACACACACACACACACACACACACACACACACACACACACATAGAAATACAGACACACATATGAGCACACACGGACAGACACACACAGAGACACAGATACAAATGCATGCACACTCAAATATACACCCGCACAAACAGACACACACACGCCTGTGCACACAGCAACATTTACTGTGGTCAGGGCCTACATTGTCCCAATGATGAAATGTTGTCCTTAAGCAGGAGCTGGAAGCGCTAATTGGAAAAGACAAGTGTAACCATTAGCTCTGGCTCTAGCGCCAGTAAAGCAGTAAGGGAGGCAAGGCTGGGCCATGAACCCTCCTTAAACGCTGATTAGGAGTCTCTCTGCTGACAATTTCATATTTTAATGATAGATGCCACACAATTAGGCCTTTGTATATAATTACAATTCTGTGACTGTGTGCATGTATGTGGCTGCGTGGGTGTACTTTTTGTGCCAGTGAGTTGTGCCGAAAAGTCTTTCGTTCTCTCTCTCTCTCTCTCTCTCTCTCTCTCTTTCTCTCTCTCTCTCTCTCTCTTCCTCTCTCTCTCTACTTTTCTCTTTCTCTCTCTTTCTTTTTCCCTCTCTCCCCCTGTCTTTCTCTCGCTCCCCCCCACCCCCCCCCCCCCCCCCCCCCCCCCCCATAGATACCGCTGGCTGTCTGGGCTGTGCCCCTTGTGTAATGTCAGGACTCCGCGGCCCACAGCGTGGCCCTGCATTCAGTGCTGATCGCTATGATCTGCCCCCGGACACAATGGCAATATTGAGCCCTCGGGGGGTGGGGGTCCCTCCCGTAGCCCCCCAGTCCTCCCACAGACCCCAGAGCTGGGCCCGGCTGGGATTAAGGAATGCCAGCCCAGTATTCCTGTTGCCATGGAGAATTTCTCTCTTTGCTTCCCTGTCTTGGTCTTTCTTTTTGTCTTTCTCTGACCTGTCTCTCTTTCCATTCCTCTTTCTGATTTCTGTTTTGCTCCTTTGTTTTTTCCTCCATCTCTCCCTCTCTTTCTCTCTCTCTCTCTCTCTCTCTCACACACACACACACTATATCTCCATCTCTTCTCTCTCTGTCTCCGTTCTCACTTTAAGCCCGTCTGCTTCTCAGTTCAGTCTTTGTCGGATGGCCCTTTCATTTTACCCCTTCATGCCACACTATCATTGGCAAAGGGGCCGCATGAATTTGGATTGACAATTACAATGTCCAGTTGTGTGCCTATGTTTGAAGATGCCACGGGAAGGTCTAGGCTAGTGTCATATTGTGTATGTTTTAGCTTTGTTAATGCTTTATTAATATATATCTCTTCTGCTGCAGAGAGTTTGTGAGGCTCGTATATTGCATGTACCACATTACTACAAGTTGCACTTTAAATTATGATTACAACAGCAATATTGAATATAAGACATACTGTATGACACACATAATATGTGAAGGTTTCTGAAACATGTGCTAGTGTTTCAAATTGATGACATTAAATCTTCTATACTCTGTGGAATGGCCCACTGGCGGCAGCAGTGCCACACGGCAGCAGTGAGTTCTATGACATGTCCTCGGCAAGCTCGTGCTACCGGCATGACATCATCCTCCGTTCGTCTCGCTGTCAGATGGCCTGTCAGAGGCCATTCATGAGGAGCAATGAGTTGTGAAGCACAATGGCATGTGTGTGTGTGTGCGTGTGTGTGTGCGTGTGTGCGTGCATGCGTGCGTGTGTGTGTGTGTGTGTGTGTGTGTAAGGGGACACAAAGAGATGCCAAACAATAAGCAGCCCCTGTGTGAGGATGCAGACGACTGGGGGACCTTTCACTTCTGGATGGCAGATACTTTATCGCATAGTCCCTGTCCAGAGATTTAAGTTAAACCAAATGTCTCTGGGTGTGTTGTGTTCATGTCATGCACGAGTGTGTGTGTGTTTATAGGAATGTGTGTTTATGGGCATGTTTGTGTGTGCATGTGTGTCTGTGCATACATGTGTGTCTGTACATACATGTGTATGTATCTGTATGTGTGTGTGTGAGAGAGAGAGAGAGAAAAAGTGAGAGAGCAAGTGTACGCGTGATTCATCTCTCCTCATGCCTCTGCTGTGGCTGATCTGAGCACAGGGTGAGGCAGCGGGGACAGATGTCTGGCTCTGAGTGCGCGTGTGTAGATCATAAAGGGAGCTGCTGGAACTCTGTGGAGGGGCGATTAATTCACCGGCGAGAGCCGTCAGCACATTGCTGCTGCTCTCTGTCATTGTCTCTATTCAATGCAACTGCCTCTTTCTTTTCATCTCTCATTCCCTCGCTTTCCCCTTTTTTTCTTTCTCTCTCCCTCTCCCTCTCTTCCTCTCTCTCTCCCTCTCTACCCCCCTGCTTTTCCTCTCTCTCTCTGCCTCTCTCTCTCTCCCTCTCTCTCTCTGCCTCTCTCTCTCCCTCTCCCTGTCTTCCTCTCTCTCTCCCTCTCTACCCCCCCTGCTTTTAGTCTCTATCTGCCTCTCTCTCTCCCTCTCTCTCTTCCTCTCTCTCTCTTCCTCTTTCTCTCTTATCCCAAATTATTTTTGTGAATCTCTCTTTCCCTTGCCCCCCCCCTTTCCCATGGATGACAGTCAGAGCTTGAATTTGAAATAAGCACCATGCAAAACAAAGTGTATCACTTAGGTACTATGTATAATGAGCTGTTGTATCTGTATTGTATTTTATATTTGCAAAGTTTGTGTTTTAGGACACCATTATATATTTGTTGTATTTTGTAATATATTATCTGGCAGAAGAGCAGACTTTAATAAAGATATATGCATGCCTGTGTACCCCGGGCGAGCCACATAAATAACAAATAAGTGATCATAAGTCACACTTGTGGAGAGGGAGAGGGTTAATCCTCCACTGGGGTTGACAAAAGGGGCTGATGTTTTTGGGGAAGCGCCGCATGTATATTTAACGTTAATAAATCAGGCTAGCCTAGCAGACAATGCAAACAAGCAGTGCAAAAAAGAGGCGAGGAAGGTATGGCGATGCAAGGTGCACGCATATGGAACGGGAGCGCTTTCATCTTCAGTTGGGCGCAGAGACGAGCTGACGAATAAATGACAGGATGCTCTGGGTTTGTGTGTGTGTGAGTGTGAGTGTGTGTGAGTGTGTGTCAGTGTGTGTCTGAAGCTGTTAAGTTGGATAGAAAGATAATTTGCTGGATTCATATTCGGTCCATTGTTCGCTCTGATTTTACCTCTTATGTTCTCCATCTCTCTTTCTGCTCTTCTCTCTCACCTCCTTCTGTGCTGTTTTATTCCCACTTTCCCTTGCTCCCTGCTGCAAATGCGGTGTTGTGTGTCTGGGCTCCTGTTGTCCTGCCTCTCCTGTTGTCCTGGTGGCTGAGTGGAGAAAAGGGGGCAAGACAAAGAGCCCCCCTTGCTGAAGAGGGTGTGCTGAGAGTAGAGACATTTATTACACACACACACACACACACACACACACACACACACACATGTACAGACTCAGGCAAACACACACACACACACACACACACACACAAACACGTGCACAGAGTCAGGCACATGCACATGTACTCGGACACTGACAAAGGTACATGCACAACAAACACAAACCAAACACATGCACACACACACACACACACACACAAACACATGCACAGGAGCACTCGGACAACACTGCAGAAACAATACACTAGGCACAAGCGATGAAATGAACAATTGACTCCACAGTACAACTGGAGCTGTGCAAAGACTGTTAAAACTGCATTTACAGTGGAAGAGGAAAAAAAAACTAACAACTTTTTGCTGGGTTTTTTTGTGTGTTTTCAGGTGATCCAGAAAAAGACAGGACTGAGGATGAAGAGGAAGAAGCCATAAAGGAAAGAGGTCGTCATCTTCACCTGAAGCTAGTTTAGGTGGTGCTCGGGATAGGGATGGGAGTCCACTTATGGAGAGGGAGCTGCAGTTTACCTGCCGGGGGTATTGTGAGCTAGGTTGTAAGAGCAGAGTGGTACTGAGAGGAAAAAGAGTGTATGTGTGTGTGTGTGTGTGTGTGTGTTTGCGTGTGTTTGCGTGTGTGTGTGTGTGTGTGTGTGTGTGTGTGTGTGTGTGTGTGTGTGTGTGTGTGTGTGTGTGTGTGTGTGTGTGTGTGTGTGTGTGTGTGTAGGTTTTAAAAGTAGAATGTACCAGATAGGTCACAGATAGGGTAATCACAGTCCAGCAGACTACTCGAGACTCTCAAAAATGGGACATCAGGCAGCATCAGGGCTGATAGAGCAACATCACCATGCCAAGGGCAGCACTATGATGGCACTCTGGTTTAGAGGGATATGCCCTTCTGTTGAACAGTCTGCATGTGTGGACACAGACACACACAGACACAAATACACACACAGATACACAGACACACACAGACACAGATACACACACACACAGATACACAGACACACACAGACACACCTACACACCCACAAACACACATACAGTCACACAAGGACAGCCACACCCGGAAACAGTCCCACATGGACACAGACAGACACAGATACACTGACACAGACGCACATAGACATAGATACACAGACATAGTCACACATAGACGCGCGCGCACACACACACACACACACACACACACACACACACACACACACACACACACACACACATATGCACACACCTATACAGAAGCACACACACACATAGCCAGTGAGTGCACTAACAGTGTACCGATCAATGCGGGGGTCTGTGGGAAATGTAGGTGCTGTAGATGGCTACTGGTCTAAGAAAGCCATATTTCATCACGCATGTTACTCTGTACATCTGAGAGAACAGTACGGTGATGGCAGAAGGCCCACAAGTCAAACTGCCTGAAGGAGCATACTCATTCCAGATGGTTCTCTTTTTCACATGGTATTCACAGCTTAAGGCTCAGTAAGAGAATAGAGACATTCGTTTCACACACGCGCACACACACACACACACACACACACACACACAACCAAACATTCAGTAGGAGGTAGGGAGTGTGAAAGATAGTGTTGGTGTCTGTCTGTCTGTCTCTCTCTCCCCCCCTCGCGCTCTCTATCTATCTATTTCTGTATCTGTCTGTCTTTTTCTTTCTCTGTTGCATTTTCTATTTTTGGCTCCCTCTCTCTTGTTCCTCTGTTATTTCTCCCTGTGCCTGTCTCCCTCACACATTCCATTCATATGGTAATAAATTCATTGCATTTTAATGCCTTCCTGCTCACAATTGTCTGCACCATTAAGACTTGGGACTGTAGTGCTGTCATCGGCTCTCTGAAGCGGAAGTCACAAACACACACACACACACAAACACATACATACAAGCATGCTTTGGTGAACATTCAACGCTGTCGGTGAGTTTGATGTAAAAGTGTTTGAAACCATCGACCGTTGATTGTACCCCACGGCATGTGCTTTGTCTTCCTCCGTACCTGCATCCAGACTGGAAATATCATCCATCACAATATCTCAGGCAATGTGTAAGACTAATACTGGAGAATGTGGCTTGACATGTGAAGTGTGAAACTGTTTGAGAATGTGTGTGTGTGTGTGTGTGTGTGTGTGTGTGTGTGTGTGTGTGTGTGTGTGTGTGTGTGTGTGTGTGTGTGTGTGTGTGTGTGTGTGTGTGTGTGTGTGTGTGTGTGTGAAAGAGAGAGAGAGAGAAAGACAGAGAGAGAGAGTGTGTGTGTGTGTGTCTGTGTGAAAGACAGAGAGAGAGACAGGGAGATAGAGAAAGGCAGAGAGTGTTTAGTCCCTTTCTATGTATTCCGGATAAGAAATGCTTCCCAGTTAAAAGGTCACAATCAACATTCATTGCTGTCGGTGGGTTGGGTATAGTGGAAAGCTCACCGAACGATGAATGTAACTGTGGTCCAGTACTTCACAGAACGATGAATGTAACTGTGGTCCATATGTGGTCCAATAATTATGTTATCTTGTTAGAACACATGGGATACATGTTAGGATACATGAGTAATACAAATGACATGAAAAACAATGAAAAGCAGGACATTTTCATAAAATGCAATCATAAAAAAACAAGCAGGATGGCCAGAACAGGACATGAAACAGGAAATGCCCTGGGAAAACAGGACGTTTGGTCACCAAATGGTTGGTGCCTACATGTGGCGTAGTCTTTTACTCAGCGGAGCCAGAACACAACCCTTTGGATGCAGCACTGTCACGGGCCGAGTCTCTCTGATACCACTCTCCTCTACGTGACACAAAGCACCACCATCACTGGCAAAGCCTTTCTCTACTGATGCTATGTGTTCGCTCCCCACCAAGCACCAGCACAGGCAGAGGCCCTTCATTTATTTATTCCACTATCTATACATCCTCCTCGCGTGCATGCCTGGTCTTTACCACGGTGGTCACAGTCTGTGTTTGTGTTTGTGTGTGTGTGTGTGTGTGTGTGTGTTGGGAGAATAGTTGTGTTGTGTGGGCTTGGGTTCTGGCATGGCTGGTTTAATTGGAGGTTGTGTTGTTTATCAGAGAGTGTGTGTGTGGGTGTGTGTGTGCAGAGAGAGTGGGGAGGGGTGAAAGAAACGGGGTGATGAATGCGTAATCATCTGAATTTTCTTCTCATCTGGCTGCCTTGTTTTTTTTGTTTGTCAAATTATACAGTGTGTGTGTGTGTGTGCGCGCATGTGTATGTGTGTGCGCACGTGCATGTGTGTGTGTTTTGTATGCCAGCAGGCCAAAGCGGAAACAGGGTGTTAAATGGCCTGCGCTTTTTCAGTCCAGTTTCCTCCGCTGTTGCTTTTGTTGATGCTACTCCCCTTTTCCTCCATTTATAATGGTGTGTGTGTGTGCATGTCCGTGTGTGTGTGTGTGTGTGTGTGTGTGTGTGTGTGTGTGTGTGTGTGTGTGTGTGTGTGTGTGTCAGTAATGTGAGAGCACCAGTAGCAGAAAAACAGCTATTGCTGGGCCCTGTTACCAATAGCTAATCTCAGTCCCTCACTTTGACTCATCAACACCTCCTGCCCGTCTAGCCAGTGACATCACTTCCTCTCTCTGGCCTTCGCTTAGACTATGTGACTTTTGGGCTGGGAGGCCAGCATCGCTGTTGGTATCGTGTTTTAATCTGAGGTAAATGTCAGACAAAAAGTGTGTAGACTTCATGACATCTTGTTAGAACATGTGAATAAAATACATGCACTGAAGGATAGAGTTAGGATTGCATACATTTTACAGTAATAACTTCTTTTACATGAAATACAAATGTTTTTAAAAACCTCAAAGCATTTTGATTTCATAAAACAATTTACCAAAAGTATGGAGTTTACTCACTGGTTACTACAAATCCCATCTGAATAAGGGATTCATCAAGCTAATTTTAAGCTGCTGGGAATTAGTTTTAAATATGAGAATAGTTTGGAGGAAGTAACTAAATTGCATTATTAAATGTGAAATATACAATGTAATAATGACATTAACCTGAATAAAAATATGTTGTGTAACCTGAAGTGGAGTGTTCTGTTGTCTTAATTATCGGTGTGCTCCCATGCTTTTTGACCTGCCGCACTCAGCAAAAGAGTAATTGTGTCCGGGAACGCTGCCGTCTTTTAGTCTGCTCTGCAAATGAAGTAATTTATGGAAATCCTGCGTCACAACCCTGTATCCCCCAGCACAACATTCATCCTGATCTTTGTGTTTTTCTTGGTAGTCTGTTCAGGTTGGATGTGCTTTAACCCTTAAGCCTTTTTTTAGTTCGCACCCAGGACTCTGTCACTTTTTTTAAAAAAAAAAAAGAAAGAAAGAAAAGAAAAAGAAATGTCTACTGCTCTAGAGCATGACTCCTCAAGACTATAGGGTACACTGCCCCATGATTCACATTACACTCCAATAAACAAAACAGATTTGATAAGACACTTGATGTGCCTTTTAGGACACCTATAGGCAAAATAAAAAGCAGTTCTGACACACTCACACTCAAAGCTACTCAGGACAGGTCACCCAGACCATGTTAGGATCAGCTGGACTCGGTTTGCTACGGTATATGTATACATATATGTACACATATGTATACTGTATATGTACACAACATAAATACACTACAAGCTCATTTCCAAAAAAGTTATTCCTAAAAGCTCAATGAATGTCTTAAATATTATGGTTGTCATCAAGTATGAACACATAATCCTCCAATATCTACTTTGGACAGTGGAGTAAACATAGATTTTACACACCTCCACACCAATGACAGCAGGGGTCCGGTGGAACCCATTCTGTCCATGCACAATGTGCTGGCTTCAGCAATATCACCATTTCATTGGTCCAGAAACATTAGTGATGATCTGATCAGAGTCATTATTCAGAAACTCAGTATTAGGCCTACCTCTGGCAGGAACAGAAACTAAAGGGTAGTCACTAACAAACAGCGGTGCAGAATATTTAGTAGCCTTGCTGTGCCCTCTACTGGTTAAATGAATATATTGCTGGTCTATTTTATATGTATAGTGTACACAGTGTACAACGAGGAACAAATATGCCAGATCCCCAATGGCCTGATAGTTGGCTGTGCAGTCTTTGGAAGTTCAGGGCAGTTCTAGGTACATCATTTGTTAGAAATTGGCTAATGCTTTATTTGAAGATGTCTACATAAATTGACATGAGTTAGAACCATGACATGACACATATTATGAACCTTAATGACACTTAATTTATGTTTATGACTGTTCTTATTAAGTGTAATCGAGCTTTTGTAATGTTAAGTTGATATTTTTGGGATGCAGACATTGTGAAAACTAAATGAAACGTAATAACAGCAATCCTTACGAATATGAAAAAATACAGCTCTATTTTCACCCTGCTTGAGAAGCCCAGTTGACAGCGGTCTGTTGAGAGTACCACAGCACCCCCCTCATGTGTGGTCCTATTGGCTGTGTGCTAATCAGTGTATTCATCATAACAAACATGCATAATGCTGAGGATAGCCGCTGCTATCAAACCTTTTCACAAAAAGATATTTTACAGAAGTCTCTAGATTTTGCAGCACTACATACCCGGAGGATGGAGGAGAGCGCTAGTCAGTCACTCGCCCCACCCACCTGCCTGTGTCGGGAATTGAACCATAGGCTGTAAACCCAATTCTCTAACTGCTAGCACAAATGTTGATTTACACAGAATTGGCAGGATAATGTGTGTGATTAAATGTTTGGAGAGCTCCAGTGTTCACTGTCCCTCAATGAAATCTGTGAGTGATACCAAATAAAGTAATAAAAAACACTGACATATGTGCTTAACAACAGCCAATACCAAGGCAGGCACCCATGTCAAAAAGGCATTTTTTTATAGTTGAGAAGTAACTTTAACAGCTGACAGCCAACACTCATTTGGCAGTGACTTCAGAAGGGTCATCATACCAAAATGTTGGTGACAGACATGTATGTTTTCAAAGCGTATAAGTAACCTTTTCCACCTTGCGTGGCACCGACATCTCGTCTGGCCCATGCACTAATGTACGTGCAGCCCTGATTAAGGACAGATTCAAAATGGAATAAAAAAGAGGACAGAACAATTGCAGAAAGAGACTCGCATGTGGAGATGCGTAAGTGCGTGATCATCATTTGCTTGATTTCTTTTTCAATATTACTGCACATTAGGCTATAAACCAGCTGATTCTAATAAGCACAGCTCTACATGTGCTAGTTAGTGAAATTGCCTCTGTGAGTGCACAGGTACAACCAAAATAATGGCGGGGCTTTCACTTTCTGAAGGGGGAATTCCCACCTCTGGCTGTATGCCTTTGTAATGACATAAAGCCACTGGTGCTTCAGCTCCACCTTACACATCACATGCTTACTCTGTGACGATATTCAGGGGGTGTATCGCTCTGGATAAGAGTGTCAGCTAAGTGTAATGTAATACTAATAGGTGTAGACAAAAAAGCTTGTTTGCTTGTGTGTGTGTGTGTGCGTGCGTGCGTGCGTGCGTGTGTGTGTGTGTGTGTGTGTGTGTGTGTGTGTGTGTGTGTGTGTGTGAGGAAGAGAGAGAGAGGGAGAGAGAGAGAAACCCTGCTCTACTTAGTAGCTTTATAGTGTTTAGCAGAGATTCTAGAGTAGCGCTCTAGAATCTTTGGTTAATAGTAGCTTAGTAGTTTATCTGTTGATTGACACTGTGTTGTTTGTTTTGGCCTGTTGCCTGTTGCGGTCATGCTTCCTCCTTTGGTGATGATGTCACAGTAAATGAATTTGGAAAAGTTAGACCTTGTGTAACTGGTTCTGCCATTAACTGTAGTTATGTGTAATCTGTAACACACAGTAAGTCTCTATGTCCTTGTTGAAGTGAACATTCACACCCCAGCCACTGTATGCCACCTCTTATCTGAAATGTATTAAGGATTTTCCATGCTTAAGGACTTTCCATGCTTTTTTGAGATAAGAGATTTAGACAACAGAGAAGCAAGGTAAAGAGTGAAAAAGCATTTATTTTTTTGAAACACAGGACTGACATACAATGCCTTTATATATTAATAATATGTTTAAAAGATATGTGTACAACCACAATGTCTTATAATTTCAATGTGAAATTGTTTAGACAGAGACAGAGGGGGAATATCTGTGTAAGTGATACAATCACTGATTTTTGCGCTGCTGATTTCCCAACACTTTGATCTGTGCCCTGCAAGACAGCAAAACAGACAAAAAAGTTTTTGTTAGTTTCTGCATTCAGTATACGTTATACAGAAAGAACATAGAAAAACTATTTATGTTTAGAAAGTTAAAGCACATTAAAACATAAAAGAGAACACATGAAGATAAAAGAGTATTAGAAAAAACGAAACCCTAAAAGTAAAGAGCGTTCCATTATAGGTGAAATGATGACACATGCAGCGCTACCGCATGCTGAGGTGACTAAACAGATCACCTCTGTATGCAACAACGCCTCTACATGCCTCTTTGCTGTCAACGAGGCATCGATGAATGCTGTTAATGCATGACCATGACAGATACTTACTTCAGTTTCTCGATGATATTGCTCACCCACCCCAGGGAAGGATCCACGCAGATGTTATTACCCTTCACTGTGTGAAGACTGAGACAAAAAAGAAAAGAAAAAGCGTTAATCAGTAAGAACCAGTGATCAAGAATGATGGCACGTCATCTTCCTAGCAGTAGGTATATTGATATACTCACATGACTGCATTGATATTGCATTTTCCATTATTTCTCTGGATTGAGAATCCTCTGATGGCCTTCATGGGCACCAACCCAGATGAGTACATTGTACAGCAGCCTGGAAGAAAAATAACATTACAAGTAGAGTTTTAAAACATGTTGTTTATGTGTAGTTGTAAAGGATGTTACCATTGTTAACGGAGAGGTAAACACTTAAAATAAAGCCACTGCAAACTTAATAACTTTAAGCATGATGTAGGCTACATGGTTTTACACTGTTCTCCCATATTTGCCAGTTACCTGCTATGGCATCAAACCATTTAATGTCCAGCACCAAGTGTTTCATCCACACCCAAGTAGCGTTATCATTAGTAAGATAACTTATAGTTTAAAAACTTCTATTTATAGCATCCAAAGTATCCTACAAAACCATATAAACTGTACTATCGCCATTACCAACAGCAATAACAATAACAACAGCAATCATAGTGTCAGTAATAACAATAATGGTAATGAAAACATAGGCAATGCAGTCTGACTGGTTCTCACCTCTGCGAACAGACGCAGCCTCGCTGCAGTTGAGCCCCATGGTGCAAAGCATGATGAGGGTGAGCACGGGGACACAAATCTGGGCCATGTCAAATGTGGTTGCTCTGTCTCTCAGTCTCTCTTCAGATCAGATGCTCGTGGTGTGCCAGAGACTTGTACCCTAGGCTGCTTTATACCTCTTCTGGAGGTGGAAATTTTTTTGAAATGGCAGTAGCGGGTTTTCCAGATCTTCCATGATATGTGAGAATTTCCCAAGCCAACACACACACACACACACCCGCCCCCCGCCATCGTGCACCATGACCCGTGGACACAACAAGGAAGAACGGCATGCGGAAAATCCTCTGAAATTTTTTTTCTGTTGCCGTGGATTGCCTCGCTAACTAATGTGACCTCCGCCACACTTATGCGCGCATATGTTAGATAAGAGATTTGTAAACTCCAAGAATGTGCTTTGTTCAAATAAGCATTTTAAAATGATGACATTGCTTTAGTCCATTCATCTTTAGAGCCTGTACACAACTGTCATTAAGTAAATCACTGATACAATTGTGATAACACATCTATCTATGTATCTATGCATCTATGTATCTATCTATCTATGTATCTATCTATCTATCTATCTATCTATCTATCTATCTATCTATCTATCTATCTATCTATCTATCTATCTATCTATCTATCTATCTATCTATCTATCTATCTATCTGTCTATCTATCTATAGTATATAAATTGCTGTATTTATTCAAACACACACACATACACACACAGTGCACACTGAAGTGGTTGATTTTTTATTTTAAAGAAATGTATGTTTGATTTAAAGAAATGTATGTTTGTTAAAAAATAAATAAAAAAAGTAAAAAACATGTACAAATATCGGAAGTAAAATATTCCATTGCAAAGATTACAATACTGTAGTTAAACATATTCCCACACAATGTGATTGTCTACATCTCTGTGTAGACACCTCTAATTATGACCTGATGCTTTCACTACAGGTTTGTTTTGGACTGCATATAAATAGTATAAATAGTAGTCAATGGCATGTACTGTCTGAGAAGGGGCAAAAAAAACCTTCCATACTCATGTAATTTTTACCATACAGCCCAGTTTTGATGTCATTTTGGAGCTAATTTTACCTTTATAATTTTGCATGGGTACAAGGGGGCTATTTAATACCGCACTTCCTCCTCCAGTTACCACACAACTTTCACTTTAGCCTTTTCCATGCCAGTGCAACACAATCAGCTCTTTCAGCTCAGTTGAAAAAAATCTGAGAATTGGCATGTTCTGGATGTCAGTGAGTATGTGATCACTGAGAGGATTATGTTTCCTCACATATTTTGTTTCCTCACATGTGAGGATTATGTTTCCTTACATGTTATGGTAACCAGCTGATAAGGTTGTACCTGGTATGTATGTATGTATGTATGTATGTATGTATGTATGTATGAATGTATGAATGTATGTATGTATGTATGTATGTATGTATGTATGTATGTATGTATGTGTGTATGTATGTATGTATATGTGTATGTATGTATGTATGTATGTATGTATGTATGTATGTATGTATGTATGTATGTATGTATGTATGTATGTATATACTGTATGTATGTATGTGTGTATGTATGTATGTATGTATGTATGTATGTATGTATGTATGTATGTATGTATGATTTATTTGTTTGTATGTTTGTTTGGTTTAATGCTTACTTTGTAAATTAACTTTCTAAAAGTCTTTTATAACATTATTTAGGAATAAAAACACAGAGTTTTTTTTTTACTTTGGTTTAGTTTATTACAGAACAATAGCAAAAGCATAAAACATATACAGAGCAATACAGATTTGGGCAATACAAGAAGAATGCTTTTTAAGGGGTATTTGCTCTGCAGTCCACTGAAGAGATACTCTTTGGTATTTTATTGCTTCCTCATCCGTATGACCTTAACCCTGGAAAGACATGAAACACATGCATCATTTACTGTTACACTTAAGTAAGCCTAAACAAAAGGTGACCTCGTAAAAGTAATGGCATCATTTAAACAAAAATGAGAGTACGTACCCCAGTGTGGCTACAATCTCAATCACCCAGTCTTGGTGGGGATCAGTACAGATCTTGCGTCCTTTGGCTGTTATCAGTCTGAAAGACAACAGAGAATCACATTAAATGCTGACCTCTCAAAGCCTTCGAATGCTAGTCCAGATTTTCCTCCCATATTAGCACTTCACAGTCATGCACTTACATGACAGCATCGAGGTTACAGGCTTTGGTGTCCTGGAGACTGTATCCTTTCACTTTTGTGATGGGCACCTTAATAGTGGAGTACTGTAGACAGCAGACTGAAGAAACAACAGAGGATAGTTTCACACACACAAAGACAGATGGACGGATAGACAGACAGACAGACAGACAGACAGACAGACAGACAGACAGACAGACAGACAGACAGATAGATGAATAAATACATTCATTTATATATTCTAGATAGATAGATAGATAGATAGATAGATAGATAGATAGATAGATAGATACATACATACATACATACATACATACATACATACATACATACATACATACATAGATAGATAGATAGATAGATAGATAGATAGATAGATAGATAGATACATACATACATACATACATACATACATACATACATACATACATACATAGATAGATAGATAGATAGATAGATAGATAGATAGATAGATAGATAGATAGATACATACATACATACATACATACATACATACATAGATACATAGATAGATAGATAGATAGATAGATAGATAGATAGATAGATAGATACATACATACATACATACATACATACATACATAGATACATAGATACATAGATACATAGATAGATAGATAGATAGATAGATAGATAGATGAACCTGCAGCTGCTGCTTCGTTGGTGAGGAGGCCTGCTGCGATGAGCATGATGAGGGCGAAAGCAGAAATCTGGGCCATGTCTCTCTGCTGTGGTCTGATCTGCTCTATCTTCAGCCTTGAGCAGTGTGAGTGGAAGCAGGTCTCACAGAAGGCAAAAGCTTTATAACCTCCTCTACAGGAAACTTAACCGCCGATCGAACATCGGGGTCTTCCATGGTGAAAAGAAAGTTCTTGTCCCCGTTCTTGTTCCTGTCATTGTTCTGTTCATCACCCATCACCATTTGATACTCGCTTTAATGTACCAGTATTTAATTATATTGCATTTTATATACTCATATTCATATAGAGTTTATGGGGAAAAGGGGCATGGTCACAAAATGCAGAACCTGAGAAAATTTAATATATCAGTTTGATTTTCCATTTAACTTTATAAGTAAATGCTATTTGAATATGCTTCTAGCTTGAGACTGTGCTCATTTAATCACAGGATTACTTTTTTTTTAAAAGCTGGGGTTTCAGTGCAACTATTGATAGGGTGAGTAACGTGAAAAAAGTCATTTTGTGACTATGTCTGTTTTTCCCGTGGACTCTTCATATATATATATATATATATAACAGAAAATATTGTATGCTATGTTTGCCTTTATTTACCATATATATAGTAAAAACAGGCAAACATGAAGTTATAGTTAACTTGGGCATTCATTTGTTGTATTCATTTTTATGTAAACACCAGAAATAGTTTAACTGTAACTATTGATTCACTAGTGGATATCTCCTTTTGTGGATATCTCCAGTTGTGTTTTCAAACATCCACATGGGCTCAAAAAAAACTGTTTACATTTTTTGTACACAGACGTTTGTTGTTATTTTGAACGCACCTTAAGTCCTCACACCTGCACCAGGGCAGTGCTTTTCTTGAGTCACACACACACACACACACACACATACACACACACACACACACACACACACACACACACACACACACACACACACACACACACACACACACACACACACACACACATACACACACCCATAGCCAGCCAGATCAAGAGAATACCCACACATAACAACACAAAACAGGATTGTAGTTATACATACTGTAATAGAACATTGAGATACGTATGTAACATCTTTCTGACATACAACATATATTTGCATAAGACTAATTCACAAAAGAAGCCCCATAGCTTACACCAAAATATACAAATACCTTTGGGATTATATCAGGGTAATTTACTCTAGTTGATTTAAAAATAGAATGAGTTGATGTATACCAGAATGTTTGTGTAAATCTGAAAAAGAATCTGAAACACCTGTAAACTGGTATTCTCTACACCAAACGTGCAATGGATCAATATCATATGTGCGTATTTTGTGTGTGTGTGTGTGTGTGTGTGTGTGTGTGTGTGTGTGTGTGTGTGTGTGTGTGTGTGTGTGTGTGTGTGTGTGAGAGAGAGATAGAGAAGAAAGATATTGATCTGTAACCTGATATATATACAGAACAACAGGTACAATCATTCTGAGAATTTCTGAGTAAGTATTATGTGCTAACCCATTAAGTGAGATGATAATTTGATACAGGTCATATAAAAATGTTCTCTTATCCAAAAAATTAAAGAATTCTGTCCCCTGCATAGGGCCAGTGACGGGAAGAGTTAGTTCATACGAGAGATGCACACTGCACCCCTGCACCACCTCTCGTGCCTTTTCTAGGTCATAAGAACATGGTTTGACTTTCAGGGTAAATATCAGAAGGAGCAAGTGAATCTACTACACCACAAAATAGGTCATAAGGCACAAGTGACATTCTTTTTACTGCATAATTTCCCCCTCAGGCCTACAGCTCTGTTGCGTAATTTGTGAGTTGGGGATGTGACGACCCGGAAAATGCTGATCTGCATTTTTGTTCCTTTGTGTGTGTGTGTGTGTGTGTGTTGGGGGGGGGGGGGGGGGGGGGGGGGGGGCATTGTTGATTTGCTTTTACCCCCTGCTTGTGATAACATAAACATTTTTATAATAGTTACCTGAACTATAAGTACATGTTGAACCCAAGGCAGACAAACAGAATCACAGTACATGCTTCAAATAACAAGAAAACATTCAGAGGAAGTCATTTCACAACTTTGTAGAAGATACTGTAAAATAAGTCCGCAGTACTCTGATCATTTAAGTTTTACTGATGTGTTTGGCAGGAGGGATGTTATATTGACTTGTGGAGTTGCCGACCTTGACAATTGCTCAAAGCTTGCGTGTTCCTGTTGGTTACTTTTTTATTTTTTTTTACCTCAGCTGCTTCCATTGTTTTGCTTTTGTATATGTTTTTATGGCAGCAGCCTAAAAAGGTCAGAATGTAAAGAAACGGCTTCTGTATTCAAGAAGCCACGCAATCCTCAAAGGTCATAACCATTGTCGATAGAATGCTGGACTGCTGTACTCTCTAGTATGTTACTGTTACGATTTTGTTACAATCTCAGAACTTCTGTGTCTTAATTATTCCTCCCTTGGTTTTAGAGAGTTTGGCCACAGATTCCCGGTTGGCTAGCCCTTAAGTCATAATAAAGTTGCTAATTTATAGTATGTGTGTTATCATTTGACATTATTGGTAGCACTCTGTGTTTCAAGGGGGTAAACACAGTATCTTCTCCAATTTAGCGTCATGTAAAGAAGTTCTTTACTAGCTAAACATTATATTGCTCACCATTTTTTACAAAGAACACAAAGTACTTGTGCATGTAGGAAGAGCACCTTAGGGAGAAACTATAGCTATTACACCTACCCCTACACTATCTATAATCAAGTAAATAGTTCAGGCTGTTAGTCCCTACTCCCAGGTGTAACACGCACAACTGGCCGCTGACTACAGCAATTCACGCAACCTCATGTGAGCTGTACAGGACAGAGCAGCTGAGGGGATGTCCAACTGGAGCCGTACAGACAGATGCTCAACAAGGGTTAACCTGAACCAGCCGGCTACCGTTACAGTGACTGGGGCTGCTGGGGCCGTTTACATGATCCACTCAGCAGCACCTACCTATCACTTTCCCCCATGGCTTTCACCATGCCACCAACACTATCTATAGTCAAGTAAATAGTTCAGGCTGTTAGTCCCTACTCCCATAATACTAACAATGTTGCTGACCACCGTCATTCAGAATTAAGTTGCCTTTATTCATTTTTTTTTTCTCTTTTTTATTGAACAGCTTCATGAAATTCATTTCATCAGTCTCATCATTCTCATTTCATTTGTTTGTTTCCACAATGGGAAGTAACACCGAAAAATATTTACCCAGCCAAGCCCTGACAGCACACATAATAATACAATGTTCAAATATTTCACTGCCTGTGTATTATTTTGTGCTACATTATGTTGTACTTGTCACTACCTGGCTGATATGTAGCACTATGAATGTGTCATGCAATACAGTATTTATTTTTTTAAACTATCTAAGAACTATATAGAATCTCATAAAACACACAGCTTATCACTGTAAGTTTGTAATACGTCCCTTGGACTTCCCATGAGGAACAATAACGACTGTAACAACAGGCACTACACTTCCACACTGATAACACGTGTGTCACACTGAATTTAAGATTTTGCAAAAGTGAGTCTGCTTTGCTCTTATCTCGTCTTGTTTGTTTCTTCTTCTTTTTTTTTTTTTGCTCAGTGTCTGTCAGTAATGCACAGTTAGAGCACCTCTATTTGCGCCTACAAGGCTTGTGTTGACAATAAAAGTCCTATTGAGTTCATATAGGAATGAACATAAAAGAACTCATAATGTTGCGTAGCCTGACTCAAGCAGATGAGAGTCTGTTTATGGTGGTTATTATCCTTACCAACTGTACACTCTCTTGAATAAACGATTTCAGCATGAGTGACTAGATGGTATTATATCAGCAATGTACTTAGCTCCTTTGCAGTAATGTACTCAGCTCCTTTGCATGTCTAAATAGAATAATGTGAGAAATTCCTAAATCTTATTGACAAGAACACTACTTCTTTCTTTGTGTCAAGAATATCAGCTGGCAGTTCCCCCTTAATATACAAATCACTTAGAATAGATTGCAATGTACACAATTGTTGATGTTAGTGTCATTTATATGTATTTGCCAATTTTCAATTAAAATAATAACTTTATTTTACAATAACAATAACTTTCCATTAACTTCGTTAAGATATTCTAAAGAGTAACTGAAAAAGTATCCAGACAGGTGATTTAAGGAATCGTTTTTTCCACAAATATCCCACAAAATTACTATACTTCTATAATTCTATGAACAATTAGATTCACAGATCTACTACCTCATCAAAATGCCATCTAAACTACATCCTGAAAAACAAATACAATTTTATTATCACAATTTACACAACTGAGATAACACACCAAGTCACATATTTATTGATCATTCTTATTAGTTTTTTGTCTCTGTCACATATGCGTACCTGTCAACCAGGTTGCTCAAGAGCAGGAATTTACATATCTACGCTGCGGCTTGTGTGGTTGATGTTTGCCCCGTGGAAACTTTACCCAAGCAGGACTTTCCCCCACAGCGAGTACTTATACAGCGGCATCTCTAGTGTCACCTATCAGCCTTCCGATCTAAGAGCAACTTGTATACACATC
This sequence comes from Coilia nasus, assembly GCA_027475355.1. Classification (NCBI taxonomy): domain Eukaryota; kingdom Metazoa; phylum Chordata; class Actinopteri; order Clupeiformes; family Engraulidae; genus Coilia; species Coilia nasus. The sequence continues at coordinate 36,760,302 of CM050221.1, forward strand.
TGAATCTGAAGCCTCAGCCTGACTTGAAGACATGGCCAAGGTCACCATCTCTCTCTGCGCTCTCCTCGGGCTTCTGCTGGTTCTGACCTCCACGGGGGAAACCAGTAAGTAGGACAAGTGCTTTCACATCAGCCTGCAGTGTGTGTGTGTGTGTGTGTGTGTGTGTGTGCTGACTAAACCTCAACACCATCTCTATAGTCTTGACATAGTCTATGCATAGTCTCTGTTTACAGCTCAGTGGTATAACAAATGGCCGTGCTGCATTCTAATGTAATGATTTATCTGTTACAGAACTAACTAGACATCCGACATGCTGCACAGAATACACCAAGCGGGAACTGCCTGTGGACAGGATTACTGGTTACACTGTGGAGCGCACAGGAAGGTGTCGCCTTGATGCAGTCAAGTGAGTTGACATCACTCTCCTGCTATGAGAGCATAAAATAGCATAGAAGTTGCTTTCATGCTGTTATGGGGATTACAGGTGTTGTGTACTTTCCCACTGTTTGAGGTGTGACCAGCATAGCTGCAGTGATTTTAAGGAAGTCAATTCATTACCTGACAATAGTCTGATTCTGTAACAGTGAGTGCAAAAGGAACTAAGCTATATATTCACCACAGCGAGTTATACAGGGATTATACTCATTATTGTGTACACATTATTGTGTATTGTTGTGTATTGTGTAGATCAGTTTTAACAGATGTTTTCTTAGTTTTTTTTTTTCATTAAAACAGTATTTTGCATGAATGACAAGTTGATTGATTAATAAAAGCATTGTTACAGGACCTTTACTCTGGGCATGATTCGTACTCTACAACAATGTTTGAAAAACATTCATGTGGTAAGGTACAGTGATCAGTAACATACTGCTTTACCTGTTCTCCAGGTTCCACATGGTCAGTGGCAAAGTGGTGTGTGCCAATCCAGCTGAAGAATGGGCAAAGAACGCCATGAAGGCAATCAGGTAAACAGTTCTTCTTACTGCCATTGTATGTCATTACATAACTGGATACATGCATAATCAATGGAAGTGGCAAAATGACGAACGACATGTGTTTTGTTCTTTCCACAGGAAGTAAACTTTGTCAGCCTAACCCTTTGGAGACCTTTGATGTTCACTGTATCTGACCTCTGTACATCCAGGGGATGTTATCTGTAACTCAAAGAAGCTTTTGTGTATTTGTGACCCTATGGTGGGCTTTATAAGAAATGTAGGCTGTGCACTATTATATTATGGCCTATGAAATATCGTAATATGAAGTATCCTGTCAGTGATACAAATGTTAATATTTCTAAGAAATACAAAATTGTTACTTGCCTTATTTTTTTAAATAAAGTTCTCAAATTAAAAACAACATATGTTTTTTTCTTTTATTTTGGAGAAGTGTATCATTTTCATTTTCAATTATCAAAGGGCAGTCGACAGACAGACAGACAGGCAGACAGACAGATAGACAGACAGACAGTTGAGAGACATAAAGACAGTTGGCAGATGAACTGAATGCTTTGCATTTGCAAAACATTGTAGAATCAAAAACATGCCCCTAGGTGGCGCACGTGGCAAGTCATCTTAAAAGGTTGTCCTGAAGTCTGACAGTTTCTCATATGAGGTTCTCAGAGGTTGTTAGTAACATCAGCATCAGAACAGAAAGTGTACAAGCCTACAGGTAAATTAATTGCTTACAATCATGTGATTTGGGGATAAATGAAATGATAAGGTTTTTTTCTATTTTTTTGTTGTCCTTTATTTAACCACGTGAAGTCCCATTGCGGTATTGAATCAAGCGAGCCCTGAGATTACAAACTGACCATAAAAAGAGCAATAAAAACAACGAGAAAAGAAAGACAGGAAAAACATAAAACAGTACACAGTAGAGGCCAGGATCACACTGGACAGAAGAGGTTTATAAAAGACCTATAGGAAAGGCTAGGAAAGAGTAATTGGAAGCATGTAATAATTTGATTTCAGCTTTTCTTATAACTGTTCAAAGTGTTTAACTGTCAGATTTGTCAGTTACCATGATAGTACACTTAACAGAGGACAAGACACAAGGCTTGTTCTGAGAATTTCTGGTTCAGGTCACATACTGAGTTACGAAATAAAACAAACTGCGGTGAAGAGCATGGAAGAGCAAAACATGTTTTATATCATTTTAAAGTATCTATTTGTTACTGTATGTGGCTTTTAATAGCTATGTGTTTCTAAGTTGCTTATACTCAGTGGATATTTAAACAATCTAAGTGACAGTAAATAAGTTGCAAAATGCATGAGCTTGTGCATTTGGTGTGAGAATGTGTAGGATAAAATGTAAAATGTTCCCCCTGTGTTTGGTTGAGTGGAACTTGCAGAAAATCAAGTCCAGTGACATTCCCACAGACCTCTTCTCCCCCTCATCCCATATTTGGTATAGTGGCAGGGCAAAGTCGGGCTGATTGAGCATGGCGTGAACAATACTGCATGCCTTACAGGTTCCACCAGTGCTGTGCTGGAGTATGTGTCAAGCTGCTATAATTTAAACATCAAGTGTCATTTATAAGTGCTGCAGGACTTCAGTCTGCTATAAAGTGCTTGGTCTGGGTCTGAGGACTAGAAGTCTGTGGTCCCCAGCTCCCCAGCTAGGTGCTACTAAGGGGCAGCTGGAAGACAGCTACATTCTGGCGTGTGTCAGATGCTCAGGTGGAGATTGGATAATCTGTCCTGGCCGGAGGTAGGCCTATATGTAATTTAAATTTGGCCCTCTCCAGCACCCGTAGCTGCTGTGTGGAGGTGTTCAGGAACATCATGGTGGTGTTCTTTCTTCCAGTCCTCCTCTCTCACAGGACAAATGTGTAATGAATGTATATGTTGACCAATTATAACATCTAAGACATGCAAACTCATCTAAATTAATAAATATTAAACATAACCACACACACACACACACACACACATACAAACACACACGCATCCGTGATCCCTTACATTTTCTTACATAGGCGACAATAAAATGGGGCCCTGGAGTGGCAATGATATCCCTGAAGAGAGCGCTATAGTGCAGATTGAGGGTGTCCTGGCGCTCCAACAACAGCATGGTGAAGAACATGGAGGCCACCTGCTGGCCACTGCTGTCCTGACACAGTAGTAGACTATTATGTGCAGTGTGGCGGAAGGTTACGACCGCAGTGGACCGCACTCACAAACAAACAGTGCTGTCAGGAGTTAGACTTTTACTAATCTTCTTAGTCACTGATATTTAAGGGTTTTTTCCACCATATTCCAAGTGCATTCTCATTTACTTGCCTAATATCTGTTGTTTATTTTTTATGTGCTTATGTCCATAAAATGCCCATTTAAGCATCCAGTCAGCCTTGTGATAGCACTGATAGCACTGGTTATGGTCAAGAGAGGGTTTATCTGTACAACACTCTCAATAGAATTTGCACTGTGACGGTTTAGTACTTGGGCAGTGTACTTCATGCAAAGTATCTCTGTAATGCTGCGACAGTGTCCATACAGAGTGCATTGACATCAGAGGCAGAGACCACTGGTGGTCCACAAGAAATCCTAAATGGTCCACAAGCAGTTCTACTTCTAAAACTACGTATATGTTATGCATGTATGTTTAAACAACACATATGTCATCATCATGCCATTTCCTAGTTAGAGCTGTGTCACTGCACCAATTCATGTAGGCATGCCCTTTAATGGTTTTTAATAGGTGTTTCAACAGCTGTACCACTGGCTCAACTGCATTCGACATATGAGACAAAAATGAAAAAAATCTGTTTATGCCATAATTGTGCTAAGTGATCTATAAACAATGTATGGATATGGTTATTTGCTAACATTTTAGTTCACAATTAAAGGATATATTAATAAAATAAAAAAAAACGTTTTTCTCTGTCTCTGCCTTTACTGCTACTCGAAGGCTATTCGGTTTACCCTAGCCTAGGCTATTAAGTCATGAGGTATATCCTACGAGAATAATCTAGCCTATTATGAGGGGAAAACGCCGTATTGACATTATGCCTGAGCTGAGCTTCACTTTTGAACTTCTTTATTTCCTGGCCGTAACATGAACTAGTCTGCTACAGGCATACTGTATTAGCTATTAAACCTATATGACTTTATCTTCGTAATATAACGGCACGTAAACTTGTGGCTTATTAGGCCTCTCCTAAAAGGTAGGCTACGTAAGTCAAGCATCATGTTTCTCATTGGACGGTAGTTAACCGGCTGGTTTCATATGCGCGCGCCAAAGGAATTCTTTGAGTTCCTAGGTAACCGTGGATACTATTATCACTTAATAGATTGTAGACTACGTCAGAGCTAAACAGAGTTCTAAACAAACATTAATGTTTATTTTTGCCATTCTGTGATATATTTTGGAGACAGTAGGCGCTAGAGGATCAGCTGCAGTACTTTTAAACGCAATTTTAAATATCCACCTCGCATTCTTCTCTCAGGTAAAATAATATTTTCACTGCCTAATAAGGTTGGGACTTACATGTATATTTTCTTATGAAAAATAAGCATTTAAAACAAAAATAAGACTAGTTTTGCAATGTGAATTTGGGTGAAATGGCCTAGTACTACCTATACCATTAATACTAGTCTATTGATATTAATAATAATTGGTCCACGTTGCAAAAATAAAAAATAAATCAGAGGATTCATTTATACTATTTTGAGATTACAGTCATATGAAAATTGCATCTTTATTTCAATGATATTAGGGCTTTGTTTTCATCAGGCTTACTTACAGGGATTTACTACAATGAATGCAAAGCAATGTTGACTCTTATGTATCTTGTTGCACAACTTCCCCTACACTAGTTATGGGACTAACATTGTAGATTTATGTGCTGCGACATTTAACATGTAGGCTATAGTGTTATCATCATCAGGTACACCAAATCATACCAAGTTTTCAAGACATGAATTTTATAGTAGGCGATACACCAATATCTTCTTTCTTTTATGCATGTCATGATGACTTTCATACAGCCGTTAGATAAAGTCTAGTTTTGCTACCTGCTGTAATTGGTGGTCTGTTGCTCTCAGATTGGAGAAATGTCGAGGCAATGCCAGAGGACAGGAGAGACCACTGGCTGCTGGAGATTTTTCCAGAATGCCTTGTGTTTGGGACGGAGGCAGAGGCGTGAAAGGAGAGTTGAGAGGCTGAGAGAGGAGGTGAGGCTGTGGGAGCTGAGGAGGCAGGAGGAGGAGGCCAAGGAGTCAGCCAGGAGGAGGAGGCGTGAGGAGGACAGGAGGCGTGAGGAGGAAATGGAGGAGCAGATGATGAGGCTGAGGAGAGAGAGAGAGGTCCATGCGCAGAAGGACATGGAGATTGATCAACAACTGGTGAAGATGCGAAATAGAGCGCAAGAACTAGAGAGGAAAATGATGTTTGAACAACAGGAAAACCAAAAAAGAGAAATGTTGGCAGAGGTACTAGCACAGAAGAAGATGAAGGACAGAGAGCTGGAGCTGACAAGAGCTTTACAACTGAAAAGAGGGGTTATGTTTCAAGGAACGGTGCAAAGAGGAATGGAGATAGACATGCAGGAAGAGGAAATAATGAAGGATAGAGAGATGGAGCAGATGAGAGAGAGAATTCAAGAATTGGAAAGAGGGATTTGGTTGCAGGAACAGGACGAGCAAGGAAGAAGCATTGAGAAAGAGATGCAAGTACAGCTTGAAACTCAAACGCTGAGGGAGCTGGATGATTTGAAAAAAAGAAATGAAGAAATGGTAAGAAATATCATACGTCAGCGACAGGAAGAGCAAAAAAGAGAGATGGATCATGTCAAAGCCATTGAGAAAATAAGGGCAAGAATTAAAGAATTGGAAAGAGGGATTTGGTTGCAGGAACAGGACGAGCAAGGAAGAGGCATTGAGAAAGAGATGCAAGTACAGCTTGAAGCTCAAAAGCTGGGTAATTGGATAACTGGAGAGATGGATAATTTGAAAAAAAGAAATGAAGAAATGGTAAGAAATTTCATGCGTCAGCGACAGGAAGAGCAAAAAAGAGAGATGGATCATGTCAAAGCCATTGAGAAAATAAGGGCAAGAATTAAAGAATTGGAAAGTCAGGCAGAGATGGAGAGGCTAGAAGAAACTGAGAAACAGACAGACAGACAGGCAGAACTGAAATGGATGCAGGAGATAGAGACAGCAGGAGAAATGGATAAACAGCTGAAGGGGGACATTGAGCAAAGAAGGAAAAATATGGAGAAAGAGTTTCAAGAGCGTCAGAGACAACTGGAGAAAGAAATCGAAGAAAGGAGGAGGCTCTTAGAACTCCAAATGAAAAAAGACCAGGACACCCAGAGAATAATTGAAGAAAGATTCCGGGAAATGGAAAGAGACCTTAAGGAGAGGAAAAGACATGAGCTGAAGATGCTTGAAGAATGTCCTGGAGAGACTGAGGAAGACCTTGACGAGGAATATGAAGACAAACTCTGGCAGATGGAGACAGATTTGGAAAAGCAGCATGCCACAGCTGAAGCCCAAAGGACAGAGATGCTTCAACAGCAGATGGAGCTGGAAAGGACACGGGAGGAGGAGAGAAATAGGAAAATTGAGAAGGAAGCAAACAGGAGGCAAAAGGAGTTGGAGCAGGTGGCCGTAGAACAACAGAGACACCTACAAAAAGAGCAGCATAAGAAGGAGCTGCAGGAGATGGAGAGAGCAAAGTCTGTCTGTGAGGAAGAGAGGGAGAGGAAACATCAGGAAATGCTTGCTAGAAGTGAGGGTGCGATAGAGGTGCGACGACTTCATGAAAAGCTGAGGGCCGCTAAGAAGAAGCACACAGATGAATGGAAAAAGCTCATGGATATAACTAACGAAGTGAAGAAAGAGCTTGCAGAGGCAGAAGACATGAACAGCAACCATAAAAGGGAGATGCTAGAGATTAAGGCAAGGCAAAGACAGAGTGTGGAGGAAATCAAAAATGACGCAGAAGTGAGAGGAGACACAGCAGGAGCAGCAGGAGAAGCAGGCGCAGCTTGAGGGAAAGAGGTGGAGAGAGACATAGATGGACAGACAAAAAGCTGAAGTGGGCAAGGAGGCGAGGGGGGCTGAGGAGAGGATGTGCATGAAGATGGCCCAAGATGAGATGAGAAGCTACACATGCACATGACAGAGCTGTAGGAGAGGCGAGAGGAGAGACAGCAGGAGCTGTAGAGGCAGGTTCACCTTGAAGAGGGGAGCCGGAGAGCACAGTGACTGCAGGTCACATGATGGAGAGGAGGGAATCGCAAAGGCAAAGGAAAATAATATTGAGAAGAAGCAGGTGGGCTGGCTGAGAAAGTCTGTGGAGCTGGACAGGAAATCGTGAAGCCCACGCTGTGGAAGGATACAGACCTCTGAGGTAATGAGGTGTTTGTAATTTAGAATATACCATTTAAATCTTATGTATATAGGCTATTAGTCTACTCTGCAATGCAGTTACAGTTTACTAACTGCACTGTATATTGCACTTATTTTCACAGACTACATTAGAGACCTTCACAACCACATCAGTGCAGCAGGCTCAAGAAGTGAAAAGGAGGCAGAGGAGTCTCAATCCATCATCACTCCACACAATCAACATTACATTTACACTGATCATAATACTTACATCATTTCATTACATGTTACATTATTCTACATAACACCATCCTGATACTTATTTTCATCATTAAAATTTAAAAATACTCACTCATGTTTAGGCCTACTTGTGTTCTTGGTGAACAAGTAACTGATGAAGTATCACAGCAGTCGTAAAAAAAAGCAGCAGTAGGTTCATAATGTTTTTATATAGTTGAGCAACTGTTAATATAGGCATCAGAAATTAAGAAAGCCCAATCGCTGTAAAATAAACAACAGCATGATTTAAAATATCAAGCAGTTTAGATTTTATGGACCTGTAAACCTTAAGGGAAATGGCCCTTTTTTGCTCTTACTGATCACTGCATTAGTTGTTAATGGTTTTTGGAGGCCCATAACTTCATTTCTATACAAGACATAGGCCTAATAACTGATACTCTTGCCCTTTCAGAATCGTCCAAATTGGGCTAGCCAGTGTTGATTCAAAGTTACAGGCATCTTAAAACTGGATTTTGGTGGAATCCTGGTGGAATAATTTTTTTTTTTCACTTTTTGACCATCAGCTGTTTGACCTCCAATTGACCAACACCAAATTATTCCTAGTGGTATTTAGCAATGAATCTTTGGGTAGAAACAAAATATCTTGATATAAAACATTAAATCATGGTTTTAGAGGGTACCGAAAATGGTTCCAGCTCAGAAAATACCCCTCAGACAACCTGTTGACAATGCATATCTGGTCACAATGGACACTGAGGCACTCCATACAAATATAGATCATCAGGAGGGTCTGGGGGCTTTGAGAGAGGCTTTATTAAAAATATCTGATACTTTACCTCCAACTGAATTTATTGTCGATCCCTCTGAATGGACACTGGATGATAATATATTTTTATTTCAGGATTAAGGGCACAGCTATGGGGGCAGCTTATGCACTTAATTTTGTGGGCCTTTTATGGGCCTGTGGCAAGAACAGTACACCTTTGGTGATCTGAACCTGTTTTTTTTTTTTTTTCAGGTCCTTTAGACCAACTTATACAGTTCTACATGTTCTTGAATTCTTCCAATCCAAATATCACACTCAGTTTTCAGTACAGCCAATCAGAACTTCACTTCTTGGACCATAAAATCATGGTGAATGGGCAAGGCCTCCTACACACATCCATCTTCAGGAAGGCAACTGATAAAAATACTATTTTATCTTGAATATCCCCAGTACAGAGAACACAGTACACAGAGTACACAGAATCTGAGACTCTGATATGAACTTTGATGTACAGGCTGGTGACGTGTACTCTCAATTTCAATGCGGAGGATAAAAGAAAAAAGGTCTGGATACAGCACTGGTTAAAGTGAAATAACAGAATTGTAAGGACTTGTTCAAGGAGATCCATCACCAAGATAAATCTGGTAGGATTTTTTCACCACACAGTACAGTTCTTTGTATTTTAACATCAGGCAAGTCATCAGTAAAAACTGTGGCATCCTTTACAGTGATCCCTCCATACGCCCAGTGTTCTCTGATCCTCCAGTGTTCTCCTTCAGGAGAGCGCCCATGCTTAAGGATAAGTTAATGAGAAGTAAAAAAAAATCCTGCTTTTAAATGTATTTAATTTTGTCAGAAACCAAACTGTACATACAAATGTGGCTCATGTAACCACAGTGACAACATTGCTCGCCAAAGAGTTATTGATGTTTACTTTGTTTCATTGCAGAGACTTTGCAAATTGCAACACCACGCATGTTGTCTATAGACTGGGTGCGAATCTGGATGATGCTACGTGGGATGCACTAAATTCAGACTCTGATAAATTGGCAAAACACAAATATGTTATATGCCATTATACACAGTCTATGGTGCCATTGCAGATTGTATGCCGATACTTCAGCCGTCAAGCAATTTTGAGTCATGTGCTGTTTTTCTCACTTCAACTTTTCATGATTGGAAATGGGTATGGACATGTGATGGTGATGAAATTTCAAGGTACTTGCATGCTTCCGGGTCAGAAGTTCTTGCTGGTTGTACATGACAAATTTTGTGCCGTTCCCGTCTTCTCGGTCCAAAATATTGGCTATTTAAAATCTCACTTTTTACATTTAGCCTGCCCATTTCACTGGCTGGCACGCTGCAAACAAGTGTTTATGGACTGAGTTGATAGCCTCCAAGAGAGCGTGAAGTCAGATTACCTTTATATACTGACCATAATATAGTCTACACATCGTTTTACTGCATATTACAATATTCTACATATCAACAATATAACAATAATTTTCATCCATCCTGTGTAGGCCTACTTGTGTAACTACTACTTGGTGAATAACTGATGAGGCAGCAGTAGGTTCATCGTTCTTTTATTAAATTCATCAAGGACTAATAAAGACATTGAAAATTAAGACAAGCCCAAAGACCATGATGTAAAGATACTGCTCCTCACCAGGTTCTATCCAGTGTGCTAGTATTTTGCTTTTGCTCAGCAACTTTAATGATGTTGCTATTTTATTCATTTGTTTTTATTTCCATTTTGTTTATATATGTGTGTGTGGAATACTCAGCATTCACCGTCATAAGCATCAATTACAGAGTGGCCATAATCCCAAGTGTGAAAAAGACTTATAAGGATGACTGAGGGAAATACTGAACGTTCCTTAGGTGACCCAAAAGAGTATGTGGGAAGACATTTGCAAGTTCTTTTGTAAGTCGCTTTGGATAAAAGCGTCTGGTAAGTGTAATGTAATGTAATGTAAAAGACATCTGGTCATAGAGTGGATCTACTCTGGTTACAGAATGGATCCATTACAACAGAATGCAGCCAAATGTGGTGCTGCTGTATACCATGTTGGGATTATACATGCTTCCATAAAACACATTATAACAATTAGTCCCATTAAACTATTATTAGGACACATGCAAATACTCACAGAGACACATGTTGAAAAAGTATGGACAATAAAAATTACACTAAAGCTAATAGTTATTTTTTGCCATGTGGTGTACTCGGCGTCAGTTCTAAACAATCTTTGCAAAGACATACATGTCCTGAAAGCATTACTAGAAATTAGTGATAAGTGGTATTTAAAAATCTCATTTCAAGGCTTGTACAGCATTCAGTTAAACACAGCGGTGGATTTCCACCATACTGACACAGTGCGCTCTGAAAAAAGGTCTGTGCAGTACTCAAAAGTTAAATTTGTCCCTCCCCAGCACCTGTAGCTGCTGAGTGGAAGGGTTGAGGAAGATAATGGTGGTTTCCTTCCAGTCCTCCTCTCTCACGGGACAAGCCTGTAAGACAGAGCAGTGAGAGAGAATATGGTAACACACCAAACTAAAAACAGAGAACACAAATGGTATGCAGCACTAAAACATAACACAACTGCAACATGACATCACACCAACCGTCAGACTGGACTCCACCTCCTCATTTTGTTTGGCTGCTTGGGTCCTCTCTGGTAAAAACACAGGGAAGGAGAAAAAGGACCGTGGGTGAAATCAAATGTTCATGCAATAAGCAAGTATTCAGCACTTTTTTAAGATCGGATTTCCATTAACAATCCAGATTGTGTACTATATGGATGTATGGTCTGGGGAAGACTACCTAGGAAAAAAACAATTACACAACACTTAAAAGGAAACTATAATGTAGAGAGACACCCATGAACTACTATCATTGCATACTACTACTGTAAGATATTATGTTTTGACTACATTAAGGCAGGGGACACTAAGTCAGGATATAGATACAGTATTTTTACTGTAGGCCTAGTGTAATAAGTCACACAGTGATCCTTACTGTAATGTTTCCATAGTTTGTGGATGGCCAGAATTCCCATCAGCAACAGCAGGAGAGCCAAACAAATCACAAAAGAAGGCATCCAAGCACTGGAGCTAAAAGAGAGTCACACCTTTACAATCCATCTTAACCGTTGGTTTACCACTTTACCATTGTATACATTCAGCAGGGTGTTTTTTACTGTTGGCACTCCATCGGGATTCAGGGACGTCCATATTCAACTTCCAGAGTTTGTACAAATGTTCTCACTGTTTGCCTGGTATTCCTGAATGACAAATACACGAAACAAGTCAATTAAGGAAAAATTAAGACAGAGAAATAGAATGCTTACTGTTGGTGAACAACTGGTGACTGGTGACTGGTGCTGGAACTGACTGGTGGTGCACCTGGGGCAAGAGATGTCTCCTCAGTAACCAGTGAGGTTGGGTTGATGGCTGTAGTTGGTGTAGCTGTGTAAACAGTGGCTGAGGGGAAATTATGTGTAAAACTGGTTAACAGTCCTGCCATGCATTTGTTCCATTTAGTGTGCTGAACCACCTAGCTGAAACACTACAACTCCTTAGCCAGGCAGATGAACCAGAGAGTGGAATGCCTTTTTATGACACCTTTTGTGTTTTGGTGTTTTGGATGGCATTGCTGGCCATAACACCCGTTTTAGTGTCTAAAAATTGGTAAAGTAACTGTGTGTGTGTGTGTGTGTGTGTGTGTGTGTGTGTGTGTGTGTGTGTGTGTGTGTGTGTGTGTGTGCGTCAGTGTTACCCACTTGTGACTCGAGGTGTGACCATAACGCGGATGGCCACCTGCTGTTCCCCAGAGGCGCACCAGTACCAGCCAGTGTCCCTCTTCTGTACGTTCATCAGGGTCACGGTGAAGGCCCCTCTCCGGTCATCTTGGATCACCACCACCTCATTCCGGAAGGTACCATTGTAGTCTGTCTTCACACAAGAGCCCCAGTCCCCACTCCTGCACCACTTCTTGTCACTCTCCCTGAAACAGACCCAAGCGTTGCTCCTCAGTCAGTTCCAATTCAGGGCAAAGCAGAAATCCCAGCAGTTAGCTTGGAATCGGTTTGTATGGTGATATTTTGCTAAAACAAGTACTGTAAACTAAATTATAGCCTGTCATCAGCAAAATCATCTTACATTTACATTAACCTGAATAGAGTGTACCTGTGGCGGATACTGTACTGACACTCAACGGTTATGCTGTCTCCTTCTTCTCCATGTACCACGGTGTTTATAACTGACATACCTGCAAGAGAAGTATGAAAAGCACTTGATAATACACTGTGTGAACACATAAGAGCCTTTTGTATGCCTATGATAAAGATAACATTCTACTCTGGCTGTTGTTTCCACACTTTTTTTAGGCAAATCACTCCGCAAAAGATTATGTGGGGAAAAAAAACAAACAAAAATTATTTTGAACTGTTCTGTAATATGCAGACCATGGCATGGATTACGCACTGTATAACAGAACACACTCATAAATAAGGTAGCTAAGAGGGCTCGCTTATCACTCCAATCATTTCTTTGCAAGTAGCAGTATGCTGGTGTAGAACTAGACTAGAACACAGTGACACGACATACCTTAGACTGGCAGACAGGGTGCACATCTTACCCCCTTCTACCTGATGTTTTAATGTGTAATGTTTTAATAGCAAAACATCTTTTAATGAATATTGAAATGTTGATTTCTTTATTTTTATTTTCTGAAAGGTGACCTTGGGTGTTTTAAAATGCGCTGTGTAACAAATAAAATGTATTGTTATTATTATTATTACTGTTAATAATAATAATAATAATAATAATAATAATAACAATAATAATAATAATAATAATAATAATAATAATAATAATAATAATAATAATAATAATAATAATAGTGTATACTTGCTAGAGGTTTACTATGTCTTCAAGTTGGTCACAGCACTGTGCTGTGCCACTTGCAAGCACAAGTTTTGAGAGTTTGAAGACTGCAGACCCAACAGCTTATTCAGGTAATAAATATATAATGGATAATTTAGATTAAAACAGAATATTTTAAATAATGTAGAACAGCGATTCTTTACTGATTTGGCCTATTTCTCCAAAAAAAATTGCAATTGTGTATTATTTTTATTATTATTATTACTACTATTTTAAGTAGTAGTATGAGTAGTATTAAAGATCTAACCCTAGAGTTGCCTGCAGATCACCGACTCCACCCCAGCCCTCCACCGTCTCCCAGATGGTGTCTCACCATGTACAATGCTGATGTGGAAAGAGGACGCATCATCAGCATGCCATATTCCCCCCACCTCCACCCCGCACCAGTAATAGCCAGACTCCTTCTCCGTCGTGTTCATCATGATCACTGTAAAGACCAACTGGGTTGGGTCATCAAAAATGGACACCCTGCTGCCCTCTGTCTCTGCATCGCCCGTGTCATGAGAACGTGCCAGCGTGGTGCAGAAGTCCTTTATCCTGCCCTGGCAAAAGTACTTGATGTGGTGAATGTACTGGGGATCGTAGTGGCAGGGGATAGTCACCGAGCGGCCCTCCAACACAGCCAGGTCACCAGGTGTCACCACCAAAGCCAAGCTCCCTGCCAGGGCAGACAAGACACAAAGGAGTCATTTGCCGTCAGTCTATTGACCTCTTTTCTGTGGGCACTGGTAACTTGCGTAATAGGTAAAAAAAAAAAGAAAAAGTGAAGTACACTTTGAAAATGCCGTCAAACTCCTTTTCTTACAATCTTTAAAAATACTTTGACTTTCAGTTCTCTTCTGCTCTTCCTCAGATTTAATTTTAAAAATGTTACTCTACAGGAGGTACCGAAAGAGGAAAGCAGTTCTGCTGATGCAAGTGTTGAGGCATCTATCCTCAGGCATGATTTGCGCAGGGTACTGACGTTACAGCAGTTCATGTTCTCAACCACATAATTACTTGACAGAAAACGTCTCTACTGCATATGCTTTATTTATTTCATCGTTCTGTATGTGTCCTAACATGAAAACTGGTAAGATTATACCTGGCATCTTACTGATACGTGGGAATGGTCTTTGACACAGTTTGTTTTGTCTAGTATTCAACTCAAGATTTATGCAAGACATACTCAGACTATCGCATGTCTGTTTCATGGCCTCCAGTTACAAACAGTAATATCAACATCATCATACTCAAACTCCAAGCAAAGCACTACAAAGTTGCGGCTGTTAAAGTTAGAGGGGACTACATAGCTTAAACAAATATTACTCATGATAATTTGTTGGGACGTTTCTCCCCCTAACCACTCATTTGTAACTGTGGAGTGAAAACTGTGATCCCTTTGGATTTAGGGAGAGATACCTCTTTTCTGTCTGTGCTCAGCAGCAGACATCAGCACTCGCCAACTATAATGAGTGGTAACTTTACCTCTGACCTAAGCCTGTGTCCAATAAGATCACAATAATTTGGGCTGCAAATTCTCTCTGCATGTCACTTCTGCTCCTGCGGACCCAAAGAAAACACTTACCGGACAGCTGTAAGAGGAGGAAGAGGCAGGAGAATGAGAGACGCGCCATGTTTTCATACCCCAGGCCACAGATTCCAAAGCTGCAGACTTCCCAAACTTTCCGCTGTACTGAAACCAGGACATACTTCACATTTGCTTTCACTTCTCCCAACTCACGTGACCCATTGTCGCCTCCAGATGTGGAGGGGCCCCTTTAACCTTTTCAGTGCCATGACACTAAGAGAGTAGCTTTGCATGGCCAAGATTCAGATGAATAAATAATGACATGAAGTTGTGAAATCACAAGACACTGCACATCTGAGTGCAGAACACAAAACAGATAAGAGTTAACCCTTTATGATTAAAAAACCCTAATTGGGCTGTAGGTTCTAGTAAAGCATTTAGGGTAAGAAACAATCAAACCAGAACAATATGACTTTAATTTCTCTCAACTTTATTTCAGTGTCAACACACTAGAAAAATGTTATAAAAAACAAAAACATGACAACTATTGGTTGTGCAATTTCTCTTTCCAGCTGTAATTTCATCCGATGATGCCAAGTTCAGAGAGGCTGGTCAATGCAATCACAGAATTCCATGTTTCTTTGCAGTTTTGGGATGTCACCAGGCCATGTTTCCCCATCTCTACAGGGCTTTCAGTAAGGCTGTAGTGGAGGCATTTGATCTGTAACAAAATGCATGGTTAATCTCCTTAATCATCTCAACACTCATCTCATGACATATGTTATCACTTACACCAGCTGTGCTATTACAGCTACAGTGAATGTTGCTACTGCTATTTGTTGTCAGTGTGGAGATTTGTTTTCACTTTAAAATAATTTCATAAGCTGCCTTGGAAAGAAATATCTGCTAAATTCACAACCACGAAGAGTACTACACTGGAAAAGAGGCAAATGCATTGTGCACTCCTGCAGTAAGGCTCATCGCATACAGTGGCGATACAGTGGCATGGAGTGGATAGTGACATCAAATGTAAGATATTACTTTGATAAAAAATACAATCATGACACCATGTTGCTTTTTAAGACATGACAGTGTTACATTTCTCTTTACCAGGTGAATATTCCGAGTGTGTGGTTTAGTGACTAACCTAGATAAATTAACTCAAAATGAGCCGTAAACCTTCTAATAGATAAGTCTTACGGTTTCATTTTCCTGGCAAAAACAAAACTAACGGTCTCTGCTTTTACTAGGTTTACCACTTTTATGTACATTTTGAAAAATGGGTTGACATTTTTAAATGTTGATTGTTTGAATGTTTCGACATATTCATTCTTTCAGAAATCATACCTTATATTCAAACCCAACAGGAACCCAACAGGAACAGGAAACTATTTCAGTTTCTCCACTATTTCTAAAAGTAGCATAGCAACAAGGCATTCACATGGTGTGCCAAAAAAAAAACAAAAAAAAAAAAAAACAATGAGACACTTTCAAATGATTATGTCTCCTCAACCATTCACTGAACTACAGTAAACAACAACAACAACAAAAAAACAAGCAAATTAAAGCTGATTCAGTTACTCAAGGGTAGGACCACCCAGGTTTTTGAAAAGAACTACCAATAAAATAGGTGCTATTTTTCTGAAAGTGACAAGTTCAGATCCTGCTTCAAACTTACAAAAGATGCAAAAGTGGTAAAGTATATCCTTTATCCACTTCAACTGCTTCAATGATTGAAGACATATACTGATTTAAATAGTGGTCTAGTGTTTTTTTTTGTTGGCCCACTGTGTTTATCCAGCTGTAGAGTGAAAAGGCAGTTAAACCTATATGCCATCTATAACCTGGCAGACACCACTGTTACTTGGTGTATTACAGTGTTATACAAAGAGACAGAAGGAATCAAGTAAATCTAACAGGATAGTAACAAGACTGACTGAATCCTTCAGGAGGTGTACCCACTTAAATGTCAGCCCTTATACATCTGTACAGAAAAGCTGTTGATTTCTGTGCTGGTTAATTAGAAGTTCAGTGGCCAGACTTTAGCATGACGTAGTGTCTCAAGCTTACCAGCGCAGGTGAGCCATTTATCCAATGAAGTTGATCACCACCAAATGTAGGACGGTGTGGGCGAACAGGAAGTCCGCGAATGCTCGCTCAGGAGACACCGACAGGAAATCCCCCTTATTCTGTGGGTTGATCTGGATACGGAGGCAAACTGGGAAAACAAGGGGGGGCACAAGTGTGTCAGCGATGATACCGTGCACATTACCAATAACTGCCTGCAAACTACACCACTGACACCCTTTCCCATGGTAATTCATAGGGTTTAGGAGCCTGTGTTTAGGTGCTGGGAACGGTATGGTTGTGTATAGCAATGGTGTGCAACACTCATGAATTCGACTACTGTGACACTTCCAATAAAAAGCAATCGCTAAACCACTATGTTGGGTGTCTGTACAAAGAAACTATGTATAAGCTACCAACACAGTGGAGTCCCTCTAGCCATCACTTCAGCACACTATTCTTTCGTGCAACTGTCCTGCAACCCCAGTTAAACAAAACAGTGAGTTTAAAAGCTAGAAGTTGTACATGTACCTGCAAGAATGAAGGATCCGACGCACGAGATGAATCCTGACAAAAAGCTGTTGAATGGGAATGTGCCGACCAACAAACAGTATAGGAACTGTAGCGCTCCTGTTAGCAGGATGTACAGCAGGTACGCATCGACCAGCTTCAGTTTGTTCGGCGTACTTGTCGTGTATTCCTCCAAGAACCGTGATATGACGGAGAATACAGAGTTTGACATCGTGCCGTTATAGCTCTGAAAAAGCACAACCCGAAAAACACCTTGGTTAACACAAGTCGATCCCACTAGCAATTCTCATTCATCTGACGTGTAATTTCGTGCCACACGGATGTACGTAGTTGTGTCCCCGGGAATGTCTCCTCCCATAACACACATAATATCGTAATTTAGTTCCGACAACAAAACATGTATGAATGTATGAGGTGCATTCATTGAGGTGTCAGATATATAAACATATACAAATTGATATTTTTTTCCACGCAGAGCTAGAAATACATTACTGTTAAACCAATTAGCAAGGTATAGTACCAGAGTACTTGGTAAACGTTGAACTGACCAATCAGAACGAAGGGAAATACATTTTTGTCCCGCCTCACTCGTTGTCAGGTGACTCTTGTTACAAAATACAGCGTTATTGAATCAGCTGTAATGCATGACAAGTCTTCGGCTTTTGGTGGTGCTTCCTATCGAGTCCCTAGAAATGTTTGCCTTGAAAAAGTAGCTGTATCTACATTATTATGTTATATCACCTCTGCATCGTGCGCCGCTATGCAAGACGAGACCGAGTTTGAGTAAGTAATGAACCTTTGTTTAGTTTAACTTATTAAACATTAAGAAAATATAAAGTTGTCTCTTAGTTTGCGTAATATGTCCGGCAGTGGTGCATTTCACCAATACAAGGCTAGGCTACTGTAGTCGCCTGTCCTGTTGCATAACCTGCTGATTGAGAATTTGACAGCGGGCACAAATCATACTGTACCGTGGCCTTGTCAAACTTATTACTGTTTATATTGCTGTGCTGAAGAAATTCTACTGTTCAGCGCACACCCCAACTCAGCTCGGGTAAATAGACTGACTTGCTTTCATTATTAACATTTCAGCATAGGCTCACGCTGTTGATGACTTTTGTTCCATTGAAGTCACACTAAAAGAGTGACTCGGGAAACTTGGGTACAGTGTGAGACTGTGAGTCACAATGACCCAGCACTCTTAGCATTTCTGTTGCTTGCATTACTGTAGTTTAGGGCTGGCCCTCTGAGTAGTTGGCTAGCATTTTCAATAGGCATGTTTGCACCTTTCGTCTTGTCATCTCTGTGATGCAATGAATGCCTAACCCAGCACGTTGTAATCAGTAAGTTTGTGGCTTTATGGCAAATGCCAATCTGTACAAAGAAGACCTGATGGACGTCAGTGTCAAGATGTGCCCGTCCCTTGTCTCATATTGTAGTGTATTTCTATTCACAGACTTTGTTGTTTCATTGTTAACTAATGCTGGAATGGCAATTGCTGAAACAGCTTTGGTCCCACCATAACCGAGGTAGTTAACTTTGACCCCTGCCAAACTTGTTTGATAAGACATCCACTGAGGATGATAGGGGAGTTTGTGGAGCATGTTGGAATGGCGCCTGCCTTTGGATGTGTTTGTTATGTTTGCCAACTTGGTTTTTGATAACCAACCTTGCAGTCCTGCAGTTTGTTTAATCTTTATTTCTTAGGCTACAGTGTGATAGGCTCCCTCATCCTGTTCACTGGTCTGTTTCCAGGGATACCAACGGCAATTGGTCGTGGTGGCCATCCTGGAGGCCAACATCCATGTCTTTGCTAAAGACCGCTGAGGCAAAGATCCTTGCCTGTGAGGACCACCCTTCCACAGTCTTTCTGTTATCCGGGTTTTGTCAGAGAACACTATTCAGAGAAAACACGCTGTTACAAATTCAAGAAATATGTCACAGGCATACTACACATACTGTTTCTCTTGCAGTCATAACTAAGTGGCCTAAGCACTGTGGAAAAGAAATGCTGTTTGTCTGTGTAGCTGATATCCAGCTTTCAACACTGACACAAAGGTGTATGATAATTTATTTAATTAAGTGACATCTGTCATCTGACATCTCTGTCACAAACACAAATTGCTTTACATAAGGCTGTTTTTTTTTCATTAAGGTTTGCACAATGATGTTTGGGCCCGTTTTGTAACACTTCCTGATCATAATCGAATATGGACCCTCACCGTCACCAACAAAACGGCCCGTCGGGCTTCGGAGCAAGGTAAGCTCTCACGCATCTGTGTGTGATCTCCTGACTGATTTCTTTTTTTAATTGGCACACTTATTACTGAGGTATAGCACTGTGTTAAAAGCTGTGTTTAATATATGATATTATGACAGAAAGTAAGATTCTAAGACAAATGTATTGTAAAACTAAAATGACTTAAACATTTGCATGGTACTGTATGCTTACAAACACTTCCTTAATCTACTCCTGTTTGGTATATAATCTAGTCTTCGGACTCCCTCTCCACATCATCTCGCTTTTTACTGCTTCTCTCCCAGCCTCCAAGACCCCTCTGGTTATGGTGCATGGCTTTGGTGGAGGTGTAGGCCTGTGGATCCGTAACTTGGACGCACTGAGCCGTGCGCGACCTGTCCATGCCTTTGACCTGCTGGGCTTCGGTCGCAGCTCTCGGCCTCCCTTCTCCACGGATGCTGAGCTGGCCGAGGACCAGTCCGTCACCTCCATCGAGCAGTGGAGGCAGACAGTCGGCCTGGAACGCATGATTCTGCTGGGGCACAGCCTGGGGGGCTACCTCGCCACGTCATACGCCATACGCTACCCCGACAGGTGAGCAGAAAGTACAGAGCCATGGAGTCAGTCTTTTGTGCCCCTACATTACATTACATTACACTTAGCTGATACTCTTATTCAGAGTGACATGCAGTTATTTTAGGATCCAATCCCTGGAGCAATGTGGGGTTAGATGCCTTGCTCAAGGGCATTTCAGCCATGGATGACGGTGCAGAGGAGCATTAGTTATTTACTTCCCCACCTACGTTTTTCCTACTGATATGGGATTCGAACCTGCGACCCTCCGATAACATTAGGCCACAGCTGCCCCACATGGTGTTGACCAGTCTAGGGGTTTTGTTATGCCCTGTACCATAGCCCTAGAGCCTGAGAGGTGTGGTGAGAACTCAGACATTAGAGGTCAGAGGTGAGTTGGAGTTATGGTCACTGTACATAAGCCATCTGCTCCACTGTGAGGTCAGGTGTGTTGTTTAACCCTTACCTGAGGGATTGGGTTGGGGGACACCAGGGCCTCCATTCACACTAACTCCTGACAGTTTTAAGGCTGTGTTAGGGTGAGAGTGAAATGGTGATACAACTCTGTATCACAATATTGGGGTTACTATGCTGGATGCTGTAAACAAAGTAAGACATTGCTATGTTTTAAATAAAATTTAAGGAATACTGCAATAGTGTAAAGAGAACACCATATTCATGGAGTCTGGAAAAAATATACTTTTCAAGCCAGCAAACCAACACTGCTGTGTAGCATTTGATGGGATGAACATAACAGAACCACTGTCTAGTATCAATACTTGCATATAAATGTAGCTTACGTTGTATAGACAAGTGCAGTCATCACACACAGAGACATCAAACTGGCAACCACAGGCAGCTAGCAAGGAGAGCGAAACCCAGTTTGAAGGTGTTGTGGAATGAGGGCTACTCACGGCATAGCAGTGCAGACACAACCGCAGTGAGTGATATGGCACGAGAACTGGTGCTATAGCGTGCATAAATGGCAAGCCAGTCTCGTGCCATATCACTGTTATAAAACCAGTATGCACACATCAATCACAAAAGTAAATTGGAAGTGGGTTTCTTGTAAATATTCTGTTTTATCTGAAATCTCTCAGATGGTTTTATGCTTCCTTGGCAGTTTGCTCAACCTGTTAGTCAAACTGGACATTCAGAGGGATATTTGCACTATGTAAAAACCCTTCTTACCATGCAAAGAGATATTGATAAAGCTGGACTGGACATTAAGAGTGATATCTGCACTATGTAAAAACTCTTCTTACCATGCAAAGAGATATTGATAAAGCTAGACTGGACATTAAGAGTGATTTCTGCACTATGTAAAAACCCTTCTTACCATGCAAAGAGATATTGATAAAACTAGAGCCCGAAGGGCTTATCTCAGCCACCTCCAGAAATCTGAGGAAACCTCAGGATACCCTTGTGGATGAGGGTTAAAGGAACATATTTACAGCTAATCCTGTAGCTCATATCAATAGCTGTGGGTTTTTAAGGAAAAATGTGTCCCTCAGCAATATGGCTTTCTCAAATTCTGCATTATATTCCATAGACCCATTATGCCTTAGGATGTGAATTCCCCCAAATGTCCTGTTTAAGGGTTAAAGTAAATGTAAATGTTTAACAAGTTAACCAAGTTAAACACAGTGCAAGCTTTGTCTTGTGTTGTTTATAATATTTACATGGTGGCGTTGTTACAAAAAAGTGGTCTCCCCCAAAATCCAGAGTGTCCCACCTGATTCTGGTGGATCCATGGGGCTTCCCAGAGCGGCCACAGCCCCAGGCCAATGAGGACGCGGGCCAGAGCTTGGAGGTGCAGAGACCTGCGCCGCCACGCTGGGTGAAAGCTATCGCGTCTGTCTTTAGCCTCTTCAACCCTCTTGCTGTCATCAGAGCGGCAGGACCCTGGGGTGAGTGTGTGTGTGTGTGTGTGTGTGTGTGGGTGTGTGTGTGTGTGTGTGTGTCTGTATGAGACTGTGTGTGGTTGTCAGAGAAAGAGAGACTGCATTTGATGTTTCTAGGGGAGGCAAGAAACTAAGATAGGCTGTATTCTTAACAGTCTAGTGCAGCCACATATGGAATTGTGTACTTAAGCTCAAATGTGCTTCACTGGCATGACAAAGTATGAGCTGCAAAGCTGCAAAGGACCCATTGTGATTTTTACTTTTTTTCTTACTGCAGGCTAAGGTTACAAGCCTGACTGTGAATGAAGCCTGTTGAAATTATTAGCACTTGTTGACTGAGTACTCTACACCCCTCATGAAGTAGGGCATTTGGTCCATGCCAATGATGTATGGATAAAGGTGAAGTTTAACTAACACATGGTCTGTGCAGGTGACATGTAAACAACTCCCTGTGTCCATGTGACATACACCAGTTGAACTCATCCGTCGCATTTAAATCACTGCGGCGTTTGACTCCGTATAGCCAAGTTAGACCATGGAGTCATTTGCACAGTGAATTTGTTTGCACTTGCTTGCACACAATGAGAGCCAGGCAAAGGGATTCTCCTAGACAGGAAAATATTTGTATATATATAAAAGAATTGCATATATTCACTTATGATTATGATGCATTTCTTTATTTAAAAAGACATCTATCACTGTTGTATGGCAGTGGTGGGCAGTGGTGGCCTAGTTGGTTAAGGTATCACAGGATTGCAAGTTCAAATCCTGGTCACCAGTAGCGCTTCTGAGGTACCTTCTGCATGGTACCTTCCCAATGCACTGCTCCCCGGGCGCCGTTGTCATGGCTGCCCCCTGCTCACGTGTGTGATGGGTTAAATGCAGAGGTGAATTTTGTTGTGTGCACTGTGTGCTGTGATGTGCCGTGTGATCACAATGACAAAAATGGGACTTTCACTTTTATTGTGGTCTTATTTAACTTGATCCAATTTAATCTGTTGTGGTAATCTGCTTGTCTTATACTTCATGTGCATTCATTTCTGTGTGCAGGACCAGGGTTGGTTACGAGGTTTCGTCCTGACTTCAAAAGGAAATTTGAGGATCTTTTTGATGACAATACAATGACTGAATATCTCTACCACTGTAACGCCCAGACCCCAAGGTATGTTTGAAAAGTCAGGATTTCTGATGTTCTATGTTACTTCAGTATACTTCAGTTTGTGAAATGCCTTTTTAAGAATCAGTCTCAGTAATGACTGCATTTTACAAGCATTTATTTATTAAATCTGATCATACAATAACAACTCCCTCTCTTTCATGCTCACTCCCCTTCCTCTGTATGTTTTGTTTCCCCTTCTATTTGCCCTACTACATTTCTCTCCTCTTTCTCTCTCTTCTCTTTCTCTCTCTCCTCTTTCTCTCTCTCCCCTCTCCCTCCCTCCCACTTTGTAACTTCCCCCTTGTCTTCCATTTCTCCCTTTCACCCTGGGTGTGTATCTCTCTCTCTCCCTTTTCTCTCCCCTTACTGCCTCCTAGTGGGGAGGTGGGCTTCAGGGCCATGTCGGAGTCTCTGGGCTGGGCCAAGAGGCCCATGATGCACCGGGTGCACCTGCTGCCGCCCTCGCTGCCCGTGACCATGCTGTACGGGTCGCGCTCCTGGGTGGACAACTCCTCCGGCCACAGAGTGGCTCAAATCAGGGGGCAGAGCCCCACGCTCGTCATGGTGAGCCCACACACGTGTGCGCACACACCACACACACATACACACACACACCCCACACAAACACATACACACACACACACACACTGACACATACACATACTGTACATACACACACACACACACACACACCACACAGATACACACACCACACACACCTACGCACACACACACACACACACATACACACACACACACACAGCTTAGCAGGGTATGACACAGATAATGAAATTACATAATTGTCAAGAAATTCCATGCGAAAATGAGGGCAATGGTTTAATTGAAGCTTAATGTGGTAAGGGACTTAGTGCTCCTTTTAGTGATGAGTTGTCTGCAGGAACTCTTTTGAAAAACAACCAATGGGAACAGAGGTCAGCGTGTGTGTGTGTGTCTGTTTGTGTGTGTGTGACATCTGATGAAAAGTTGTACAAGCACACTTCTCTACAACCATAATGGTTCAGCTCATCCACAAACACTTTTTTTTTCAGGAATTGCTAACACACCAGACATTGTTTGCTTATCCCAAATTGACGAAACAGTTAACTATTTGAAGTGTCATGTGCGCTCGACTTGTTCATGGAGGACTCCTACTGTGCAAAGACTTTGAAATATCAGTCTTTAATATCTGCCATTAAGAGCCTTGGTTACAAAAGTCAACTCATTGTGCTAGTATTTGGTAGCCTAGGTCATGTACATAGGCTGGTGGCCATTGGACTTTGTACTGGGGGGCTACATAAAACAAGAGCCAGACAGCTAGCGAAGTACTGCTCTATCTCAGCTGTTATATGAAGCATGTACAGGATGTCTGGAAAAGACTGTGTTTCTTGTTACCCTGAATCTGTAAACACAAAACAATGTGCTTACTAGTTGAAATCTGTTGGAATATTCAGAAAATTAGATTCCTAATGAATATTGTGAATTCATTCAGTGACAGAGAGAATGTGTATTTGTGAGGGTAAGGATGTTTATTTGTGAGTGTAAGGATGTTTATTTGTGAGTGTGAGGATGTGCATTTGTAGGATGCACATTTGTTAGTGACTGTTATTTTTCTGTATTTCTCTTCAGGTGATACGCAATGCCTCTCATCATGTCTATGCTGACGAGTATGAAGAATTCAATAATGTTGTCCAGAAACTTTGTGATACTGTTGACTGAATAATAATGTTGTCTGTGCATTTATATGTGTATGTGTGTGTGTGAGAGACAGAGAGACAGAGAGAGAGAGACAGAGAGAGAGACAGAGAGAGAGAGAGAGAGAGATGGTAACAGGAAGAGAGGCAGAGAGAGAACAAGACTGAAAGAGGGAGGTCTTGCTATGTGTATACATATTGGAGAGAGAGATAGAGGAAGAGGGTGTTGGTGTTTTTTGTTTGTTCAATTTGTCCTTATTGTCAGTTGCCAAAACTGTGCCGATTGCCTGTATTTCATGTTTGTAAATCTAAACTGTTGTGCCCTGGCTACTTGATTTAGTTCCTGCTTCATGGTTAGATAGTAAATGTATTTGCGGTATGTTGGGTCCTTTCGGCTGTCCAGTAGAATGTTTACCCCCTCACATAAACATATTAACCTCATGACACATGGTGCTTACACAATCTGAACTTCTGAAGATATTTATACTTATTTTTAAGAGATAGGCACTAATGGAAGTATAAGCTGTATTTAATGAAAGTTCAAAACCATCAAGTGCATGTGTCACCCTTTGTTACATGAATGTATGTTGTGAATATATAGTCTGCTTTCACAAGCACCTGGATTCCTCTTTGTTTAATGTATGATCCTCCATGTATTTTATTACTCACAATTGCAATAAAAGTTTGTATGTTTCACAATTTGAAATTCCCTTGAAAATGTTGTTCATCCACCGTAACATTGTAGAATGGGTGTTCCTGTAGGTGTACTACTAGGCTAAAAACATAATCATACTGGAGTCAGAAGTGTGTTACTCCCAATGTAGATACAGTATATTGATGAACCATTCATTTCACTTGCACTCAGTATTTCAGTACTCAGTAACTCAGCATCTGGATGTTTTCTTGCTGTTGTGTTGTGACCAATAGAGGGCAGTAGCACTCTAAATGTGTAGAGCGGGTGGTGGGTGGCGGAAGGGACTGGTGGAGTTGGTGCATTCAGAGTGTGTGAGACCCAGCTGACTCAGTGAGAAATTTAACACATATTTGAAAAACCTGCGCTGAACTGCTGAGTGCACAGCCTCCAGTGAACACAAAATCACACATAATTATTTGCATGTGTGTTAATGCTATTAACATTTCCACAGGGAAGTTGATGTTGATACAACAACAATGAAGCTGGAAATGATTTATTTCAAGCATTAGGAGACTACTTACTGCCCCTTTACTGTCTGTCTGTATGGTACAATCGGTATTTGTATAACTGTATTCACTGTCTATAATGACACCTTGCTAGAGATTTATGTTGAAAATTGTATGACCGGTGTGTGTGTGAGTGTAAAAAGCTGGATTGCATTCACCTCACTGCAGCTCTCAATGGGAGGATGCAACAGAAATCATGAGGTGTTAAAATGTACCACGTACACTCTGTGTTCTGTGACTCTGTATCACCTTGGTATGAAATACTTGAATAGTTTTTACCTGACGGTTTATTTTTATTGTGTATTTGGGGAAATGATGATCTGCAGCATGTGGAAAAATAACTGACGTAGAATAACATTCCACTGTTGCTATGGGAACATATCCATCATCTCTGTCTGACACTTCTTTTTGGCCCTGTCACATTTTAAACAATGAAATAATTCAGGACCAGTCAACCTGAGATGTTACCTAGTCATTAATCCTGATCCAAGTCTGACCCATCTGCTTAAAGAAAGGACCATTATCAGGAACGGTACCAAAGAACACCAAAGAAAACCATTCCAAGTCCACCATTATATTCCACGCCATGTCATTTGTGTCTTTAAGCTGCATCCTAGAAAACAGTATTAAACATAAGGTACTACAGTGAAAATAATATTGCTGTGATTCAATTTCAATTAATTCATAACCAATATTCTTTGTCCACTTGGAAATATCATCAATGAAATGCCATTTAGAAAACACAAAGACACCGCTACTTGCATATTGTCTTTATTAGCAACAAAATATAGCATCTGACAAACAATAATGTAAATACATAGATAAATAAAAATCATATTAGTAATGACCTTCATAAGTGCAGGACATGTTTTTCACATTTACAACACTATCCAATTGTTTGCAAACATGACGTCTAAATGGCAAGGGACTTAACACTGTGGTCCATACATGTCTCCATTGTGGATTTCTGTGGCATGTTAATGCATTGTTCATGTGGGCTACATATACGTAAATAATCTTCACCTCCTACATTTGGTACAGTGCACACAGGGATTTATAAGTAGCAACACAAAGTGGTCTGAAATGCAGGTGTGCACACTAGCACCTGAAAAACAGTTTTTTCTACCACTGGGGTATTGTCATGTTACTTTGTAAACACCTTTAAAACATCCATATGCCTCTAATATAAAAAAATAATCAGGTGAAAATGACTACATTCCTCAAATAACAATCTATGTAGTCATTAGTTTTTTTTTCCTTCTGGAAGACCTTTGGTAAACAAAACACACCTCATGATCCAGAGGGTGAACTGGGGGGTGAGTTTTCTCTCTCACTCAGGTGCTGGGTCTGAGGTTCAGTATAGAGGCATTGTCATGCTAATCACATATGGACAGAATTGCATATAGACACAGGGACACAATGACAGCTTCCAAGGCTACACAAATTGGAGCTTAAGATTACAGAAATAAAACAACACATTGACTCTTCAAGAGATACTGACAATGGTCTTTTTCCATGTTACCTAATACCTACAATACATGAAATGGTTGTTACAATGCTAGAACTGCATAATATTAATAAAGGTTGTATGTTTAAAAGGGAAAAAAGGAAGAAAGGAATTGAGAAAAACTAGTCTTGGCCAGGCATTGCTTTGGCAATGAGAGGTCATGGTTTAATGAGAGGTCACAGGCTAGAGGTAGCTCAGTGAAACTAGACTGCACTATTTCAGAAGTGTAAAGGGTTTTATGTGGTGTCTTTGATTAGTCCAGTGATTAATGTCATTTTTAAGTTGAAAGTTTAAAGATTTGAAATTGTACACCACACTCTCAGCCACTAAGGTGCCAGAGGAACATGTGTAAAATCTTCAGAAAAAATCTCTGCACACTTAGATCCATGCAAAAGCGTTTTACTTCCAAGCTTTGGTCAAATGACCTTCAGGGCATTGCATACTAAAGTTTAAAGTTTAAAACTTCAAATGTCATTAATGTGTATTATACTAGATACTATACTGTTCATTTGGCCACTGGAGACTAGTAAAGTCTGGTCCTGTGTCATGTTTAAGAACAGAATGTGACTGAGAACCTGACTTAAGAATCAGACACTGGAAAGCTACTTTTGGCTTTCTTTCTCACAGTAAGTCACACACACACACACACACACACACACACACACACACACATGGAGTGCAGTAAATGGTGGCATATGGTGACAGTGAACTGAGAGGTAGACCCTAAACCAACCATACAAAGGTGTAATACTGTGTATGACCTGTTGAGGGTTGGGGTAAGGTAGGTTAGACCAGAGGAGGTGTGTGCAGCAGGGTCACCGTCGTACGAGCCTCAGCAATCCTTCATTGTACGGGCCTCAGCAGTCCTTCACCTGTATGTCGGCCACGCCGTGCACCTGCGTGAGCTGCTTGCAGTGGAGGGCCGCCACCAGCTTCCTGCTTCCCGGCTGTGACGGGATGAAGTGCTCCGTCACAGTCACTGTGGCATGACGGCCCACATCACTAAACGAGGGAGCGGGAGAGACAGACACAGCGAAGAGGAGGGTAGAGAGACAGAGGTTGTGAGACCAGGAGAGGTACATTTAGAGAGAAAAACAGAGAGAAAATGAGGGAATGTGTACATGAAAATGTTCGGGTTTTGTATGCCCCTCCCCCATCCAGTTTTAAAGAAAAGCCATTCAATCGCCTCAGGAGGGCATGGCATTCATAGTGTGTTAGGGCTCCTGCCACAGCTACAGTATACGAGGTGTGTGGTATGTTTGGAGTCCCTCCACTATATCTGAATAGTGTGCACAGCATGACGGGGGTCCTCCTTACCCTATCTGAATGGGGTGCAGGTCTCTCAGTCCAAGGCCTTCTACGCGCAGGATCACGTTGCGCAGCGTGGACGGCAGTGGATTGGTAAAGGTGATCTTAGCTGACATCTGCTTTCCCACCACTGCATCCCCTTCCGGCTGAAGCAACAGGAAGACAAATCTCAGTTCAGACCACAGGTAAGCACAGATATAGCATAATGTCACACCTTTCTGATAAGACTCACTTAAATGCCATCAACAGAGGAACAGCAAAAATAATCACTTACACTCAATCAATCACTTTCCAGTTGATTACTGTAATTTGATGTATGACATACATTATCTGTATGTTTAATAGTTATTAATAGTTATATTTATTATTATATACTGTATATTGTACATTACAGTAGATTATAATACATTACAGTACAATGCAAGTTTCATTACATTATGGTATTATGAATAGTTATTTTTGGTCTGCACTGACAGAGTCGATGTGCTGGTGTGTACCTTGATGTCAATGTCAGGTGTGCGGAGTCGGAAGCTGGTCTGTGAGGCCAGCACCTGCTTGGTCTCAGTGACCCGGCCTGACACGGTCAGCATCAGAGCTGCCTGGTCGACCAGCTCATCCTGGTACTGCTGGTAAGGCAGCACCCAGCTGATGGTCTTCACTGGGAGACAGGAAAGATGGGAGGAGAGAGTGAGAGAGTGAAGAACAACAGGATTCCTCATACCTACCTAAACACGTAAAGAAAAATGACTCAATGGATTGAATGGTGCTATATATATTCATTGATTCATTCATTTATTCACTCATTCATTTATTTACTCATTCATTTATTCACTCAATCATTCATTCACGAACTATCATTCTAGTCATACTCTTAATGCTAACAGTGAACATCATTACAATGTCTTTTGACTACATCATCTCCTTCAACAATTCCTTATGTTGATTACTACTGAATGGCATGGCATGGTTTGGTATAGTATAGTATGAACAGTGGCAGACCACCAGGTCCTTCTAGGCCTTCCCTGAAGCCCTACATAATTTCACAATAATTAAAAAAATGTCATATTTATGCATGACATTGTATGGTACAGTATGCTATGAGATGGAATGGTGACAAGTCCCAAAGCATGCACTAATTTCTTCTATTTGAAGTGAGTGATTTCATTGTTAATGTGTAATGTGTGTAGATCATCTACCAGGAGCCCTTGCTGCCTCACCTTCATTGGGCATCAGCTCCACAGGAAGCTTGTCCTTCTTCACTGTGCCCTTCAGCACGCCGGTGTAGTACATGACTGACACCTGGCTGTGGAGGTTGGTACTGCGTGGCTGCGAGCTCAGGTTGGTCACCACAATGGTGAGCTGGGCGTCGGTACCCATGCGAGGGCCCTCCCCCTCCAACTTCACCTCCACCTGCACGTCGTCCGCTATGGGGCAGGAGTACGCATAGGGCTTCGTGCCGAAGCGGCTGGCCGTCTCCACGGCGATGCGCTCCTCTTCTGAGCCTAAGGGTATGGGTGATGATTAAAAAATCTAAAAAATGCTTTATTGTCTGTTACAGAGTGACTTCGGAAAATTGTGCTCGGTTTGAGACTCATGGAGGGTTGAGTTATTAAAGAAAAGTGAGGATGAACAATTTTATAAAACTAACACTGTTTATCAGTCCATGTTTTAAATATGTATTGCAGTGGGTATTGCACTGATTAATGTACACAGCTGGTCAGAGTGTACCTCATCCCCTAATTATACTTATAGTCAAGGTGTATAGGATAACGAATAAGAAACTGCCAAGGTGTCAAGGAGGTTGATGCACTTTTATTCTAGGTGGAGGAAATGTAACTAAGGAACTGAGAAAATTCAACCAAGTAACGGTATAAGATCATACAATCCTCATTGTAATCCTCAAATTTTATGTGCTCCAGAGAGAAAAAACACATATCGCCTTGAGGATCTACCCAGCATAGAATTACCTGTGTGTGTGTGTGTGTGTGTGTGTGTGTGTGTGTGTGTGTGTGTGTGTCTGTCTTTGCTTGTGTGTGTCTTTGTGTGTGTGTGTGCGTGTGTTTGTGTGTGTGTGTGTCTGTGTGTGTGTGTCTGTCTGTCTGTCTGTCTGTCTTTGCTTGTGTGTGTCTTTGTGTGTGTGTGTGTGTGTGTGTGTGTGTGTGTGTGTATGCATGTGCTGCCACTACTTGTTGAAGCAGGAATGTTATTACGACTGTCTTTGATGAGCTCTTCCACTGACAGCATATGGGAACCATACCCTCTGTGTGCTTGTAGAGGTGGGTGATGTCCTCGCGTTTGTCTGAGCCCACAGCCTTAGTGCTGATGCAGTGGCCTACAGCTTTTTTCTCGCTGTGAATCTGACTGAAGGTGCCATCCAGGTTGCGTTGCCAGTAGATCTTATCGCTGTTCACCTGAGGACACACACAGGTGTGTTAGGTGATGCCAACCCATGAACCCGTACCTGTACATACAGAAAGCTGTGCTGTGGAGGCACTAAATAAGCTTGCAGAGAAAGTAAGTGATTGCCACGGCATTCCACTTCAGTGGCCAATTTGATACTGAAACAGTTTGCGTGAACTAAAAGTCACAAAATCTCAGAAAAACAGAATTCCTAAATATACAGGCCAGAATGACAGAAAATCATCAGTCCGCAATTGCTGAGGCCTGGGTGGTCTGTTTCCATTTAATTTAGATGTGGTAGGATGTATAAAAGCATTTACAAGCATTCTAAATGAAAACTGCTGATCCCTTGCTCTGCAGTCATCCATATAGATTCCTCATGCTTATAAGTACTTACAGGTGGCAGAGAACTGTGGCTATGTAATGGAAGCGACTGTACCATAAAGTTTTCCCACATGGGAAAGGGACTTTTCATGACATGTCTGTCATGCTCTGATCTGGCTTACAGCGACAGAAACCCAGAGTCACAAAGACGCTTATTCTTGTTTTTCTCTGTAACATGTTGCTTTTACCAACAGGCCACATTGCCATACTCCTTGTGTCAGGGGGACAGCCAATGGAAATTAGCCTCTTGGCTACAATTAGGTGCATTTACATTTTATTTTAAAAAGGTTCATTAATGAACATTGTCCCTCTATAACTAGTAAAATCAAATACAAATACAAATACACAGATCGAAGGCACAGTGTCTTTTGATCAATCAAACTGCAGTTCCCAAGGCAGATTTACCTTGAAAAATGGATGTGTTTTTTGCCAAACATGACACTAGAAACACCATTTTGTCTCAGAAATACCCCAGGACATGTTCTGATTTTTACAGACCTATAAAAAGGTGACTCTGCACCTGTCATCAAATCAAAGTTCAGGGCTTGATCCACACCATTCTCCATGCAAATTTTAAGCCCATGCAGCAGTTGACAAGCACAGACTGGCTTTTATTGCCATACCGAGACACACGGAGACAGCCAATAACAGAGGCAACATGGGTGTTTTTCATGGTGGCTGTGTAGGAGGGGTCTGGTGCACTAGACCTTCTAGGAGACTTTCTACAGCCATATGTTTACTTCCTAGTGATCAGATACTTTCTGTGAACTTTACCAATATTGTAGCCTGGTAAACCAGCCCCTCGTACTTCATTTCATTTTGTACAGGGGGTCTGGCAGTGCTTTCACTGACATTCTACCTAGCCAACCAGCAAACAGAGGGAGTGTTCGTGAGGGATGACGTTGACTTTGTGTGCTACATTTGAATTGTAGTGCATAGGCCGGGTAATAACATACGTGACGACCAGATGTTAGAGATTGGATAAAGGCAAACACACTTGTTTTAAAGTTCAGCAATAGTCCACACCTCCAGCAAGAAATCGCTATTCAATACAGTACTGCCAGGCCCTCTATACAAAATACTTATACTTAAGTTCAACACCATCACTTTCAGCCCTCCCACCGAACAGCACAGCCCTCCCTCTGTTTGCTGACTGGTAGCCAGAAAAATTAGTTCAGGGAAACCAAAGCCGTAGAAGAGTTTCCCTGATGGAGTACTGTGGTGAAATACAATATAAGGTGGGTTTCCATTAGGGGAAGTTCTGACTGTAATTCAGGGAGAGGGAAGATTAAAAGATTAAAAGGAATGCCATTTGTGTGGTCCTCTCACTTCACTTCTTTCCACTACAACAGAACATTTGTCGGACACCACGTAAACAAAGGAAAACTTTGTGTCTCAGAGCAGTGAACATGACTGATTGCAGGCTTTCATCTGTATTGATTTGTGGATTAAACTGGATAAATCCTAAAAGTTAGTTTTAATATTTATTCTGAGTTTCCAGCAGTATTAGCCCATTTATGTCTAATGTGTTTCACAAGATTAGATGTTATGAGTGACATAATTAACAACAGCCTATCAGCATCGATTTTACCACAAGCTACAAGCTGAACTTTTCAGGGCCGAACAGAGTACTCACTCCAAAGAGGGTACTCCATTGGTTCCTGTAAATGTTCCACGAGATCATCCATTCCGGAACTGCCCAATAATGGAGACCACGAAAGGGACAAAAAATTACCCGGAACCCTCCTCAGTGGAAACGCGCCTATTGACTAGAGTAGTGGAGGTCCTCACCTCAGCGAAGACGAACGGGGTGTCATGCTTGAGGTACACCTGGCCGGTACGGATGGCAGTGACTGAGGCCGGGCCACAGCGGAAGGTGCCCTGGCTGGTCTCCTGTGGAGTGGAGTCCACCGCCTGCCAGCCGCCCATTCCAGGGGGCAGGTCGGGGCGAGCCATCCAGCAGTCGTTCCAGACATGGAAGTTCCTGAAGCAAAAGAGAGGATATGGACAGAGAGGTGGAGAGGAAAAGATTGAGGAAGAGGGAGGTAGAGAAGGAGAAGGACATCAAAAGAAGGAATATAGGAAAGAAAAGAAGATAAAAACATGAAGGATGGTAAAAAAGGAGGGAGAGGGAGAGACAGTGAGAAGGAGTAGCGTGCCAGTGTGTCATCCACTGGCCATTGTTTCCATAACACATTCCATTTACTCCTGTTTACATTAGCACTGCAATGTATTTAGCTAAGACTGACCTTAGCTACTCCATGAAGTCTCCAGGGCTTTGTGACCAACGGTCTGTGGCCTTATACCAGTCTAAACTTAGGATGGGCTAACTCTGAGGGGTGGGGGAGATGGGGTTCTCAGACTCTAAAGCCCCATTTACACATGTTGTATTTGAGGCTTGTATTTTATAAAACACAGTATATAAGATTGACATCTGCATCATCATGATAGTATTCCAATAGAACTGAGACAGAATCAATGACAATTCAATTAACTATTTGCAATAGTGCCATAGTGAGCACATATTTACTGTGTTGTGTTGTTGTTGAGTTATAATGGCTGCCGATAAAGTTACATGTTTCTGGTGTAAACTCGAACCAGAGCAGATTTTGGCCTGATTCAGTTTTAGCTCATTGAGGACCAGTGTCAGCCTGTCTGTGGAACCTGGTGCTGAGGTGTTAAGGATGCCTCACCACACTGAGTCAGAGTTGAGGTGCTCAATAGGCTCCATGTTCTCGTCGAAGTACACGTCAGTTGTCAAGGAGACATCTGTGTCATGGGCAGACTGGAAGTTGGTGACGCTGCGGGCGGGGATACCCAAACACCTGAGCACTGATAGGAGGATGAGGAGAAGAGAGCAGGGGTCATACAGAGGAGGAGCGAGAGAATTTTGGAGAAAGGGGGAGAGAGGGAGGGAGCGAAAGGGAGGGGAGGAGTTACTGTGGAAAGCAGAGTGAGAAGACGTTTACGACTGCAGTTACGTAACACCCAGTATGTGACATGAGAAAAACTTGACCTCTCACACTCACAGCATTCCAGAGTTGGGGTGTGTTTGAAGGATACGATAAATAAATCATTTCCATTTATCAGTGCAGTGCACGCACCTCATAGTAATAAATATTTAGAAAAGCAAGGGGTTCCGAAGACAAAACCTGCATCATCTTAAATATGATACATAATGCAAAGGGGTCTGCACTCCTGCACTAAGAGTGCAAAGCCAGCTATGACTAGGCATGATGTGACTTGAACACACAGGCTCATTGCAGTCTGTGCGGTGTGGCTACATGAACAAACGCATTCCCTTCACCTTGATTTTCCAGGAATTTTCAAATACCTGGAATCAGGCTGCCTACGGACTACAATGAAGTTTTTATTGCTGCAGACTTATACATTACAGTTTTTAGTTATTTTACTGTTTATTGTACTGTTAATTATACTGTTATTATAATTTAATTTATCGGAAGTATGTATGCAACTTTGCTAGCTATCACCAAAAAATGACAGGGGATCCTAAAGAACACCCAAACAGTAGTAAAATGTGTGTTTACATTTCACCTGCAGAGAAATCTCCTGTTCAGAACGAGCAAGGTGAGGCCAAGGGGGGGCATGACTGAGTCATATCAGCGGCAGGGTGGGGTGGGGGGTGGGGGTGGGGGTTGAGAGGGCACGAGTGAGGTATGGCAAGAATGCAGCCTGGGCCATCCCAACAGGAGGCCCTATCTCAGAGTGCTGCGAGGGTCTGGGGTCGGCTATTAATGTCCCACCAGTCCCATAGTACAAGATGGGAGACTGGGTGGGGGTGGAGAGGGTAGTGGTATGGATCATAGGGCAAACAGGCAGGGCCCTCACACACACACACACACACACACACACACACACACACACACACACACACACACAGACACACACACGTGCACACACACACACACACGCACACATGCACACACATGTAGAGACACACATACACACACATATGTGCACAACTTACAGATGCATCCTTACTCACGCACCTGTTGTAGCCTACCCAGATAGCATCAGTCACATGCAGATACACTCTCAAACACACACACACCAACCAAACCACACACACACACACACACACACACACACACACACACACACACACACACACACACACACACACACACACACACACACACACACACACACAACCCGTGGCAGTGACTCCAGCCACACACACATACCTGTGGTAGTGACTCCAGAGAAGACCCAGCACTGGCCGTACTTGACAGGCGTCCCTCCCCCCTGGAAGTACTTCCTCAGGATGTCCACGCTACCACTCCAGGCAGTGGGCGGAGTCCCACCCACATAGTTCCCTGACCAGTTCCCCTCCAGAACTCCCATATCATCCGGAGAGTTGATCTGCAAGACAAATAGTCACACTGTGTGACTAACTCCCAAATCAGCACAATGAGAAGTACACAAGGGTCATGACTGACGGAGATTCGGAAGGCATTGTGAAATTATGGCAATTTTAGACACATACATGTGTTTTGGTTTCTTATGTTAGGTTGTTATGGCTACTGATGGGTTTGTTTTACAGACAGAAAAATACAAAACTACACTTGTCTTGGTGTGGGGTCAGACTCTTAATGATAAAATTCATCCTGTTCCATCTTCATTACGGACCAGCAGACAGCTCTGACCACACACAGTGTGACTGGTTGGACTCACCATAGCAGATATGACCCTGACCACATTCACTGCGTCCCCTCTGCCGGATGGCAACACATCGCTATTCTCCAGAATGTACAAGCAGGCTTGGAGGATGTCCGTATCAAACTAATGAGAGAAGAGAACAAACAGGAGACAAATGTAGGGAGAGAAATGTAGAGATTGACTGACAAGCTTTTAATGTCAAGTTTATGAATTAGGCAAGCACACAACATTTATTTTCCTTTACTTCTTAATTGTCCCAAAAGGTTCTCAGAAGGTTTTAGCAGCAGGTTTAATTAAAGTGTTGAGCGTGCTTATCCTTGTTCTTAATGTGTTTCATATCTTCCAGGGGCAACTTGGTTTAGGACAAAAAGCCAATGTTTACGAGATAGTAATTAGCATATAAATACACATAATAAAATAAAGATCAAGAGACTGAAACATCGTAATGTGGGTAACTATCTAAATCGTAACTGACATAATTGTATCCACAGTGATCGCGTCCCAAGCTCTGCACCAGAGCGTGTCTGGCACACTCTTGGCAGAGAATCTCGGAGTGTCCTCCTCCTCCACCTCCTGCTCACCTGTCCAAAATTCCAGGTGCGAGCGCCAATCTGTTTTTCTGTGCCGTAATAGATCCTCCCAATGTCGTTCAGCACGTACTCATTCCTCTCCTCACTGTTGTCCATGTACACAGTGTCCTCTGGAGAAGCAGGGAGGAATGGAGAATGATTATGCTCTACTGGACCTTTCACTGAC
>CM050221.1:36802500-36805000 GCA_027475355.1 Coilia nasus
TGGGCATGAAGAAAACATCAGCAAAACCTCTTAATTCGCCTCCTTTCTGTCTCTCTCTCTCTCTCTCTCTCTCTCTCTCTCTCTCTCTCTCTGTCTCTCTTTCTCTGTTCTTCTTTTTAGAGCAGATGATAAGAGCATGCTTAAAGTGTTAGGAGAAAGATTAAAGATTATTTTTATGCTGTATCCAAGCAACTAGGAGGAAGAGAAGGAATGCTGACTCCCCCTTCCCCTTTTTAAAAGTCTTTTTAACTTTCACCTATTGCAAATATGTGGTTAACTTCCCCCCACTGTCCGAAGATACATAGGAGGCATTGTGAAATGAGTCCGGTGTCATTTGAGCTGTGTAGTTTCCTTTAGCCCTAGCTATGACTCTGATGATGTCAGCAATGTGGAATGTCCATTAGCGGAAGGCAGAGCGAACCACAGCTGATATTGTCAGTAACTGATCAGCAGCTGAAGTCTTTAGACATTAGGCAAGACTAAAATCCTTTTGTTTTAGATTATGTTTTGGCAGCAGTGCTTACTCACTTGCATGCTATGGTATGAACTGTAATCCAGGCTACACCCTTTCTCTCACTTCCCACTAAGTGTCTCACCCCAACAACCCAGCCCACCCCAACTCACCCTCTCTCATCTGCCTCCACCACCCTGGACTAAGGGATCAGCATGACATCCTGACTTATGGGAGGGGTTAAGGTGGGGCCAGCCAAGTGTTTCTCATGAGCAGCAACTGCTAGGGGCCTTATCAGTGATGTTAGTACCAAGGCGTAAGCTTCCATCCTCACACACACACACACACACACACACACACACACACACACACACACACACACACACACACACCCACACACACACACACACAAACATACACACACATGCACACACACACATACAAAAATACACATACACGCACACCAATGCTCATGTACATATACATACACATGCACATACACACCTATGCACACACACACACACACACACACACACACACACACACACACACACACACACACACACACACACACACACACACACACACACGTACACACACACACACCCCACACACACAAAACTTCTCTCTCTCTCTCTCTCTCTCTCTCTCTCTCTCTACATGTCAAAGATTTGCAATCATCTATGCAATGCCCAACCCACAACACAACACAATGTCATGGCCACTGTCAATAAATAAGCCAAACGTGAGATAAACACGTGAGTATGAGTATAACTGGTGTTTAAAAGGAATGCATGTTTTTTTGCTGTATGCCAAAGGTACACAAGCATGTGCAGTTTGACCAATGGGAAAAAATGTAATTATCAGCCTAATCTGGGAAAAAAGCTTGTGATCAGGCAGCTCCCTTCTCAGCCATGAACGCAAATATGCAAAACATGTCCCTCCCTACAGTACATCACACTGGCCTCATTGCACCTGTCCTGATAGGAGCTCAGGGTCAGTGCTGGATGCCGACATGTGAATAAACACAGTGAATTTCTGTGAGGACTTTCACAGAAGCACAGACACTATTAAATCGTACTGTATAGTGTGCTCCATATTACATTTATTTACAGTTTACATTACATTTAGCAAGCACTTTTATCCAAAGCCATCAAACAACAAGCAAGCAAATCAAACAAGCTCCCTAAATATTTCATATCTTTATGGTCTAAAATTCACAATGCACATGTTCTAAAGCAAAGGTGTGCCAGGGCCTGACCTGTCTTGAGCTCGAGGTGCAGCTTGTCCGTGTTGTCGCAGTAGGGTCGCGAGAGGTCAAGCTCAATCAGGAATGTCTGGCCTCGGCGCACGATCAGCTCGTCTCCATGGTATTTGTCCGTGTGGTGCTCAGTGCGGTTCTGGCCACACTTGGTGCTGAGCAGGTCCACAGAGCGGATGGTCAGCTGCAACTCTGAGAGGTGCAGGGGACAGGTGCAGAGGTAGGGGTACAGGGGAAGGGGTGCAGGGGGAGGGGTGCAGAGTCAGGGATAAAAGTAGTTGCAGGTGAGAGCCATACATATCTTGTTGCTAGGCAGCCAGAGAGGGTTCCCTGAGTTCTACATTCATATACACCTGATGCTATCTGTATACCATCATTACCATCATAATGCTTAACAGTCATATAATGACAGTTGTATATTATGTAATACTGACATAATACTGACCTGTTCACATATATCAAGTTCTGAGCAGTTAACAGATAAGAGATACAGAGTAATATATGTATAGAATGGCATTCATAGTGAAGTGCTTTACAAGAACGACCAATATACACTATGGTGTGTGCATCGTATTCTTTGTGTTTGCATTACTCATTTCCTGCGCGCTTCATTTCTTAAGTTTCCTCTGTTTTAGCTTTATTTGCTGCTGTATTTCCTGTTTTAGTTTTTAAAAATGACTCAGCACTCAGTGTTACAGGGCTACAGTGTGTGTGAAAATTCATATGCAAATAAAATGGATGATGATGGTAAGTTATTATCATTATTAATATATAACTGTTCTGATTCT
>CM050221.1:36810000-36827500 GCA_027475355.1 Coilia nasus
GCTGCCGCGTCTTCCCTTTCACTTTCCTCTGACGTCGGTGGTGCTGAAATTGATCTGAACGTCAGAATGTTCAACTACCATTGCCTTTTAAACCAAGTTCAGTCTTGTGGAAGGCACTCCCCCACTATAAACTAAGCTACAGCCCCCTTCCCGCCTCGTAGCGCAAAACTAGCTCCCCTCTGCGGTGTCACTGCGGAATAGGCGTGGTGCATGAACGCAACGTGTAGACAGTCACGGATAATCTCTGACCATCTACTAAAATTATGTCTAGTAAATAGCATAAACCCTCTACGACAACTGAAAACAGTTACATGCTGTGATTAATGACTCCCTTAGTCAAGATGACAGTTGGGCTGGATGCTGTACATAAATTCTATTCTGGTGAAGCCTGGGTGGGTGGTGCTGATTTGCGGTATTTTTTGTTGTTTCTTACAAAATGGAGAAGTCACAAAAGGAACTGTTTTGTCACAGAGTACTATCATGACATTGACCCATATTGTGCAAGACTTGGCCATACCCAAGCTTTGCTGGTGCCCCTGTGAACAAGTGATAAAACCACATCGCAACTCTTTCATCAGTCCATCTCTAGCTCATCTGATCTTGAGCCAACCTCACCCAACCCACCACACACGTCAGAAAATCTGAAGTAAGGATGACGCCAACATGATGGGAACCCCCCAGGCCAACTCGCAATGTTGCGCCACAGTAAGTCTCACAACTCAAAATGAGTTGAAATTGAATGAAAGTAAATCGCAGGTCAGATTATTGGCATTTTTGATAATATCACTCCTGCTATTCATTCTGCAAGATGCTGACAATTCAATTCCAATTGGTAGGATTTTAACACTCACATAGCCTACAGCCTGACTTAGCCTGTTAGATGGTTATTAGGTCAATTAAATTGTTGCGGTTGTTCTTGGCTAAAAAAGACATTTGACCTACTAAGTTATGGCTTTTATAAGAGGCTGGGATTGCCAAATGTTTTTTTAAACCAAGGACTCACGAAATTAAAAACTACATTATGCCCACAATACACAACAATATAATACAATACAATAAATAGGCCTATTTGGTTTTGGCACAAATGCTGTTGAAGTTAGTGGTACAGGCAGCATTGTCTTGTACTGGTTTAGATATTTGTTTTTGCTGAGCTGAAAAAGAAACCCTAGTCACCAGTGGTAAGAACACTTTTATAGCAGAATTCTGTTCAATATAATAACGTCCTGACACAAAAATAAACAGTTTTAGTTTAGAATTAACCCCATTCCACATGCAGTGATTAGCTTTTTACAATGGGGAAATGCAAAGCAATGAAAGCAAAAGAGAGAAGCTGATTTTCCAATATATATTAGTATGAGAAACTGTCATTTCAGGAACTGTAAGTGTAATGTAAGCACAGATTGAAGTGCATGGTACAGTTCATCCTGGTGTGATTCTGGAATGATTTGTTTTCTTTTTCTATGATTGTGCATATTTGAGTTATACAATTTAGCTTCAGTTACTGCAGTTATAGAATTCTGGAAAATTGCACAATATAGAAAATTCACTGAAAAACACTTGGTTTTTGTCATTAGCTTCAATATTTTCTAATATGTATGGTACTTTATCCAGATACAAAGAATCATTCATTTGTTCACTGTATAGGCCTATACACTTATTCATCTATTGTAAAAGGTGCATAAATACATAAAAAATGTCACTTAGTTTGATATAGTGTGTATTTACATATTAGTGAAATGTGCCAAACTGTAGGGCAAAGGCTGTAGTGTTTTGTTTCAAGTTGTTTAAGTTTTTTAGCTTATTGGCTAAAGGCAGCATGTGTTATAGTTATAGTATTTAGACAATTCTATATTAGTTTAGGAGATCATATATCTAAAAATCACGATGTACCATTCGGTGTTGCTCAAGGCAGCTGTCTTGGCCCCCTCCTTTTCTCATTATACATGCTACCGCTGGGCAACATTATCAAAAAACATAATATAGACTTTCATAGTTATGCCGATGATACACAACTTTATATCTCAGTTGAGCCAAACAAAACCACAGCCCTACAGTCTTTAACCTCCTGTTAGTCAGCTGTCACGCATTGGATGAGCAATAACTTTCTAAAATTAAACGAAAGCAAAACTGAACTACTACTTATTGGCCCTAAAGACAAACGGGAAGCTCTCCTCCCCAGTCTAGGCAACCTAAACCAATAAGTCAGAGAACAGGTAACTAGCCTGGGTGTCATCCTTGACTCTGACCTAAGCCTTAAACCACACATCAACAAAGTTACTAAAACAGCATACTTCCATCTAAGAAATATAGCAAAAGTTCGCCCCTTCTTGACCAAGCCAGACGCTGAAAAACTTGTTCACGCATTTATTACAAGTAGATTAGACTACTGCAATGCCCTGTTTACAGGCCTCCCAAAAAAATCAATTGAAAAACTACAGCTTATTCAAAACTCGGCTGCAAGATTACTAACAAAAACAAGAAAGATGGAGCATATTACTCCTGTACTGGCTGAACTACACTGGCTACCTGTATCTTATAGAATTGACTTCAAAGTACTACTACTGGTATTTAAAGCTGTAAATGGCCTTGCCCCATGCTATATTGCTGACGCATTATCCTCTTATACCCCTGCACGAGCCCTTAGATCCGCTGATGCCGGTCTCCTGAGGATTCCAGACGCACCATCCAAAAGGATCGGGGAATCGGCCTTCTCATACTACGCCCCAAGGAGATGGAATGCCCTACCACAGCACATCAGAGAAGCAGAATCCGTCGACATCTTCAAGCGACAACTAAAGACCTACCTATTCAATCAAGCCTACACCTAACTACTCAGACCAAAGTCCCTTCAGCCAGACTCCTCCGCCTAGACCAAAGGCCCTTCAAATAGTCACAGACTTCCCGTTACCATCCCCGGCAGATGGGCTTCCCTGGGAGACGTGGTTCTGCCTGAGGTTTCTTCCTAGAAAAACAGGGAGTTTTACTCACTGATTCCTGAGGTTTCTTCCTGAATTCACGCAAATCATACAAACAGGGAGTTTTTCCTCACCCCTGTTGCTCCCTGGGGACACTAACAACCAACTGCGCCTAAATGAACTTTCCTCGTCTAGTGCCACTGGTCTGCACTGGTCTGCAAAGACTGCCGACCTATGTTCACATAAGAGCCCACTTTAACAGGGAGTTGCATAGCTCTAGCGCCACTGGACTACTAAGATTGCTGACTAGGGCCTACAAGGACTGCCTACCTGTGTTCTGCTACTGTATTTATCTGCTCCGACACCACTAAACTGCAAGAAATGTTGTCTTGTAACAACCCTGCTAAACTGTAAAGCACTTTGAGTTGCATATTGCATGTATGAACTGTGCTATACAAGTAAAGTTTTATTATTATTATTATTATAGTTGTGGCAGCAGTAGTAATTTTGGGTGAAGTGTGAAGAGTTGTAGTGCATCATGCAGAAAATGTTAACTGATGTGCTCAGATGCATGTTGGTAAAGCACACTGTGTTAAGAGTTTTGCTGCATTAGGTCCTCTCCTTCCAGGGAGGGTGAGAAAGAGTTCAGGTCCAGAAGTCAGTTCTTCTAGGGCCTTTGGCCTTCCGTCATCAGGCACTACAAAAGAGGGACTGAGGGGCTTGACTTTTGTCAAGACAAACTTCTGTGAATCCAGTACTTTCATATTCCTTTCCCACAGCAGTCATTGCTGGTAAGGATGGGGCTCAGTTCTAAGTGGTCTTCACCTATTATATGTTCTGTTAGCTGCCAGTTTGCTGTTCAGCCTGGTTGTTCCTAATGGTCTTGTTTTTCACTACAGGAGCTTGAACAGGGCTGGCTGTCACTTCACTAAGAACACTAAGAACAGAGCTATTTGTTATAATACACTGATGCAGTCTATTCATCAGTTATCATCCAACAATACACCCTATAGCTTTATTTTACAGTGAAATATCCCTTTAACACTGTAGTATGTGTTGTGTAGTAGTAAGGGGCCTGCTGGATTTACCATTCCCAGTGGTCATCACTGGGAGGGAGGAGATTCAATCCTGAGTGGTCTTCACCTGCGCTAGTGAGGGTTTCAACAGGTTCTATAGGTAAATATGAGGGGTGAAAATCACAAAAACTAGATTAAATCTAGATCATCATTTATACCAATCATTGCCTACAATCAAGCATTTTAATTAAAACAGTTTTACAACAATTAAGCAGTTTAATTTAAAGTTTCTTAAAGATACAAAAAATTCTCAGGAATGATATGCCGGTTGTATTATACATATTAACATTAAATTGCTCCTTTGAGACAATATATACTGCATTAAACTCTTAAGGTGAATTGAGATAGTATTGTTACAGTGAGTCTTCATTGTCGGTGCCTGTGCTAATGCATCATCCCGCATGTCTACCTAAAATTAGCCCAAACTTTAACAGCAGACACTGAAGTGTAAACTGCATTACTGTAATGCTCACTGGGCAAACCGCATATTTATCAAGTTTTATATAATGCATTTTATTGTCATGTCAGCAAAGATAGGAGCAGGCTTCACTCGACGTGTAATCTTAAATGTTTTTAGAGTGCTGGCCTAAATCTAAAATCGAATGAAAACAACAGAAGAGGCAGCACTTTGCATAA
Source organism: Coilia nasus (assembly GCA_027475355.1). Lineage (NCBI taxonomy): Eukaryota > Metazoa > Chordata > Actinopteri > Clupeiformes > Engraulidae > Coilia > Coilia nasus. The sequence goes on from CM050221.1 coordinate 36,814,628, forward strand.
CAACCTTTTAATTGCACAGACGCGTTTCGGCGTGTGCCACTGAAGAAGGCACACGCCGAAACGCGTCTGTGCAATTAAAAGGTTGTTATGCAAAGTGCGGCCTCTTCTGTTGTTTTCATTGTCATGTCAGCTCCTTCTCCAGTGAAAGCATGTATGCAACAGCATAGAATAAAATAAAAGTAATAATAGTGCAAGAAATGATACAACAATAAAAGGGGTGGGGTGCACAGCTCTGAGACACTATTTCCATATACAAAGAATAAGTGAGGTTTTTATATACAGTGTGATGTAGTGTGGGAAATTGCACATTAATTAAATACTTCACGGTAATGATGGTCCTCCACTTCTTGAAGCCACTTTGTTTTACTGCCGAGAAATATTACCACCCTGTATGTTATTGACATGCCAGTAAATAATACTTGTTTTATTTTTACTTTTTTGACCGTAGCCTATAATTTTTTACATGGTATACATCTGCATCAGCCCTGGAACTGGGGGCATTATAATGTTTTTAACACACTGCAATGTAACTAACTCATTTGACTGAAACATTATGGAAACATTAAGTCAGTGCCTGACACCTCAGTTAGATTATGTGTATTAGTACAAAGCTGATGTTAGAGATGAATTAACACAAGCATCATTCATAAATCTGAATTCCACAGGTCAGGACAAGTGCTTTTGGCTTAGAGGCATAGCGACTGGCGTTTCATCAACCATTGTCGGGGGAAGACGACTGCCCTCTAGTGACGATAGTGTGCTACAGCTTTTTTACAGCATGAGGGACGGCAACGCATTAAACAAGCTAAGCTTTATTTAAGCCAAACCTAAAATGTTCCTGAAACATGTTTAGTTTGTGTTGCAGGTGGCTAGGTAGTCCAATGTTCATTCACTGTCTGAATGGAGAGGGAAAATAATGGATTTAGTTACTTAAAAACAGACAGCCTGTCAAAATCAGTTTGCGTAAAACAGTGTTATTCTTTTAAAAGCATAACTTCCTTGTTTTAGATGTCACTAAAAATGTAAGAGAAAAAATCTTTCATATAGCGTCTATGGTTTAGGCAATTGTGGGCACTAATCAGATTTGTGCACACAGATTAGGCTACATATCTGCAGAGATTTCAAGTGTTCCTGATTGCAAAACTATACACACAGCTGACAGCAGTTACAGTTTACAAATATGGGCACCTTTTACACACAGCTGTTTGGGCACAGATTACACATGCAGCAACATTACTACTGTATTTTGTCACCTGACTCAGGGCTCTTTACGATATAATAACATGGAATGCTCTGCGTCACTTTTCAGTAAAGGAATTGGAATTAAAAATAACAAAAAATAACCGATAAAACCTAAAAATAAGTGACCATTAGGCCTCTAGTGTCCTCATGTCATGCAGTGTCTGAGGCTCGCTCAGGGTGCAGGGTTAGGTTAAAGCCCAGAGCTCTGTTTCAGCATTTATTAAATCCTGGATGGTGGGTACCACTTGAAATGCTGGTCCCTATGACATATTATTATATTAATATGTATATTATTAATAATCATTAATATTTTCTTTTAATATTAACAATAATATTAATAGAAGGCTCTCGATGCTGGACCTTTATAATCATAGTAAAATTTAACATGCATCTTGCAAAACTAGAGCTACAACCGAAACCGATTTGGATATATAGTCAACGAGTGTCTGCCTCTGTGTGTTTGTAAGAGAGGATGAAAGCGATCTACGGGGAAAGTGCATGTAACGTTTTAGTGGTTTAAACCAAAAAGTCCGTGCGCCGCCCGGGAATCGAACCCGGGTCGCAAGAATGGGAATCTTGCATGATACCACTACACCAGCGGCGCCGCTGATAGCATGGCGTTACAATTATCTATTATATTATATCATATCAAAAAAGCATTGATATGTATTGATGATTTGGTTTTAGTATGTGAGGTTTAGTCTGAATTAGAACGGGCACTACATGTTTTTGAACGATCTTTTAATATAGCGCATATAATAACATAAACCACGTCTGACCGTGGGTAACCCCGTAAACGTCATGGCAGCCCCAAGCACGCGCCACCCTTTAACATCCAATCAGAGGCCAAGAAACAGCCTGTGGCTTGACAACGTCTGCCATCACTTCCGGACTGAAACGAGGGCCGGGGAGTTAAAGCAGATCGACACTGAAAATTTATCATCACACTTACTATAAAGCAGCTCCATCACCAATTCTTGTACTGACCCAGTGTTGAGAGGCAGTACATTAGTTTTTATTTCGCACCACAAAGGACTCTGTGATCAAAGCTGAATACGGTGAGGTTTCATTGTTTGAATTGAGTTGTTACAGATGTGCGATGTTGCGGCGGCGGCTTTATGCAACCTATAGAAACAAATCAGTGATAACTGTTAGCCTGCTAGCTAACGTCATTGTTTCGGACTGGGTAACAGTAGCGGGGCTGGAATGATGCTTGTGGCAAGTTTTTGTCTGCTTTACATTCCTATTCGTCATTCCTGAACGCGACTGTTGGCGATACTTATCAGCATATTGTAACTTATCACAATCCATCAGTGGTTCTCAGAAAATTGCCTTGCATCCAACCACCCAGCTGGTCCATTGACCATATTCAAACATTAATTAAGCGTGTTATCTCTGCAACGTGCATTTAAATAATTCCCAAGATAACAATTTAAGCATTTGCTAAAAGCAGCGCGAAATCTGTATTTTGTCATCCTGGTGTATTTTAAACAGTGCAATAGGCTGACTGTGTGTTCAAAACGCTCCTAACTGGGTCGCTGATCGTTGTTAGCTAGCCAGTCGTTCTCGTCGCTGTGCTGAATGGCTCATGCAAAGACCAGCATGCCTGCTAACTAAATGATCTCGGCTAGTTTCGACGTCACCTGGCTTGCCATGGTCTGTTAAGTTGCTGATCTGTTTGTGAGACGTGCCAGATGATCAAGTTAATATTGTTGCACTGAAATGTCTACATTAACATAATTATCTTGAGCATCCCCTTGAGAACATTCTCAGTTAGAGTAGGCTACTGACATAATGAGCCATCAACTCATCTAAATGAACTTGACCATTAAAATTAGGTAAAAAAAATACTAATATTACTAGCTTTGTCACCATCTAAAGCGGTGGTATCTGCTGCATTTTCATTACCGTTAGTGACATGATGATAGTAATAATTGTAAACAAACGCACACATTTCATCATCAGTTTAGTGTAATCAGTCCACAGTCTTTTAAACAGTAGACATCTTGTAGGATTTTGGCAAATAAAAGCAATCTAAGATAATAGGGGTATGCAGATTGTTCAGCACAATTAATTATACGCGGTTCCTTCCGCTTTTTGTACTGCCACAACCAGTCTAGTTGTACGGTCATGTGTTAAATCGCTGTGTCATGACATTTTTTTTATATTTTATTTTATTCTATTTATTTATGTTAAATCATTCGATTTATGGTCCTGGGTCACATTCCTTTCCGTCACGATGTTCTGTAAGTATTGTTGTAAGAGACAAACCACACAGATTCAGAAATTACATTTGTTGAATTACTTTTGGTCCCAAACTTTGCTGTGCTGCTTGGAATGTGACGTTCAGTTATGTAACCAAGTCTCACAGTGCCTACATTTGTAAAGTGTTCATACTGCTTCATCAGTCACAGCTGTCTTGACTACATTTGGAAATGTTATTGTGTCTGGAGCTGTGCTGTTGGCTTTAAGGCATAATTTAGCTGGATGATCATGTGAAGGATGAGATACTGGGCATTGCAGCATATCATCAGTTTTTTAAAGCTAAAGGCAAACACTGACACACACACACACACAGAGGGGGGTGGACCAGTCTGTCAGGTCTGATCAGGCAATTTTTGCCACTGCATAAGCTTGATACAGTAGCATTACAGTTGAGTCCAACTAGTGCTTTACCACAGGTGTAACACATACAGATGGCAAAACAGGTGTGTTTGCGTGCACACGCCATACATCTGCACACGTGGTAGTGAATGTGTGTGTGTGTGTGTGTGTGTGTGTGTGTGTGTGTGAGACAGAGAGCACGAGAGAATGTGTAAGTGAATAGTTAAAACATTTCAGAGAAGCTGTCATCTAATTCTTTACTTCTGTGGATGGTTTTTAACCACCCCAACTCGAAAAAGGCCATGCAGTGCCTGCAGCTGAATTTGAAGATGGTGCCCAGATGAGGAAAGATTTTGCCTTTTTATCAGTGTGAGAGCCAGTCCAAAAAGGGAGATAGAGAAACAGAGAGAGAGAGACAGAGACCCATACCAGGTGGTGACTCCTCTGTAGACAGTTTTTACTGTTTTTACCCACTGATGCACTGAAGGTATCAGCGCTTTCGACATTGCAGATAAGCACAGTAGTTGACAGAAGACAGCAGAGATTATAGTGATCAAACTTTGATCAAAGGCAGCCAGCCAGCCACTGTGTCAGTGATGGAGCAGATAGTAATGTCTGTAGATGTATATACTGCTAATTTTTATGTTATCATTGAGGGTTGTTGATGGTAGAAGTGTGGAAATCTGGCGCAGAGTGATGGAACAGAAGTATGTGTAGCCTATGTGTCAAGTCTGGTAGCTTGTGTGTGTGGAATTTCAGTTCAGTTCAGAGTTATATTTTGCACAGAGGTAGCCAACAGGATACAGAAATTGTAACTGAAAATGCGTGTGCAGGTGTGTATGTGTGTGTGGAAGGTGGACCATGGTGGCCTTGGCTGCCTTTGTGTGTGTGCGCATGTGCGTGCGTGTGTGCGTGCGCGCGTGCGTGCGTAAGTGTGTGTGTGCGCATGCGTGCGTGTGTAAGTGTGTGTGTTTCTCCCCTACTCTGCTCTAACTGCTGTTGTGGAGAGGCAGTGCTGCAATGCAGGTGAGCTGTATTAGGTTTCCAACAGCTGACTGGGGACCTGATACCTGTGCCTTTGGCCGCTTGCCCTCTGTGTTCACAAACCTCACGTGAAACCTCTCTCTCTTTCTCTCGCTCTCGCTCTCTCTCTCTCTCTCTTTCTCTCATATGAAGACAAGTCTTTAAAATAGTTGTCTCTATTTACCTTGGCAAGCTAGTGGACATTAATACCATGTTTGGCTAGCAGAAGCACTTCCAGATGATGGTTTTGAATGAATTGTAAGGCTTGAAGGTGCTACATTAATAAGGGCTGTCAGTTGTTTCCTTAGAGAATTGGGTTGTGTTGCTATTGTGGTCCAAGCAGTTAGCATCTGTCAAGGGTACCTTGAAGGTGAGATGGGGGTGGGTAAGAGGCAGCCATTGTAGGTGGCCAATCCAGATTCAGTATTCAAGGACCATACCACATATTTGTTCCAACCATTCACAAAACCATCAGTTTTTTATAGCAGGACTCTACAGCTAGGTAGAGATAGGAAGGGGAACATAGGAAAAAAATCAGTTTTTTCACCATTGGAACAGATAACGGTCAGGACTTTTTACTTTAAAGCCTCAGTCAAACAGGCAATAAAAGCCTCTCCACTTGCCATGGGCTTGGCATTCCTGCTTCTTGGTCAAGAGCCCCTGATGACAGAATTTTCTCTGAGAATTCACACTTGCTTTCACTTTTCACTGGTAGTTGCTGTATTGCGTCACCCACAAAATAGACTTCATACCTGTGTTCAGCCCACCTAGTTGGCAACACATCACTCATCGTCGCTGCACTTTCAAAAATGAATGGTAGTCTTGTTGCTTTGACAGTCTTCTTTAGACACCCTGTGTGACTGTAACTCAGGAAGTCAGAGATGCCCATCATTGGTGGGTATTAAGAGTGCATGCAGGATCACAGCAGTGTTTTGGTATGTGAGACCTGCCAGAAGAATTTTCCCAGAACTCCTGTGAATAATAAAGGAATTCTATTCTACTGTATTCTGTTGTATTTTATTCCATTCTGTTCTGTTCTATTTGATTTTTTCGAGAAAGAAGTAGCAATTTTGGGACAGGTTTAAGCGGAAGCGTTTGGGAACAGTAAGGGTATGAAGGGAGATAAAGAGTGTGCTCTGCTGTGCAGGTTGGCAAAGCAGATGGGCAGTCAGCCTTGTTCCCATTTCCTTGTGTGTGTGGGTGCAGGTGGGTGTTTGTTTGTATGTGTGTGTGTGTGTGCGTGTGCGTGTGTGTGAGGCACACCTCGGAATGTGGCATTTGCCACACCTAACAGCAGCAGGTTAACATCCAGTGATCCAGAACCAGAAGAACCGGAGAAGGTTGTGTTTCAGGATGGATGGGTCAACCATGGGATTTCTTTTTTTTCCCTTTTATCCCTACCCCTTGCTGTGAGCCTTGAAAGTTTAACGTACGGGCAGAAGTCAACAGCCGAGAGACCGCTGACTAAGAAGCAAGCAACTGACTGAGGGCTTTGCATTGCCTGATGTTTTAGGCTGCCTGTCATTTCTCTGTCTTACCCCTTTCCCTTGCTTTTGCGTGTTCATGTGAGAAGAAACTACTGTCACTACTCTTGTTATTGTTTTGTCCATTTTAAATGAGTTGCTTGGCCACAGGCCACCCTGTGTCAGCTGTACTGGGCACATGTTGTGCCGGCATCTCTGTAACCTAGCACTTGTAGGCTTAAAAAATCGTATGAAAATTTAATACGGTTGTTTTGTGTTACTGTTTAGATACAAACTGACATACAGGTCCGATGGTCATTAGAGGCTGAGTTGCACCAAATTTAGAATGAATGTAGCAGCTAACAGTGTTACTAGTGTAACAGTGTTCAGAATTGGGCAGTGCTTGTTGACTTGCAATAACATTGATTTGCATTGGCCCAGACTTTGTACCCTGGTGAATACCAACACAATAGATCTTTAAATGTTAACCAGTCACATCAGACTACACACACACACGCACAACCTGCATTCATCGTGCTATCTATGCTGTATACTGTCATGTCCTCCTCCATCTTGTGTGTCGCAAGGCACAAGTCACACGCACGCTTAGCCACTGCTTTGTTGTCTTCCCGCCAAGAGATGAGCCCAAGTTAGCATAGGCTTCACCCGATACAGCTCACAAAGTGCTCATTGTCTTTTTCCCTCCTTTCTCTCTCTCTCTCTCTCTCTCTCTCTCTGTCTCTTTCTATCATCGCGCTCTCTCTGTCTCTCTATCATTGCTCTCTCTCTCTTTCTCTCTCTCTCTCTCTCTCTCTCTCTCTCTCTCTCTCTCTCTCTCTCTCTCTCTCTCTCTCTCTCTCTCTCTCTCTCTCTAATTAGTCTAATCCTCCAAATGATGCTCAGTGCAGGCTTGTAGAACCATGCTTCATGCCTACCTTACCTTCTTGATTACTTAACATGCGGTGATTCTGTACAAACTGAATGAAAAACTGATCCTTAACAATACCTCGTCAAACTAAATTATGGGAACTCTCATGACTGTTGTAGTGATGAAAGGTTGCCTCTTTGAAATTGTCAGTGTCTTTTTTTTAAGGGACTTTTACTCGAAGACTTATGAATGGATCAATTGAACAGTCTTAACATCTGTAAAGAACACATTCGCAGTCAGTAGAAGAAGGCATTGACTTCCACAAGTAAACGGTTAGGGCTGGGCGATATGGCTGAAATCTGTATCACGATATAAGTGTTTCATATCGGTCGATATCGATAATTATTGAAACATTGTGTGACCTATTTAAAAGTAACAGGAGGGAAAAATCTATTCATTTTTATTTTTTTAACTTAACCTTCCTCTGACAGGCAATAAGCATTCAGGCAAAATGACTGTCAAAACACGTTCAATGTTACGATCACAATGAAAACTGAGTGATCCGAGAAAGCTCCGGCTGTCTGAACAGTGTGAACACATTAGGATAAGTGGTTTTGATAAAGTGGTATTGTATCATTGAAAATATATCGATATGGCGATATAGTGTCAAATACATATCGATATAAATATTACGATACGATATTACGATAATATCGATATATCGCCCAGCCCTAAGTAAACGCATTCCCTTTCTAAGAAAGTAACACAGGGGAGTACTTGTGTTACCAGTTTTCTGTGTGTACGCCTACGTGAAGTGATCTGATGTGCTTTGCTCTGATAGGAGGAGTGTGTGCCTCTGTAGTCTGCTGACAACTCCAGCTCGTGTGATCATGTCTACTGACCGCAGCTCGTGTGTTAAAGGAGAAGTTCGGTGTGAATCGATTCTTAGCCCTGTTGTTCAAGGTCACCGAGTGCTGTTTTTTTTTTTTTTTGGTTTAAAAAAGGTGAAGATTTGATGCAACATAGACCGAATAATGAACTGGTAGCAAACAATGACACTGACTTTCATTTCCCTATGCTCCATTCAGCTAATGTAAGCTACCAGTTGAATATTCTATCTGTGTTGCATTAAATTTTCTTGTTCTATTTCCTATCAACAGCACTCGGTGACCTTGAGCTTACAGAGCTATGGATTGATTCACACCAAACGTCTTCTTTAATCACACCAGCTCCTGTGGTAATGTCCACTGACTCTGTCTGTTGTGCCCGTGTGTCTTCTAGGAGCAGAGCACCACTGAAGGAACTTATGAAGATCCAGAGATCAGGCAGCTGACAGGACACCTGTGGACCGGACGAGTGTGAACCCAAAGACCCAGCGATATATCCTCCTAGTCAGACAGATAGGAAGAAGAGGATTATAAAGCGCAGACATTGAGTCTTGCAGTGGGTGGCACAGTGCAAAATCATTACTGAGAACAAGCAAGTTAGGTTTGAGGGAGAGTGTTAAGGGGTCTCACAAGTTCGCCCCCTGAACACCACTGTACGCACAAAAGTGACATTTGTCTGCCATCGTCCCCTGTGATTTGTTATTCTTGTCATTGTTGTCGCCCTCGCCATTGCTGCCATGAAGTTGAAGGAGGACATGAGTCCGCTGCTTCTGCAGGTGTTCCGCTCCGTGGTGTGGGTCTACTCCGTCATCACCTTCCTGCCCTGGTACGTGCTGTCCGGCACCAATGCCTCCCAGAGTCGGGCCAAGCGGATCAAGGCGTGCTCGGTGAGTGGCCGCCCTGCTGGCCCATATCGCTCGGTGAACAGCGTGCAGCAGCTGGTGTCGGCGCTGCACGAGAGCGTGGACACGCTGGACAAGGTGTTCGAGTACGCTGCACGGCACTTCCCCGAGCGGGACTGTGTGGGCACGCGGGAGATCCTCAGCGAAGAGGACGAGCTGCAGCCCAACGGCAAAATCTTCAAGAAGGTGAGAGGGAGGCGGGGAGCAAACAGATGTGTGTGTGGACACACACACACACAAACACACAGACAGGCACACACACACACACAGACTGCACACACAGGATGTGTTTCTGTGATGTTAGCCCCCATGTCACATATATATATATATATGTGTGTGTCTGTGCTTGTGTAGGTGATCCTTGGGGATTACCAGTGGATGTCGTATGAGCAGGCCTTCAGGGCAGCCCAGAACTTTGGCAGTGGCCTTGCAGCCCTGGGTCAGAAGCCCCAGTGCAACATCGCCATCTTCTGCGAGACGCGAGCCGAGTGGATCATTTCCGCCCAGGCCTGCTTCATGTACAACTTCCCAGGTGAGGCACTAAACCCACGCCCAACCCTCTCCCGTGTGTTGATTTGTGTTGGACCAGACTCTCACAGCCAAACATAGTCATGTTTCAGTGGATGTGGACAGGGACAGCCAGGGTTGTAATGGTGTTTAAAACTGTGCAGCTCTGGAAACTGCCCCTGGAAGGTAAGTTTGGCTTGGGGGCAGTTTCAACTTGGCTAAAGTTACAGATAAATGTGTAAGTTAGGAAAGAGGTCTTAAGAGTCTCAGTTCTATCCCATGCCTTTGGTTAACGGGAGTTAAAGCAAGAATTTTTTAAACTTCACACTGTCAAAAAGTTGCCTCCTGACTAAGAAAGTCAGGTGGTTACAGTCACAAATTACTCTCATGCTGACTAAGCTTGAGCAATGAACAACATGCTTCTATCTCTAGGCAACCGGAAATAGGATTGGCAATGGTTACATTTACAGATGACTTAGAGGGAAAGGCTGTTGCCATAGTCCAGTTACAACTCATTCTCAGATGGTGGCATATCATTCGACTCTTACATCTTGTCCAGTGAGACAGATGTAACTCATTGTTCCTCTTTTATTGTGGACGTCATTAGACAACCTCAATGATGAAAAAATGATAGCTCTGGCTCTTATTTATGATTGGCTTTGTGCCGGACAACAACCCTTAGCTGTTACAATCACGGTATAGCACTGCCCTCGTGTCTGATACAGACACAGATAATGCTCCTTGAGGATCACTTTGGACTTAAGTGTAAACTCATGACTCATATTGGGCTCTCAGTGCCTTGATGGGGTTGGTGTAACATTGTGGTTTTGTAACTCTCTGCCCCTGGCTTTTCTGTTGTTGCATCATCTTGTGTGTGTGTGTGTGTATGTGTGTGTGTGTGTGTGTATTGCCAGTGGTGACACTGTACTCCACCCTGGGAGGACCTGCTATTGCTCATGGGCTCAACGAGACAGAGGTCACACACATCATCACCAGCAAGGACCTGCTGCAGAGTCGACTGAAGGTAGTATCATTGAACACACACACACACACACACACACACACACACACACACACACAGACACACACACACAGCTGGGCTATGCAAATTGGCAGGTTGCAGATTGCTAGTCATGTGCAGCTTCACAGCACAACACTGTCAAATATACCCCTAGAGTACATCAGTTAAGCAAGTTGGCTAGCTTGCATCAATGCAATGCCACTCTGTGCCGGTCTGTTTTTTTTTTGTTGGCACGCTATCTCACAGTGTCATTAGTTCTAGATGAAAATCCCCTTTGTTTTTGAAATTCAACATGCAATAGGGTTTTCCCCAGTAGAAAGTGGAGGGCCATTACAGTGTGTGCTCCAGAACTTTGGTTAAGGTCAGAGGTCGGATTGCCTGCTCCAGCCTTCAGCATTTCACTGCAGCACCCAGACCCAGCAGTCACCCAGATTGGGCTGGAAATAGCACTGCAGACAGGGGCTATGTATGCCCCTAATAGTATTTTAATAATTTAATGAAGCCCATTTTCACTTTGTTAGAGTTCGCTCGTGCTGTCTCTCAATCTATGTCTCTCTCTCTCCACCTCTTTCTGAATCTCTTGCTCTCTCTCTGTCCTTCTCTCTCTTCTGTCTTGCGTTCTCTGTTTTTGTCTGTCTCTCTCTCTCGCTCTCTCTGTCTCTCTGAATAACTTGCTCTCTCTCTCTCTCTCTCTCTCTCCCTCTCTCTCTCCCTGTCAGTCTTTTTGTCATTCTCTCACTTGCTTTTACTATCATTAATGCTGTCCCCTCTCTCTCACACTGTACCCTCTGCCCCCTCATTAATGCCTCTGCCTCTCTCTGTGTCCCAGGCGATTCTGCTGGAGGTGCCCAGGCTACAGCACATTATTGTGGTGGACAGTAAGCCCACCTCATGGCCAGGCATGCCCAGAGGCATCATGGTCCACAACATGGCCGCCGTGCAGGATCTCGGGGCCAAACCAGAGAACAGTGAGGGCCTTTTTCCTTCGCTCTACTCTTCCCTGTGCTCCTCTTCTTTATGACCAAATGGGCACTAGTAAAGCAATGTGAACTGATTGTGTACTTGTTTGGTAATGAGTTTTGTTGTGTGTATGTCTACATGTGGTTTGTGTGTGTTGTGTATGTGCTACACGGTGCGTGCGGGTGTGTGTTGTGTATGTCCTATGTGTTTGTGTGTGTGTGGGTATGTTGTGTATGTGCAATGTGTTGTCTGTGTGTGTGTTGTGTATGTGTGTGTGTGTTGTGTATGTATGTGTGTATGTGTGTCTCTCTCTGTCTCACCTTTAGTGGCGAAGCCACGTGTCCAGCCGCTGCCCTCCGACATCGCTGTCATCATGTACACCAGCGGCTCCACTGGCATCCCCAAAGGAGTCATGATCTCCCATAGCAACATCATCGCCGGCATCACCGGCATGGCGGAGCGCATTCCCAACCTTGAGTAGGTCTCCCTCCATAACTCATAGGCTCCTCTCCATAATCCCCACACTCCCTATCTGCCCATCTCTCTCTCTCTCTCTCTCTCTCTCTCTCTCTCTCTCTCTCTCTCTCTCTCTCTCTCTGTTCTCCACCCTCTCTTCCTGACTGACTCTTTATCTCTTTCTGTGTCCTGTTCTCCTGCATCCTCTCTCTCTCTCTCTTTTAGTATGCCTCACTCTACACACACTCTCCTTTTTTGTTTTACTTTCTCTGCCCACACCCCTTATCTATCACTCTTTCTCTGTCTCTGTCTATTGACTGTAATGCACTCTCATATTATATTTATGTAATGCATAGGCCAGTTGATGGAACGTGGCAGGATAAATTCACAATTAATGAGCTCATCCTCCGGTAGCTTCTCAATGATTAGATGGACGCATGAGCACTATCTGCTGTTGATGTATCTTTTCGAGCCCAGGCAGTGTGGTGTGATGTGATGTCACAGTAGGGTGCTTCAGTTCTATGTATGATTTTGTGATGTTTTTACTCGGGCAGTGAGAACGACACCTACATCGGGTACCTACCCCTGGCCCACGTACTGGAGCTGAGTGCGGAGCTGGTGTGTGTGTCTCATGGCTGTCGCATTGGATACTCCTCTCCGCAGACGCTAGCTGACCAGGTGAAACACACACACACACACACACACACACACACACACATACATAAAAGAATGCTTTTAGAAAGCTATGTATTTACTATATGACATATCCCTAAATATGTGGACACGCAGGCTACTTTTAAGGGTTAATAATTTGAGCATTGTAATCAAAATGCAAACTAAGTGATGTATCAATTTGTTTTATTTCCTACTTAATGATTGACCTGTATTATGCAGATTTAATAAACTCCCCCACAAACACACACATACAGATGAATTCACA
>CM050221.1:36832500-36845000 GCA_027475355.1 Coilia nasus
ATGTAACAGTACTGTTCCTGAGATGTTATGCACAACTTGTTAATTTTTGGTTGGTTGTTTAATTTTAATTTATTTTTTTTGATGTTGCTGTTCCGCTGTCACAGCACGCTGTGCCGTTTTTTTCTCCCACCCTTCCACACTGCAGCTGTCATGTGTGGTGTTCAGCACAGTGGAGAAAGTCTCTCCAGTACCAGGCTTATGGAGTTATGCTCCACTTGGTTTTTTATTTGTTGTCTTGTTCTTGTCATTGCTGTTCCGCTCTGATGGGTAGTTTCTCCCGTACTCTTTCACTGAGCGGAGCGGAATAATAACAGACGATTATAGATCCATAGCAACTCTCTTCCTGTGGGCTTCGCAGCTGCCACTGACTAGCTGAGATTAGCTTAGACCTCCATTCATTGATCTCAGTTGTTTTCCTAACATCTTGGTGCTGAATTTTATGCTTTTGTTTTGTAAACAATCTTTGGTATTGATCAGTGCCCTGGAGCCAGGAGTCGGCCCCTGCTAGAGGGGAGGAGGAGAGCAGTCTGTGCGTCTGGTGCTGCCTTAGGCAACTGCCACCCTTGGCTTTGTCAGGCAGGCAGGGTGGTGCATCCTACCAGCTCAGCTGCACTCACCTGAGAATAGTAGTAGCAGTAGTAGTAGTAGCAGTAGCAGCAGTAGCAGTAGTAGCAGTAGTAGCAGTAGGAGTAGTAGCAGTAGCAGCAGTAGTAGCAGCAGTAGCAGTAGTAGCAGTATTAGTAGTAGCAGTAGTAGCGGTATTAGTAGTAGCAGTAGTAGTACCAGTAGTAGCAGTAGTAGCAGTAGTAGCAGTAGTAGCAGTAGTAGTAGTAGTAGTAGTAGCAGCAGTAGCAGCAGCAGCAATAGTAGTAGTGGTAGGAAGAGGAAGAGGAAGAGGAGGAGGATTGGTGGTAGTATTAGTTGCAGTAGTTGTTGTTATTGTCATTGGTCTTCTTGTTTCATGACAGGAATATTACATTCTGCCCTCAGACTCATGGTGTCATCCTCTCTGTCTTTCATGTTGGTTTCAACAAGAGTGGGCAATTATGGCAGTTTTAAGGATCAGTAGTTCAGCTATATTGATGGTAAATTGCCTGTTTCAGTTAGACCGCTGTATCCCTCTGTTGTTACAACAACTTCAGTGAAATACCGCTGCTGCACAGTAGTAGTGCATCACTCCAGCTACAACTACTACTACTTCTCCACACTTTAAACAGCTCCTGACTCCTGTGCCAAGACATGGTGATGTGTCAGGGTTTTGTTGTGTAGCCCCTCACCCTGGGGTCTCATGGGGGTTGTAGTTCATAAACCCTTGCATATGGCAAACATAGCCATTCATTTCAGCCTTTGCTCAATGCTGTAAAGGCACTGTGAGAATTTCCCAGGAAAATTGTTTTACTTCCTGTCTCCACAAAATGTAATCAATAAAATCAACCACTGTAAATTATTGGAACTCAAAATCATATAATAATTAATCTATGGAAACTAATTCCAACACTGTCTTAACCACGTGTGTGCTTGTTTGTGTGCGCGTGCATGTGTGTGTGTATGCATGCGTGTGTGTGTGCGTGTGTGTGCATACGTGTTTGTATGTGTGCGTGTGTGTGTGCGCGTGTGCGTGCATTCGTGTGTGTGTGTGTGTCTGTGCGTGCATGCATGCGTGTGTGTGTGTGCATGCGTGCGTGCGTGCGTGTGTGTGTGGGTGTGTGTGTGTGTGTGTGTGTGTGCGTGCATTCGTGTGTGTGTGTGTGTGTGTGTGTGTGTGTGCAGGCTGGTGTTTAATAAGGTGCGTTCTTTGCTGGGAGGGAACACGCGGCTGCTGCTGTCGGGCGGAGCGCCGCTGTCGGCGGCCACGCAGCGCTTCATGAACATCTGCTTCTGCTGCCCTGTGGGGCAGGGCTACGGCCTCACCGAGACCTGCGGAGCGGGCACCATCAGCGAGAGTAAAGGCCTACGCACATGCACACACCTCCTCACCATCCTCTCACACACACTGTCTCTCTCTCACACAAACACACACACACACGCAAACAACTTCTTACTCCCTCTCTAATGCTCTCTCTCTCTCTCTATCTCTCTCTCTCTCTCTCTCTCTCTCACACACACACACACACACACACACACACACACACGCACACACAATCCAGCTCATATTGCACTATCAGCAAGAGTAAGGACACACTCAGATAGCACCATCAGCAACAGACAGGACAGGGCTGCTTGACCCACAAACAAACACATACACTTACAAACAGATTCAGCTGATTCAGGTCCAGTGGGAATGCACACACACACACACACTTTTATACACCAACACACACACACAACTGAGATGGGTACTATCAGTGTGATGCCAGTGTCCCTACAGACTTGGCAAGAGTAGGCAATGCTGCAGCACCCACTCCTCTGAAGACAACAGCAGGCACCTTTCCAAAACCACAAACACACACATACTCACCGAAATACACAGAGACACACACACACATTCAGGTTATTTCATCTGTAAAAATTCAGAGCTCTCTCTCACACACACACACTCTCTCTCTCACTCACTCACTTACTCACTCACATACTCACTCACTCACTCACTCACATACTCACTCACACATACACACACACACACACACACTAAAACACACATGGTTATATCACCTTGAGGGAGAACTGATGGTATGAAGAGCCTGATTGTGTTGGAACCACAGTTCCTCCATACTACCGCATGACTCACTGCTAGGATGCACACACATACACAGGCTGGTTCCAGAACAGTCCTCAGCCACTTCCTCCCTCCAAGCCAGCCAATCGCATCACACTGTGTGTTTCAGGCTCAAGCCCAGTGTTCTGGGAGGGGCTGTATAGACCCCTTTTGTGTTAGTTAATATTGTGTTGTGTGCCTTGTCAATGTCAAGGAGAGGGAGATGGAGAGAATGAGAATGAGAATGTGTGTAGGTCCGGGCCAGAGGATGCATTAAGGGAATGACTGTGCTGGACAAGGCAAGGAGACACTGGGTCTGGTCAGACTACTAAGCCTTTGACTTTGCCGCAAGGCAAGACGGGTCCATTTATGTAGCACAATTCATGCACATTATGAATTCAACAGGCATAACAAATGAGTACATAAAGTAAAGAAAGAAATAAAATAAAGTAATCTTAGGAGGTTTATAAAAGTGAGAAAAAGGGAGAGTAGATTGTAACAGTAATGGTAATGAAGAATGCTGATGTGTGTCAGTATGATAAGAGGAACATGATGTCACTGATAAAAGCGTAGCAAGATTGAAGTAGGTTTACGGTGCCAAAGCCACACTGAGTGTGTTTGTGTGTGCATTTCTGTAACTTATCTGTGTTAGTAACTTGTAGCAAACTCATCTGGAAAAACACGTCACCATAATGATTTTAAAATGACATATGGACCTACTTGCCATGACATGTAAATGCAAATAAGGAGTGTGTGTGTGTGTGTGTGTGTATGTGTGTGTGTGTGTGTGTGGAGGAGTTAAGTGTGTCTGTGTGTGTGGAGGAGTTAAGTGTGTGTGTGTGTGTGTGTGTGTGTGTGTGTGTGTGTGTGTGTGTGTGTGTGTGGAGGAGTTAAGTGTGTGTGTGGAGGAGTTAAGTGTGTGTGTGTGTGTGTGTGTGTGGAGGAGTTAAGTGTGTGTGTGTGTGAGGCTATAGATTATTGTCTGTTAATATACCTGTGTGTGTGTGTTTACAGTGTGGGACTACAGTACAGGAAGGGTGGGAGCCCCACTGGTGTGTTCTGAGATCAAACTGAAGGACTGGGAAGAGGGTGAGTGTGCATGTCAGGCTGTGGCAGAGCTAATTATGTTGTGTCGAAGGTCAATATTTTTCTCTTTTTTTGCCTTTCTGTTTCTCTTTTTTTTTTTCTTGCTGTCTATGTGTAACGTAATTATGTAAGCTGATGGAGGTCAGTCCTCTTTCTCCCCTTTTCTTGTTTGACATTAAACTGTAAATATACTCTGGGCCACTGATAACCTCACAGAAACTGCTGTGCGGAAGGAGTAAAAAAAAAATCCCTGTACATTTTCTCTCCTTCCTTCACTACTTCTGTTTGGTTATTTTTTGCTTTTTTATTCCCCTCTTCCTAACTTGACGCCACCCATCGGTCTCCCAGGTGGTTACTATAGCACAGATAAGCCCCACCCTCGAGGTGAGATTCTGATTGGAGGGTCCAACGTCACCATGGGTTACTACAAGAACGAGGCCAGGAACCTG
This sequence comes from Coilia nasus, assembly GCA_027475355.1. Taxonomy (NCBI): domain Eukaryota; kingdom Metazoa; phylum Chordata; class Actinopteri; order Clupeiformes; family Engraulidae; genus Coilia; species Coilia nasus. The sequence continues at coordinate 36,836,731 of CM050221.1, forward strand.
GAGGACTTCTTCGTGGACCAGAACGGCCAGCGCTGGTTCTGCACGGGCGACATCGGGGAGTTCCACCCCGACGGATGCCTCAAGATCATTGGTGAGCAGAGCAACGTGGTGTGTGGATAAGAGCGATGGAGATCATGTGTACATTTGGTTCACTGCTGCATAGGTATATTGGTATATGACGTATCACAACATTGACACGAACAGCTGAAGTATACCTGTGTCGACAGACTTGGGTAGTTAAAACCACAGCCGGCAAGTCGGACACCCATATGAATACTTTCTTAAATGGGAGTCGTTTTGCCATAATTTACTAGGACACCGAGATGCAGCCATATAGCTAACTGATCACAAATATGCCATAATTAGGCAAACTAACATTCATCAACTGTCTGTGCTATCATGTGGTACAGTGACGTTTGGACGAGCTTGTCCACAAACATCACTATTTGAAGTCCAAAATGCATTGCATTAGGCCAGCCACTAGGCAGCCAGTTGCTTTCAAACAATCCTATAGTCAGATAGTTTTGTAGGAATATACCCAAATGTTGGGAATACAGGGTGCAACGTCTTGAGCAACCCAATAGGCTCTTACCCAGCAAGTAAAATATAAAATTTCTGGCTTTTTTGTAGGTCAATTAAAAATGGATATACAGTCAACGATTGTGTGCTTCACTTCTGGGCAACTACAACTTCATGCTTACATTGTGTGTGTGTATGTGCGTGTTTGCGCATGTGTGTGTGTGTGTTTCAGACCGTAAAAAGGACCTGGTGAAGCTACAGGCGGGAGAGTATGTGTCTCTGGGAAAGGTGGAGGCTGTGCTGAAGAACTGCCCTCTGATTGACAACATCTGTGCCTATGCCAACAGGTGAGGACACACACACACAAACATATACACCAGCCTGCACACAGACAGACAACACACACACAAATTTGAATAAAGCCTTTGCCATAGAGATCTCTACCCTAACACTGGCACATGTTGATGCTCACCTTTTCCTCTTACCTCCTCCTATCTGCATTCTCTCTTTGTCACATTCTCTTCTACTCTGTCTCTTCCTCTCTGCCTCGCGATCTGGGTCTCTGTCTCTGTCCCCCTCAGCGACCAGTCTTACGTGATCAGTTTCGTGGTGCCCAATCAAAAGCAGCTGACGGCACTGGCGGTGCAGAATGGCGTGCGCGGCTCCTGGGAGGAAATGTGCAACAGCCCCATCATGGAGAAGGAGGTGCTGCGTGTCATCACCGAGGCTGCCATCACTGGTAAAATACCCAGCATGCACTGCACTACAGACCCCAAGCACACCCTGTGGCTCACTTACTCACTGGGTGCTAATAGCCCTTAGCTGGCAGAACAACCCCAACAAGTCTCCCTGAGAGTCAGTATAAGAACCACCTCCTAAGCTTTGTGTACGGTGCCTTCTGTTTGAATTGCCATCATTGCATCTAGCTCCCTCTCTTAGCCATTGTGAATATTAGGGGCAGAGCATGTGAATGGCATTGATGTAAAGTGTTGATTTTCATATCCACGTCATGTCATGAGCATACACACTGCTGGCATGAGTCGCACAAATCTGGGGGTTCTCAGCGGCACCCCAGCTGTCTGTTAGTTTCTGTATGAAGCCTGTTATTCACATGTGCTAAATGTTACACGGTCAAGTGAAGAAGACAGAGGGGCTGGTGCTAGCAAGGGTGCAATACCTAACAGCACACACACACACCACACACAATAACAATAACTACACTTTTACACCAACCCTTGTAGTTTGAACAACACACAGCACAGCCGAGAAAAAATTTCTCTATTGCATAAAGGAAACACTCGATAGCCCTCCTTTTTGATACTCCTCATGTTTGTTCTGTGTGGCGTGTCAGTTTTGACTTCAGTCGTGACTCCCTTGTTTCTCTCTTGCAGCCAACATGGAGCGCTTCGAGATTCCCAAGAAGATCCGCCTGAGCGCCGAGCCCTGGACCCCAGAGACGGGGCTGGTGACCGACGCCTTCAAGCTGAAGCGAAAGGAGCTGAAGACGCACTACCAGGACGACATTGAGCGGATGTATGGCGGGAAGTGACGCCGGCTGGTGGTAGGGGGCGCCCTTCCCACGCAGCTCCTCCTGCCCACCCTGACGTAAGAAGCCACATACACTTGTACACAAACAAACAAACACACACACAGAGAAATGCAAACACACACACATGCGTGCGCACACACACACACACACATTTCCTCCTGCTCCTTACTTCTCGGACTTGGCCAAGGCCAAGGCCAGTGACCATGAAGGAAGGGCAGAAAAGGAGTTCTTGGACTAAGAATGCAGTTACTGATTTATGGACCCAGAGAGAGAATGAATGAAATGAGAATGAGAGGGATGGAGAGAAAGTGAGAGAGTGAGAGCAAGAGAGAGACAGACGAACAAACACAGAGAGAGAGAAGCTGCAGCCTGGTCCTCACACTCCAACCTTCTCCCCAAGTGGCTTCGAGCACGATGCTTGTTGCACAGACAGACGTCTCCAGGCAACCACGTAGCCAGGCAGCCACACTGCTGAGTGACTAACCCCAGATATGGGACACACACATGTCCTTTGAGCCTCGTCTTGCTTTCTCTCTCCCCCTCTCTTGTTTTTATTCTTTTTTTTTTCTTTTTTTTTTAATTTGTTTTAATTTTCCACTTGTACAAAAAGGGTGGTGTTGTGTCTCCAGCAGCCCTGACCCAATCCTGCCTCTCCCTGTTCCTGTTGTGTTGTTGGAAGCCCAGACGCGATGTGAAGGAGACTCAGTGCCGCACAAGGCTTTGCCAGGGTCTGGGCGCTGCCCAGCTTGGCCTCCACTGTGCAGCATATGCAGGGAAAAATAATGTTCTTGACTCTGGTTATGCTGGTTATGCTTTTTTTTTTTTTTTTTTTTTTTTTTGTGCATGTATTTGTTTGTGTCCTTATTTGTTTTTGTTTATTTACTACTTTGCGATACTGGAAGGTGTATGCTTTACCCTACTTAGCAACTCCTGTTGGCTCCTGTAGTGTCAGGTTGTTGGCCACTAGGGCCCTGGCCTGTGGCTACTCTGGGGTGGAGCCCTTTCTCACGAGGTCAACGTTGGGCATAGTGCCAGCCCAGAGACATTGGATGCCTCTGCTTTTGTAAAGAGTGTGCTTACACTTCTACTGACCATTTATTTTTGTATTTTATTCTCCTCTCTCTCTCTCTATCTCTCTCTCTCTTTCTTTTCTGCTACCTGTATGCCCTCCCAAAAGACGATTATGCTTTTTTTTTTTTTTTTTTGTTTCTGCTCTATTTTGTTTTCTTTTTCTCATGAGTAACTGTTTACTGACTGTTCAGATAAAGTAATAATACGCTAGATGGCTGTACTATGATGTTGTGTCCAATCCTCACTGTTGTACGTTGTATATGAAGGGGTCTTATGTACCTGAAGGGACAGGGAACTCAGTAGGAGCAAAGACCACATTGCCATGACAACAGCAGGTCACCAACTCTGTAGTGCCTGAACTCAGGTGAAACACAGAGAGCATTGTGAAGATTACTTAAAACCAACCAGCAGAAAGTAAGCTCACATCCCCCTTGCCACCATATTGATCAAATTTACTTATTGAAGACTGTTTGTTTGTATGTTTGTGTGTTTGTATGTATATGTGTGTTTGACTTGGGACACTAATTGAAGTTAAAGTGTGTTTGTTTGGGTAGGTTGGGTGACTAGACTCACTCACTGAAGTTCAAGGGTTTGTATGTATGTGTGTGTTGCAGTTGTTATTCATGTAAACTATATCTCCTCATCTTCCCCGTGTTCACAAAGGGGAGCCTGCACCCACAAATGGGTACACAGATTAGGCATAGAAAATTTGGGGGAAAAAAAGAAAAAAAAACACAAGTTTTGCTTTTAATTTTTCCATCTGTTCATAACGGAGCCTTTTAAATGTATTTCTAAACATAATGCCATGTATTCTGAAACCAGTGACCAATTTATTGCATGGATGTTTGCAAGGGAACAAATTGTTGTAGAATAAAATGATAGACATTTTTGTCCATACTAGAGATGTTCTTAGGGATTCTCATGACTTGTATGTACAGAATGCATTCCCTAAATATGGTTTAAAGCCATTAAGTCACTTTCCTAATAGTTATGGCTCTCGTATGTCTAGAGACAGTTACCATCCACAAATACAGAAGTGTAATTTGAATGTGCAATATATATATATTTCTGATATATATATATACAGTATATATATATATATATATTTACTCTTATACTGAATTGTGTAACGGAAACGCACATGTAGCCCCACTAGAAGACATGAATGTCTGGAGTGCTTTTGAAAAGAATATGTGTTATACAATGAAAAGCGGGTGTACGGAACTCCTCTGACTTGATGACGTAGCCTTTTTTGTCTGTACAGAGGTGTAGAAAGTGCTGTTGTACAAGATATTTCGTGGCCCTCTGTTTTTTTTTTATTGTTTATATTATTTAATACTACTACGGTTTATCATCATTTTGTTGTGCATGTATTAAATGAAACAAAATTTAAAAGCTGTCAACCAATACCAAAGCTTTTATTAAGTGTTGGTGATTAGAATAGCAAATTATCAGGTTGGTATGTAGGTCTATTGGCAAGTGAAACTTTGGTAGGACTTGTGAGAGAAACGTTTTAGTTGGATGTATCACATTTATTAAATGTCCTATGTGCCAGAGGTTGGGCATGAATTGGAAATATTGCACACAAAAGCTTGTGTGTCTCTTAAAATATAGTTGTTCCATATCTTCTCTCGATCTTACTGGCTTTGTAAAATTTAAGTCTTAACAGATTTTAAAAGTAATCTAGAGCCGATATATTGTATATTGATGTAACTCCAGGTTAAATATTAAGCGTAGTCTTAACTGTACTGACCCAATTACTCACACTTTAGTTGTAAGGGAACGGAGCCTGTCTTTGTCCCACTCTCAGTGCTAGTCGACTGTGAAATAGTTCTGGTTCTGATCACACACTCGCCAAGTGAAGGAGAACAGGAACCATTATGGTCCCAACCGTCTTGGTCGCCAACTGTGAAATGGATTTGGTTCTGTTCAAACACTCACTACGCCTAAAAGAACCAGAACCAGGGCTGACCCGACCCTGAACGCTTGTCATTTGTGCAGTGGGCTTGGCTGTGGTTCTGATCCGCTGTGCGTGGATGCCCATGGGTCCATGCCAATGTCTGAGACCCAGCAGTCACACCCCATGTTCTGGCCTTTTCTGCTCCTTTGTATTCATGTGCCCTCTGCTGATCTAAAGGCCACGGAGAGTAGGGCAGGCCGTCTCCAGCCACACTAATGTTACTTTCTACTGACAGGGGCTGGAAAAGGGTTCGGGATATTGTGCTCTACCCACCGTAGGGTTGTTTTACTGTTGTTTTGTTTGTTTTTTGTTTTGTCTTATTTCTTTTCCACTTTTTTTAAATGGTTACATGTCTTAAATGGTGTTTTCCTGTTCATTTTTTACATTTTTGGGTTTGATAGAGAGATTAGCAATTAGATAACAAGTACACATACTGGGTCACGTCCTCTTTTCTGTGTCTTCTTAATTTCTGCTGTCTGCTTCTCTGCGCAAGTGCTCGAGGGCATGGGTTGCCTTCTTCTAAACCTTCTTAACTGAGTTGAGGTTTCATAAGAATCCGTACATTACCTGTCTGTCTGTCTGCCTGTCTGTGTATGAGGCTATGCATGACAGCTAGTAGACTCTTCCTGTCAGACACAACCAAACCTGCTGCTCTGGATGCAGATTTGTTTTTGTTTTTTTCACTCCAGGGTTAGTATCTCTTTCTTCACTATTGTAAATAATTTTTCAGGGGTGAATGATCAATTTGCAGATTCCTGATGTACATGTGTAATACCTCTTTTGAAACTATTTAATCCTTTTTTTTTGTTTGTTTTGTTTATTGACCAGTTTTTGGGTCCGTACTTTTATGTTTCATGTGGATATTCACTGCCTTGTTACATAGGCTCTTGCTACTTTATTTATTTGTAATTTGGCCTTGAAAGTTGTGTCATGAAAATTAAAGTTTGTGACTGTTAAATAAACTAGTGCTTGTTTTCTAATTTCAGTAAGTGTTACATTTTTTAATGTTCAGGTTTTTAATGGTGTGTTTAATTCTGTTGCCCCTAATGCAGGGTGACAAGAAAGAAAGATTTAAGTTTGTTGCACTGCCTTCAGCCCAGATGGGGGCAGTGTTGCGCAACTATCAGAACGCTACACAGGGGAGTCTGCATTCTCATAAGCTGCAAATAAGTTATTGATAAAGATTTTAAGAAAAACATTAGTAAAGGCAAGAGTGAGGTACCAATGACTTAGCCCTCACCCTGTGATGAGGTGGACAGGCTACTTGTGACGTAGGCTGTACGCTGTCGCTCACAGCGACGTAATCAACTTCTTTGTAATTGGAGTCGGTTATAAATCCCTCAAGCGAGGTCAGGCTCATCATAGAAATAAAAGGATGCGGTCTTTTTGTGGTTTCTGTTGCCTAGGCGCCAGTCAATACCCTCGGTTACAACAAGGCGGCAGAAAGTCAATCAGCATTCCCTTTTCTCTTGCTCAGGCAAATGTCGTCATGGTAACGAAGGCCACGGCAGCGGCAACTGTTTGTCAAAAGTTTGTCAATGGCCGAGAGCACCACCTCCCGCAGAGCACACAGAAAGGCATCTAGCGGCTGTCCTTGGCTTCGGCAAACAAAAAAATATGACTCACACCTTAACGTTCTGGAATGTTCCCGAAAAGAATGCTGTCCCCAACGATGGCTTCTGCATTGCAGTGCTGCCAGCCTAGGGCCACCTCAGATGCAGTCTTGTCTAGGGGCCTTTGAGTAGATAGGATAAAGGTAAATCAGATAACAAACTTCATCAAAAAGTGAAACATTAAAAGACAAATACACACACCAGACTGCAAGTCCTAAACAAGTTGGCAGGATTGAAAGTCCTCAGCAAACTGGACAAACGCAAACCCAAGGTGGACGGCAGTGAGTCTGTGAGCATGCCTACTGTACTGGTTCGCTCTTGTCTGTTCTGCATCACCGTTATAGCCTTGCCCTCTAAATCACATCAGCGCTCACTCAATCACCTGCTCACCCGTGCCTCCCGACGGGTCCGCTTGTCTCCTTGGCAGTGGAGGATCACGACCTGAAGCCTGCCTGCCCGGAGGGAGCCGGATGGAGGAAGAGATTAATGAGGGAAGGGAGCGGAAGAGGGAGCAGGGAGGGAGGAGTGTCATCCACCACCTCCACTCACTCTCTCTCACTCTGCGGCCCTTGGCGCTCAGCAACCCAAGCCACACATTCATAGCCATGACACACGCACATAAGATGTCAGTCACTCACACACACCATGCTGATACGCTAGAGGATGACAGACACGATATTTACAGATGACGACCGATAGACACCGAGTTTGTTTGTGCTTAGGTGTAAATTTGCCAACAAACTTTTTTTATTCAACAAACATTTTATACAGGAATAAAGAACTGAATTAAACATGCAATTGTTTTTGCGTTTCTGACGAGGCAGTGGCTACGGGTGCAGAATCTCGTATCAGTAGATGTAAGGATATTGGTCCGGAACCTATTCTCCGGAACCTTATTGGTCCATATTCTTCCAGACCAATACATGTGAAGTTATAGGTCTGGAACTTGAAATCTATACCATATTCAGGCAGGGTTCCCACAGATTTAAATAAAAATTCCCTCCTAACCCTAACCCCAAACCTAACCCTATCCCCAATTTTAACCCTAGATTCTGTTCATTTGAATTTCCGTACCACTAATACCAGTTCCAAGGGCATGGAAGCTGCCGTACCAGTAGTCACTTTGAATAAGAAAACAAATATCCAGTGCAGGTCAGGATACCACTAAGCCCCTTTGGTACAAATAATGTACCAAATAATTACTTCATGACTAGTATATTAGGTATTATACAATTAATATTACTATAAATTACTAAGTTGAAAAAAACAGCTGAATTACATGACTGCTTGAAATACATGACTACTGTCTCCTCTAGTTGTTACCCGATTCATAAACACAGTTTCAACTGCTTACAAATCTGCACAAAGTGCAGTTGGAGGTGATTATGTAATTTAGGTAAGAAAAAACTGCTTTGGCCAATTTATGTCTCCATTATTGCTGCACATGAGTAGAACACCATCCCATCCCACATTACAGATACACAGTAATAACATACCATACAATTAAATCTAAATCTAATCTAAGTGGTTATGCAGCAATCAGACTCAATAATTACCA
>CM050221.1:36847500-36865000 GCA_027475355.1 Coilia nasus
CACGATCTGAGCATATTCTGTCACTCATACACCACCCATATTGTAAACAGTTATGTGCTGTACACGCTCAAGTTGGTGGAAATGAGCCCTAATGTCAATTGTTCTCCCACCCTTCAGCCTCCTCGGATTAATAGCACACTTTCTTGTGCTCCTTCATTGCTCCTTCACAGTACTTCAGGTTTTGGCTACAAGATGAATTGAATTTTTTTTATTATTGAGGCATCTGGTGAAGAAGTGTTTACAACCCGGGTTTCTTTTCTTCTACCGTTTCCTACCTTCTGTGCATCCGTCTCTCTCCCTGAGTTTCTCCACTTCTCTCCCCCCACCTCTCTTTTCTCCGTCTGTGCGTCACTCTCTCTGTGTTTCCTCCTCTCATCCCTCTCTTACCCTCCAACACCACCCCCTACTCCCAAACACACACACACTTCCATATCTTACCCTCCGACAGCCCACACCCACCCCCCTACACACACACTTCCATATCTTACCCTCCGACAGCCCACACCCACCCCCCCTACACACACACACACACACACACACACACTTCCATATCTTACCCTCCAACACCACCCCCCACCCTCATACACACACACGTCCATGTCTTACCCTCAAACCCCACCCTGCCCTTCCGTACACACACAAACGTGCTTCCATATCTTCCACGGTTTTACTCTCTAGACTATAACTTCAATGCTCTCATCTCTCAATTTTATGTCTTTGTTTACCCATTGCTTTTTCCCTCTCTCAGTGTCTCTCCTACTCTTGCTCTCTATCTTCCTCTTCTTCCCAATTTCTCTCTCCCTCCCTCCCCTCCCTCCCTTCACTCTGTGGTTTGTAGGCCATTTCCTCTTTCTTTACCTCACCCATTCTCTCTCTCTGTGTTTTACTCTCGTTTCTTTGCCCTTTTTCTACCTTTACATCTTCCATTCTCTTTCTCTTTCTCTCCCTTTCCCCCAACCCCTCTCTCTTTCTCTCTCCTTTCTCTGCCATGGTTGGCAACAACATGCCCACGCCCATGGGTCTGCTGGGTTTTAATGAACACCAAACCTCCCACAGGGTGCAGGCAGGCAGGCAGGCAAAGGTCACTTTCATCTGTCTCTCTCTGATACTGCTTGCCAGTCCGCACCAAACACAGCACGCCATACCAGCATGCATGCATAGACTCACCCACACACATGCACACACACAAACAAATACACACACACATACACAAGGGTGTGTAGTCGTTGAATAGGGTGAGAGAGCGCATGAGAGAGAGAGATAGAGGGAGGGGAGAGAGAGAGAGAGAGAGGGAGGGAGGGAGGGAGAGAGAGAGAGAGAGAGAGGGAGGGAGGGAGAGAGAGAAAGAGAGAGAGAGAGAGAGAGAGAGAAGACCTGGCAAGTCCCACGCTTTCTCTCATTAACCGCTCTGCCGCATGCCTACCACTTTTCCATCTCACACAGCAGCCAAGGCCATAGCTGCATGGTGGGCCAGTGCTAATTGTCGGTCACACTAGGTAGCAACTATACATTTAACATTAGTGAGCAGGTTAGCACATGGATCCAAATGAGGTCTGTTTCAGTGACGCTGCTTTTTCAAATGTTTGACACAGTTAGAGAATGTTGGTTGGTGGTACGAAGTGCAGTGAAGAAAAAAGAATATATATATATATATATATATATATATATATATATATTTATATAAATATTCCCGAAAACTTAAAACTTGCCACTGAATGATAATCATTACCTTTTCACCATTCGGTCTACCATTAAAGATGTTGGGAAGCAGAAAAACATGGTGGCTCAGTCTGCACTGGCTTACACAGACGCAAGAGAATGCGTCATTCATAAGAGCCAAGATGAGTCACGCAGAGCCAAGGTGAACAGTCGGCTAATGTAAGAATGAAATGAAGAGAAAAACAGAGAGTCGTGGGAAGGAAAGGCAAACAGAAAGGGGAGGGGAATGGAGAGGAAGAGGGTTGGGCATGAAACCACAGGAAGACGGGTAGAGAAACAACAGGAGAGACACACAGACACACAACCAGAGTTAACACTGGTAGAGGCACTCAAGGCTTAATGGGACTGAGCGATGCGGCACAGGACAAGCGTGGCCCTCCGACTAAGGGCTTCAGTAGGGAGGAGCACTGCATGAGGGCAGATAGGTATAGGACTGATGAGTGATTGTATTTGTCCGATGTGAACACAGCAACAAAGAGACAAAGGCGTCAGGGTGAGGGAGAGACAGACATACAGGGGGATGAGAAAATAGAGAGACAGGTAGAAAAGAAAGGGAATGAGGGGATGAGAAAAAAAGTTAGAAGAGGCAGGGAAAAGAGAGAGTAGAAGAGACCATAAGATAATAATAATAATGATGGTGGTGTGAAAAGCGAAGGCACTAACAAGTTTCCATATTTGTTCTTCCTAATGAGCCCACTAATGCACCAGGGAATCTCCAGAGTGAGCTGTCATGTCTCCTCTGCTCTCTTCTCCTCTCCTGTCATCCCCTCCTCTCCTCTCCTCTGCTCTCCTCTCCTCTTACCTCCTCTCCTCTCCTCTCCTCTCCTCTCCTGTCCTCTTCTCTCCTCTCCTCTTCTCTCCCTCCTCTCATCTCCTCTCCTCTCCTCGCCTGTCCTCTCCTCTCCTCTCCTCATCTCTCCTCTCCTCCCCTCTCCTCTCATCTCATCTCCTCTCCTCCCCTCTCATCTCCTCTCCTCTCCTCGCCTGTCCTCACATCTCCTCTCCTTTCCTCTCTTCTCCTCTCCTCTCCTCTTCTCTCCTCTCCTGTCATCCCCTCGCCTCTCCTCTCATCTCCTCTCCTCTCCTCTCATCTCATCTCATCTCATCTCATCTCATCTCATCTCCTCTCCTCTCCTGTCCTGTCCTGTCCTGTCCTGCCCTGTCCTCTCCTCTCCTTTCCTCTCCTCTCCTCTCCTCTCTTCTCCTCTCTTCTCCTCTCCTCTCCTCTCCTATCCTCTCCTCTCCTCTCCTCTCCTCTCCTCTCCTCTCCTCTCATCTCCTCTCCTTGCCTGTCCTCTCATCTCCTCTCTTCTCCTCGCCTGTCCTCACATCTCCTCTCCTCTCCTGTCCTCTTTTTCGCCTCTCCTCTCCTCTTCTCTTCTCTCCTGTCATCCCCTCGCCTCTCCTCTCCTCTCCTCTCCTCTCCTCTTCTCTCCTCTCCTCTCATCTCATCTCATCTCCTCTCCTCTCCTCTACTCTCTTCTACTCTCTTCTCCTCTCCTCTCTTCTCCTCTCCTCTCCTCTCCTCTCCTCTCCTCTCCTCTCCTCTCCTCTCCTCTCCTCTCCTCTCCTCTCTTCTCCTCTCCTCTCCTCTCCTCTCCTCTTACCTCACCTCCTCTTATCTGCTCTCCTCTCTCCCCTGTCCTTCCCACTGTCATCTGTAAGGAGGACTCTCCTCCTGTCTCCTCTCCCTTTTCCTCCCCACCTCTCCTCTTCTCTTCTCTCCTTTCTCTCATCTCCTCTCCTCCCCTCTCATCTCCTCTCCTCTCCTCGCCTGTCCTCACATCTCCTCTCCTCTCCTGTCCTCTCTTCTTCTCTCCTCTCCTCTTCTCTCCTCTCCTGTCATCCCCTCGCCTCTCCTCTCCTCTCCTCTCCTCTCCTCTCCTCTTCTCTCCTCTCCTCTCCTCTCCTCTCCTCTCCTCTCCTCTCCTCTCCTCTCCTCTCCTCTCCTCTCCTCTCCTCTCCTCTTACCTCACCTCCTCTTATCTGCTCTCCTCTCTCCCCTGTCCTTCCCACTGTCATCTGTAAGGAGAACTCTCCTCCTGTCTCCTCTCCTTTTTCCTCCCCACCTCTCCTCTTCTCTTTTCTCCTTTCTCTCCTCTCCTCTCATCTCACCTTCTCTCCTGTCCTTTCTCTCCTCTCCTCTTATCTCACCTTCTCTCCTCTCCTCTCCTCTCCTCTCCTTTCCTTTCCTTTCCTTTCCTCTGCTGTCCTCTCTTGTCCTCTTGTCATCTGTCTGGAGGAGGCCTGGACATCAGCACGCACTAACCGGAGAGAGAGATTCAAGTAAGAGAGAGATGGGAAGTAGTGGTGGAAGCATAAAGAGTTAGGAAGAGACCTAAAGGTAGTAAATAGAGAAGTAGAGAAGAGAAAGATAGAGAGAAAAAAGACAAGACGGAGAGGAAGCAGAGACACACACTCGCTGTGCTATTAGCGGCCTCCTTCTCATTATCCAGACACCTGTGGCAGCTCTCTGATCACCTTCCCTTCTTGAGAGAGAGAGGAAGTGTAAGGGGAGAAGTGGATGGATCACCATGGCGACGATGGCTGAAAAAGATGCTGCACCATGACAACAGCAAGCTGGTGCTGTGGAGTGTGGCAGAGCTGCAGTGAGTGAGTCAGTTGTGGGCTGTTTAAAAGTGTGCTGAAAAAAAAAAACGAAACTTTGTGTGTGTGTGTTTGTGTGTATGTGTGTGTGCACACGTGTAAACGTGTGTGTGTGTGTGTGATAGTGAAAAGGAGAATTCAGGAGATTAAAACTCTCCGGAGATATGTGTGTGTGCGTGTGTGGGATGACTAAAGCGGAATGTTTGTGATCCCTCTGCTAAACCTGTGTGTGTGTGTGTGTGTGTGTGTGTGTGTGTGTGTGTGTGTGTGTGTGTGTGTGTGTGTGTGTGTGTGTGTGTGTGTGTGTGTGTGTGTGTTTGTGTGTGTGGGTCAACTGACACTGAGATTGTGTCATTCCTCTCCTAAACGTGTGTGAGTGTCAAGTCAAGTCAATTTTATTTATATGGCACATTTCATATGGCTGACATAGACTCAATGTGCTGTAAAAGAAGAATAAAATAAGATTAAAAACAGCACTAGAAAATTTATAAAAATATAAAAATATAGAATAAGTAAGATAAGTAAAAATAAAAAATAAGACACTTTGCCATGATAAAAAGCCCCAAGGTAATAAAACAATGTCAATAAGACGTCATAAACCAATGTAAACAGAGTAAAACAATGTCAACTCAACAGGGTAAAACAATGTCAACTCAACCAAAAACTTGAGAGAATAAATACGTTTTAAGAGCCTTTTTAAAAGAGGGAGTTGTTTGAGCTGACCTTAATTCCAAGGGAAGGGAATTCCATAGGGTTGGGGCACAGTAACTAAAAGCACCATGAGCCATGTTAGTGTTGATTCTGGGGACAGATAAAAGACTTTTACTGGATGACCTGAGAGAACGAGTTGGATGATATTGAGGGATAATGTCAGAGATATAAGTTGGGGCTAGGCCATTTACTGCTTTAAAAGTGATCAGAAGTATTTTGAACTGGATTCTTTGTTTTACCGGAAGGCAGTGAAGTGATTTCAGAATCGGAGTGATATGGTCAAATTTAGATGTTCTTGTGAGTATTCTGGCAGCTGCATTTTGAATCAGCTGGAGTTTGTTACGTGACTAACCTTCACCCCCCCACCCCCCACCCCTCCTGGGCTAAGAATGGAACCTCTAAGCATGGATAATCGGGAGGGCGTCAGTGTCATCTATCTATCTATCTATCTATCTATCTATCTATCTATCTATCTATCTATCTATCTATCTATCTATCTATCTATCTATCTATCTATCTATCTATCTATCTATCTATCTATCTATCTATCTATCTATCTATCTATGCTTCTATCTCTCTCTTTCTTTGTCTCTCTCCCTCTCTCTCTCTCTCACATTCAATTTCAAATTCCAATTCAACTGTACTTTATTGGCATGATTGTTAAGAAAACAATATTGCCAAGGCATAGATAAAAATAATATGAATAATAATAAAATAAAAATATAATGATCTCTCTCTCTCTCTCATCTCTCTCTCTCTCTCTCCCTCTCTCTCTCTCTCTCTCTCTCTCTCTCTCTCTCTCTCTCTCTCTCTCTCTCTCTAGCTATCTGTTTTTCTGTCTTCCTTCTGAAGATCTCTGCGTCCTGACCTGACAGTGAGAGATGACTAAGGCCAGACAGTCAGAGATGCGTAGCTGAAGGCCAGATTCCTGTGTGTGGGTAGTGTTGCAGATCCACCACACTGACATCTCTTCCTTTGGCATCCTGGTGACTGATCCTTGCTCTTACAGGTTTAATCAGTCACTTTGGTACATGCCATTTCTCAGCTAAGAGCTGCAAGTCTCCAGAGTCAGTGAGCCACTTTGTCAAACCCTACATTATCTAGTCACTTGTGTACATTAGTAAGCAATGTCTCATTGTTTTCAGCAACTAGTAAATGCTTTGGCACAACCATGCAAATGATTTTGTACAAATCTTTCTTCTACAATAACCAAATTGCATAAATCAAGTTGATCAAAATTATATTGGTTGTCTGTTGAATAGGCTTACTTATCCAAGCCATGTAGATATTAGGTAAGGCAAGTTTATTTGTATAGCACATTTCATACACAGAGGCAGTGGGATGTGCTTAACAAAAATAAAAGCAAAGAAGTAAGTATAAGGTAATATAGATATAGAGGGGGTGTAATGTAGAAATCGTACACTTGTTGCTACATGGCTCCTGTGTATGGTAAATGTGGCCTATTCCCTGGCGCATTGTGGATGTGTAGTGGCAGCAATCGGAAGGTTGCTGGTTCGAATCCCGCCCTACCCATGGTTGAGATGCCCTTGAGCAAGGCATCTAACCCCACACTGCTCCAGGGACTGTAACTGAAACCCTGTAAATATCTGTAAGTCGCTCTGGATAAGTGTAATGTAAAAATCTGTGACGACTGTGTGATGCCATAATGTCAACATTCCACAGTCTCTGAGGAATGTTTCCAACACCTTGTGGAATCTAACCCATGAAGAACCCATGAAGGCAGTGCTAAAGACGAGCCCAGCCTTGCACTAGGGAGATATACCTAGTAAAGTGGTCAGTGAGTGTATATACTGTATATTTGCCCTTAGAATTGATACCTCACAGAACTAGTGCAGCTCTGTGCATTTTAATTGTCCTCAAAGTCGTAGCTGGAGTGTATAGAAGAGTATACAGAGTACATTGTTATATTCATGACATAACTAAGCATTCTTGCTCTCTTGCTTACAGTGATAGTGACTTGTCATTCTGATGGCATGACACATTCATTGACATTTACTTTTTAGGCTTAAAGCAACACTAAGTAGTTTTTTCAACCAAAAATACAGACATGGACGATCGACTGAAAAAAACTTGATGCAGAGTGGTGGGGTTAAGGGGCGGTGCTATATTTTACACTCAGGAAGTTGACAAGACACACTGTGCTCATTAAGTGCTCATTTGCCTTTACACACACACACACACACACACACACACACACACACACATTCACACAGACTACAACACACACAAACTAAAGCACAGACACACACAGATTGAAAGACACACACACACACAAACTATAAAACACACACACTCACACAGTGCCATGCATTCCCCTCATCTCTGCCTCTCCAGTGAGCCCCTGCCGAAGCGGAAGCATGCAGAGCTGAGCTCCTCCCGGGATAATTGGTGTTTTTGGAGGAGTTTAATCAAATCAGCTCGTCCTCGAGACCAGGCCAAGCATGTAATCTGGCCTGTCAAGCTGTTGAATGTCGGAGAGAAGAGGAGGCAGCTGAGTGATGAGAGTGATGGTGTGTGTGTGTGTGTGTGTGTGTGTGTGTGTGTGTGTGTGCATGTGCGTGTGTGTGCATGTGTGTGTATGTGTGTGTGTGTGCGTGTGTGTGCATGTGTGTTTTGGGAGGCTTACACTCATAATCTCTTTCTATCCACCACCACAGTGATGCCAAGAACTCCACACTGCTGCGAATCCATAAAATCATGACAGAAAATAAACAATAAGGACATATACGCTACACAGAATACTGAACGACCAACACACATAAACAAACAAATATGCCTGTTTCTGTGCCAGCATCCACAGGCACAGACACAGAGACAAACACCGCCCTCTCACTCCCACCCTTAATTGCACATCCGTACGTATGCTTCCTGCGTCCTGATGCACTCTTGATGATGGCCAGCTCCATCTGCCAATCTGCTCCACGCCCCACCCCCACCACTCGTTGTCAAGAGCACCCGCCCACACGCGGTCCCCTACCAGGCGCATCTGTTACAGTCAACAAACACATCACATCAACCAACTCTCTTCGCCAGCCAGCCAGCCAGCCAGCCAGCAGCAGTCAGAGTATTTTTAGCCTATACTGGGATGACAGACAGACACACACACACACACACACACACACAGAGGTAGTAGTCGTTTCTTCTGTCAAGGAGAATCCACCATTACAGAAGCAGAATCCGTCATTACAGCCCCCTGTTAAAAGAAGACTCTGATGACGCAGATATGCCCATCTAATGTGAGCCAGCCCTGGTCTGGAATCATCTGTTGCTCTGTTGTACAATATAACTACTGTCATGCAATACACTGTTGTGCAATATAACTACTGTCTGTGCAATATGACTCTGTTATGCACACCACTTTGTTGCTGTACACACACTGCGCTAGCGAAGCTAGCGAAAGCGGCCATATTGGTGTTGCTGCGACATTTTTTCCCTCTTTTTTTCCCCACCGATTTTTCAGCAATGATTGCCGGGACACTGGAACTGGGAGACATGAATGTTTGTAGGCATGTAGCCCTAGAAGCTTGTGAGTGAATAGGAGGTTTTGGCCCCCAAGGGCCACCCCCCTTGGAGCGCTGTAATTGTACAAAATCTCATTTTGCCTATTCCTTTCACAAATCACTCCTACACACTACACAAACACACACAATGCCATTCATTCAAAACCCACATCCATGCCCACTTAAAGGAAATCATTTCCACACAAATTCTCATCTCACGACACTGCTCTACCACACACTCATCATACCAACATTTCCCACATTTTAATACACTGCGGCGGTCATACCATCTACAGTGGTACATCTAGTTTATCTATATCTTGGTACAGTAAATTTCTCTTTAGACTTGTATATATTTTATTTATGTTCTTATGTTTTGTACATATTGCTGTACATTCAGTACATTCAGTGCATCTGCTGGCTCACTATAGTGACAATAAAGACTTCCTCCCGATTCATATGTGTGTGCCTGGACGTTTAAGACATCTGTTTCTAAGCAGAATGTTGAATGGCATTCAAGACCATGTTGTCCAGTTCTACTTAGTTGATAAAAATAACTCTGATTAACGTTGTAAATGTGATTAAAATCTAGAATGTATACCGTGTCAACTGGGAAGTGTTTAGGCTTGACACATTGAACACCATTTGCATTCCTGTGTTAAATCATCGGTTAAAAAAAAATGCCTCTCAGAAATGTGTGGAGGAAAACAGTGAGCTGTCCAGCTGATGTCATCACCACGGCCCAATCAAGTCAGAGCAGAGATATTTTTATGAATGAAATAAAATGAACACACACGTACAGACAGAACCCCCCCCCCCCCCCCCCCCCCCCCCCTTGAATATCTGTTTGTGTCAAGGGGGAGCGGGGGGGTGTTGCTATCTCTACATGTGTGTATGACAGAAAGGTAATGAGCATGACTGACAGAGTGTATGCCTGTGTCTGTGCGTATGCGTGTATATTTGTGATTTGTGTGTGTGTGTGTGTGTGTGTGTGTGTGTGTGTGTGTGTGTGTGTATGTGTGTGTGTAAGAGAGAAACAAGTAGAATATAGAAACAGGGAGGGAGGAAGGTGAAAAGTGAAACTGAATTATTCTCTCAAAATACACAGTCCCATCCCCCATCCCACAGACACACAGACACACACACACACCACATACCTACACGTGATCAGTGTGCTCACGTCAACATGTGCACCTACCTCCTGAAAGTCTTATCAAGTCCAGCGGCAACAAAAGGACCCATCCATGTACAACACACAGACTGCTCATACCAACACCAGATCCATCCATTTACACTACTGTAGGGTGCACACTACGGTGACACCAATGCCCCTCTTCAGACTAGTAAAAGGGGCTCTCAATTTATATGGGTTCACAGGCACAGCTATTAGTTATGCTTATGTGGTATACTGAAGGGCCAAAAGATATTGTTCAAATGCTGGAGAAAATATCAGGGACCAAATTGTTTATGTAAGAAATGCTTCAAGGCACCACATCCATCCAGTCAATCTGTATTCCTACATTTGCATTTTAATATCTTCACAGTTTAATTTCTTGCACAGCAAAAAAATCACCTGCATAATAATATACAGTATAAGTTACTACTATAAGTAGGAGTTCAACCCTGATTGTTTCCTCTTTAAACAGTTACTTGTTCACATGTGGTTCATTCTGATAGAGTTACAGCATGAAACCGATGTGTATTAAAAACCTGTTAGATAAATGGAAGGTTAGACGATATCTCCAAGTGTTTTATTTATTGATGTATTTGGTCACATCCTAGAACCAGGGAATACTGCAGCCAGTAAGGGTCTTCATGTGTAAATTAAAAGCAGTGTTGTCACTGTACAGTATGACTTCTAAGCCAGGTTAATCAATTAAGTCACTTTAAATTAATTATGTAAAGATATTATTTCTCTCCAAATAAATAGGATGGCTTTTGGGGTACAGCGCACAGCTATAGGAAAATACGAGTATTAATTTAAAATGGTGGCTGTTTGGAAAAACTAATGATGCGTTTAAGACCATACAGAAGACATTGTTTTGACACAAGCCTACTGTATGACAGAGAGGCGATGATCTGCATATGTCCTGTCTGCCAACACTTTAGCGTTGACCCCGGCAGTTGCACCTGTGTTGTCACCTATAGGCGAACTCTCAGCGGCGCATAGGGCCCGATCGATGCCAGCGTCGTGAGGCGCTCTGAGGAGGATTTGAGAACCGCGGCCGTCACAAGGGCGTTTATCAATGGCATCTCTCTGCGGAGGAAAGATCTGCGACAGCGATTCTGTCCCACTGTGCGGATTTAGCGTGTGAGTCATCACCGGCGAGTTTAACTCTCTGCTGCCCGCGGGCCATGGGTATTGTGGTTTTGAATATGATACAACAAAGTATTACACAATAAAATAAAACAAAAATACGACTTGAAATATTAGGCCGTTACTTCCAAGGAACACTATAGTGTTCTTAGAAATGTGTACGCTACATACTAAAATACAAATGCGGAATATAGGCCTTATAACATAGTAGCCTTAGGCAGACTATAAAAACATGAAATGACAACCAGCTGTTTGAATCCCCTCTGACAGACTAGGTATAATTCCAGAGATGTGCTTTGAAATTATATTTAGAAGTTATATAGAAAATGTTTGAGATTTAAATTAAATCTTTTTTTTTTGTTGTTGTTAAAAAGGGGCATACACAAATAACGGATGTAGATCACCAAGACAAGTGGTTAAAAGACCCAGTTCAAATAAAACTGGATTCCTTTTCGTGATATATCACAAGCATAAATCATTAATATGAATATGTAAGCGCCGGTTGTTGCGTGTGCTTTAGTGACGCACAAGTCAGGTGTTGCCTCATATAGCGGAGGGAGCTGTCCTGGTGCTGAAAACCCAACAGCAGCGCTCGTTCACATAGACAGGGGAGATGCGATACATGTTTACGACTGTCATCTGAGCTATTTGCAAAAGGTAAAGAGCATATTTTAGTCTGTCATTAATCAATTTGTGCATTGCAGCTATCGCTGTATTCGTATAGCCTTGTGTTCTCGCTATATTGTCTGTAATTATTGGTATATAAACGGGTGTTGTTTCTCGGTATTCACTGGTATCCCTCACTGGGGTTGACTCTTTGCAGCGATGCCTATCGTTGTTTACCTGGTTGATGATTTATGAGAGATAATGCAGCATTTTTGCATTTTCAGGAAATATTCCATTCAAGTGCATTTTGATCAGATTTCAGGCGTATAGCTTGCCTATTATTTGAGGTGATAGCCACAAGTGAAAAGGTTACCTTGACAACGGGTGGTGACTCATGCGATGGGGTAGGCTAGTCTCTTAAAAAGGTGTTGTAACAAAGCCCAACCCGTATTAATTCGGGACCACACAAGAAACGTTGCACCTTTTTGACTCGGTAAATGATTGCATGCTATAAAAAATATGCATCTTAATTTTAAAAAGTCAACATCAGGGTGCCATATTTTATTGACGAGATTTTAAAAGTTCTTGTCTTGCATGTTTTAAGAGCCAATGCTGTTTCCTTGCACTAATTGTAATTATGTGTTAAATGCTTTTCAGGGACTATGCTGCTGTTACCTCCCAGGCTTTCTATAGGAGGAGTGGCTGTCTTGCTCGCACTTCTCCATGCTTGTGCGGTGCACGGTGCGTCTATCCGGCATCACCGGCTTAGAGGGGGCGACCCGGGCACATACTTTGCCCCGAGCTCCGACATGGTTAAAGCTCTGGAGTACATCGAGAGTCTAAAGCGACGGACGGACGGACTGGAGAGCCCCACAGCTGACTACGACGAGGTAGACAAGTTCCGTTTCCTGGTGCAGCTTGCATCCCTTCAAGACGAGAGCGCGCCAGAGCGCGGAGATGACGGCTGGCTGGAAAGCAAGGCGCCGCAGTGGGTGAAAGCGCTACTGCGAGCGCTGGACCAGGCAAGCGAGAACACCGAAGCCGGTGCACCTCAGCCGAGCCGTCCATCTAAAAACAGGCAAAAGTCAGCTGGCTCGGATGGTGCAGTAGGGGACTACGGTGGCTTGGTGAAAACGCACAAGAACTACCCGCTGATGTTCGAGGATGAGGAGAATGCCAGAGACAGCACCTTCAAACGCGCCACCGAAGACCTGGATGAGCAGTACACCCCACAAAGCTTAGCCAATATGCGCTCTATCTTTGAGGAGCTTGGAAAACTATCGGCTAAAGACCAGAAGCGCGCCCAGAAGTTCTACAGTAATGACGACGAGGACGAGGATGATGATGATGATGACATGTACAGGGAGAGAAATCTTGCGTATGAGGACGTCACTGGTGGCGAGGACTGGGTGCCACTGGAGGAGCAGTTAGAGACCGAGGAGGTGGTAAAGGGCAGCCACGAGGAGTTTGAGCGTGGTCTGGGAGACAGTGGCGAGGACGTGGAGACCATCGAACGCCGCGCAAGTCAAGACCCTGACGATGACACAAAGCTTGTGGATTACTACCTGTTGAAAGTCCTGGAAATGAGTGACCAGGAAGCAAAGCGAGAGGCCGGGGGGCAGGACAACAAAAAGAGATTCATCCGGCCGCCTCTCATCGACCCACAAGCCGTCAACAAGCTGAAGGCGATCTCACTGAAAATGCAAATCCCACCCGATGAGCTCATTGAGATGCTGATAACGGGAGAAATTAGGAAACAAGAGCGCCCCATGGTAGGAGTAGAGAGAAAACCTATGCCTCGCTACAAAGGCAGAATCGGTAAATATTATAATAGACGACTGCCTGACAAATTCTCCAACTACATTCCACCTGACTTCAAAGCCGAGGACATTCTAAATCTCTTGGATAGCATGGGCAGCCAGAAGTATTACCCTAAACAACGGCCATACAAGACCACTATATCAAGATTTGTGACACCAAGTGGTCACCGTGGGAGCATGATCATGTCAGAGATGAATAAAGCTCCCATGAAGAGAAAAGACGATTACGATGACTCCGTAGACGAAGATGAATTGACGTTTCTTGCTGCTAAAGTACTGACCGAGTATCCTGACGGAGAGAATTCCAAACGCGCTGTCCAGTCTGAAGCACAAGAGCAATTTCCATATGAATTGTATGAGGAGGCAATGAAGGACTATTTTGACCAGGTAGACACTGGTAAAAGCGCCCCGGTGAAACGAGATACTGAGGCCAAAGAAGAAGCCGAGGCTAAAAAGATAAATGACGACGCTTCCTCGGAGCCATTAGATCAACAGAAGCCAGGAGCAGTCCAGGAGGAGGAGAAGGAACATCGGGCAAAAATAGTGTCAGGAATGTGACAAGAGAAAGAAGCTGGCAGCAACAAATCTGTCTACTGGAGCCGATAGCTCATATTGATCACTGAAAATAACCAGTCTGGTGGAAGTGGTATAGTTTTACATGGAATTTTAAAATATACCTATTGTAAATACAACATAATCCAGTGTTCGAGAGAATAAAAGTCATCCTATTTTGTCGTGGTCTCTGGATCTGTGGTTTTTATTGTTATATTATGTTCAGTTGGACAAGAGAATAGGATATCCCCCTATTCATACTCTCCAATACTCTCTAACTGGCTTGCTGCAATCCTTTACCAATACAATGGCCTCTATTTAAATATTAAAGTGAACAAGTTGGTGTCTTACTCATTTTTAAACCATTTTGTACGTGTTGGAAGATGTGCAAAGACTTAAAGACAAATAAAGCATTATCATTATTTTCTTCTTGTTGTGTTGTGTTGAATTATTGCATATGTTCAGAGTCAAGGTTTATAATACAACTCTCTGGGTAGTGTGACAAAATTGTACTTTCCTTATGTAATGCATAGGGTTAGTTATCATTTATGCCCACAAGTGGCCTACTGACCATATTGGGAAAAAAATAATATGATCTTACAACAGACTGGATGGATGAGCTTAAGGAATCTAGATTACCAGCCCAATAGATAGATGTAAAAGAGAGAAAAACAAACTTTGACAGTGCAACATGACATTGTTCTCTTTAAAAGACCACACATGCAAGCACCGCATATACACAAAGAATTTATCAAAATATTTTCGTTTTTATTGTACAGTGTTCATGAAAAAAAAATCTTTAGTGCTGTAAAATACAGATTTTTAACCACCACCCACAAAACGAACAAACAAACAAAAAGAAATCATTCCCGGTAATTATCACCAACTACTCCCTGAGGCACTGGAAAGGCTCAGTAAAATCTCAATATTTATTATAAAGTGACATACGTACACATAAAAAGGCACTTGTAATAGTTTGATATAAATTTTAAATACATGATTATCATAATAAAACGGGATTGATACAACAGCAAAAATGATTACAGTCAGCTATGATTGTCAATTCCTAGCCTGCATGACAATCAGTATCAGTATTGACATCGTATGGCTAGCATTTGTATTGCATACACATTTGATGTAGATCCCTTTGAAATGACAGCTTGTGGTTATCTTGCTGAGGAGGGCTGAGCAGATCTGCAGAGTGAAGTTACAAATGGCTTACGACTAACTGTGAAACCATGGAGAAGGAAGGCAGTGGCGTGTCCAAGGCAGAGGGTGTAGCTAGCCCTGTGTGCTCCTCTCCCTATCGCCATTTCATTCGCGTTCCGTCTCAATTTCCTCCCTTTTCCTCTTCTGTGGTCTAGAAAGCAGGCTTACTCATGTACTCCTCCATGGTCTGAAAGGCAAGACACACCAAAGCACAGCAGTGTGACGGTCACATTTATGCCAATTCGTGGTGCACACACACACACAAACACACCCTTTGTGTGGGTATGCTGAACCACTGTCACAATATGACATAATTTAACATGACTGAAATTTTCTCTGGAGATCTGACGCTGAGACTGACTACTGTCACTTGATTCTGTCATTCACAGTGACTGTCATGACATGAACATCCTCAAGGCACTGGCAAGAATGATGCCAACTAACACAGAGGCTTAGGGGTGTGTGTGTGTGTGCGTGTGCGCGTGTAAAGGGGGGGTTGTTGACGGCATATGTACAGTGACTGAAAATCTCTCTGGTTCTGCCAGACTTTTACAGCAGGGCAATCTGTCACCACTAGTACAACTCATCGGCAAAAAATAAAAAGAAAAAAACAAAAGAAAGAAAAAAAGGCCTCATCTTTAGGTCAAAACTGTAGGCTCTTCTATCTACTGTATCACCACCAAAGCCTTAAAAGCACTGTCTAAGGTTATTTTAGTGTCTGCATTTGCAATGCATGGACAGGCACATACACATGGTTGGACAAAACAGCACCGGCAAGCACCTAATAATAGGCCCAGATGAAAGATTCTGGACTGTTCTTTTTTTCTGCAAGCCATCAGTAGAACAACAGCCCTGGAGGAATTATGAACAGGGACGTCCCAGGAAATGACACGACCATTCTCAAAGGTGAAGAAACACTTTCCTGTGAGCAGAGCTGCCGCTAAGAGACTGCTTAATACAAATTCTGGATTAAAAACAGCTCAGTGATGTTCCTGGGTCTTAACTTTAGACACATACGTGTGTTTCTCCAGATGATTTACGAGTGTGGGTTTCAAGAATGTAAGAGAGATGTGGTGTCCACCCGCCTCAGTAAACAAATTCCTGCGTAAAAGCTCCTTATCTCTTGCCTCCAGTACATGGGGATATCACCGATAGGGCAGTAAAGTGTGTACTGTGGGGAAAGTACCACCTCAGTCTAGGCACTACAGGGATTTGTTGACTAAATTCAGCTCTTCGACACTGTTGCCCACCATCACCTGAGACACGGAAAGTTAACCTCTGAGTCATAGTCATGTTCACAATTTCTACAGTCTCTCTTTTTGTGCATGTTGACTACAGTGAGATGAGTCAGCAACAGAAGACAACACATGGGACTTTGGAGATTTACAGTAGATGATATACATGTCTACATTAACCAATGGCATGTCTGCAGAAGTAGTGTACGTACACATCTGCTCTGCAGGGCATGTTATTGAATACACTTTGCTGGGACCCCCTGTGATAACACTAACATACTCGTATGATAAATATGTAATGACAGGTGATGTCATCTTACATTAAGTTGTAATGACTGTCAGTGTTCAATGGCAACAAAAGTTGCTATAACACAATAAAATACTGTTGTTCAGTTGTATACTGTGACAGAATGTCACAGGTAGGATAAGGTAAAGGTAAGATATTAGCCCTTTCTTTCCAAATTTAAGATGATAACAATTACTGTACGTAATGGCAAAGTGCCACTATTCCAGTTTTCGTTCAGTTTATTTGCATCAGTTATGTGCATTCGTAATAATTAAACTTAATGACCATGCCAATCAGCAGTTGTTTTAGCAGTTTGTTTAGTTTGAGATTAAGGAGCATTCCCAGTGTTTCAAAGCAAGGATTTCTAAACTAAAAAACTTAAATGCACATTAGACTGGATGGAAACCCAGTTAGTGTCTTGCCACTGAATGTTGATTTTCCATGTTGAGTAATGATAGGACACAACATATTCCAGGACAATGTCATGATAGAATTCTCCCCAGAGGTGAAAAATACCAGCTTACAAAAAGCTTGACACAGGTGATCTTAATAACTACCTCTAACTGGCTGAGAATCCGCTGCTTTAGTGAATCACCGGGACAAGTGGACTTGTGCTTTCAGGGTGCTTTCACACCAACAGTAGTTGGGGCGCATCAAACGGTCCATTTGGACCAACAGCTCATTGTTCAGTTCATTTTTGTTGGTGTGAAACCATCAATCGAACAAAGCCAACACTAAATCAAGTGGGCTGAGACCTCCAAAAAGAGGTGATATCGGTCCTCTTCATTCCGGACCAACAAACTATTCGAAATGCATTATGTGTAGCTAAGATAAATACTGATGAGGAAACGTCAAGAGGGCCAATTTTGGTTCGTTTGCTGATGTAAAAGCAGACCACACCAAAATCTGTATGCTAC
>CM050221.1:36867500-36902500 GCA_027475355.1 Coilia nasus
TTATATATATATTTATATATTATTTAGGCCTACTTCACACAAGCATTCTTTTTTTATCGGATGTCCTTTAAAGGTCAAACAAAAAATATACACATATATGTGTACACATATCATAATAACTGCTAGAACAGAATGTTGGAATTAATCAGATAAGTGACAGGACTCAAAGCAACCAAATACAAAAGTTGGCCTTGATGCAATACATCGTCCCATATACAATTTGCAATTCACCATCTTGACACAAAAGAGCTAGTATCAAAGAGCAGCTAATCTCATCAGCATTGAGCTCAAAATTACCAAAACATTTTACGGCTCCTTCCAAGCAGCCTTAACCTTTGGACATTCTTCTGGCCCACAAATGCAGCCTAACACGACTGCATCTGAGGTTTTCACATAGGCCTACATACTAAAAGAGCAGGGCCACGTATCAAAAATCGGACAAAAAAGCAGAGGTTGACAATGCTGTGACACATTGCCATGATTCGATGTTTACGTCAGAAACACACTAAAAAAAGCTCCCCTCCACAAGCCTTCCCCAAAGGGTTGAACAGCACACCACTTGCTATTGACAGAACAAATGAAACAATAACTTCTCTGAAGCCCAAGCACACAGAGCACAGGCCAGGAAGTGTGGAACACTGCCTCGTATATTGGGCCAGGCTTCCACAAACAATAAAACAATTTTGTGCAGAGTGTGATCCACCATGTGTTTATTTTATTTTTTTATTGTTATTTTATTCTTTTACTAGATGTGTGTGAGCTGAAGACCTACTCCACTGCTTGGCAGTGCTGGCGTAACTGTAAAGAGAGTTGAACATTGACAGGACATAAAGATCAGGATGAGTCAGAAGATGATAAGCCAAGTATGATAGACAGCAACAAAAAATAAACAAACCTAAGAAACAAACCACCTTCAGGGTTCAGATGGTATTATGTTCAAATCAATGAACACAGCATTATGTTTAGGGGGCTTCCAAGACCATTTCCCTGTTTTGTTTTAGCTAGGAATCATTTGAGAGTTTGCAGTCCTGTCCTGGATTGTAGCTTTGGAAATATCCATATATATCCTGAGTCGTGGATGTGAGCCACTGTCAGCTGTGTAAAGGCTGGCAATACAGTAGGCTAAGTCTTATTTTTGAACAATTTAATAATGTCAGTGCACTATCTTACAATTCATACAATTACCAACACATACCTACAATGGGCCTGTCAACAGGAGCCTACAATACAGGTTATGGTAATGTTACCAGAGATTATCGAGACAAAGTAGCCTAAGGATCAAGTAAAAAAGCACCGAACGTTGCCTGCGGTATTTGCCTCAAACTGTCATACTCCAGTTGCTCACTCCAATCTAAAATGAGCAATGCCTTTACCAGAGTACAAAGTAAGTAATGGTGTAGCAGGAAGAAAATGCCGACAGTACATGGCAATAGGCTACTTACAAAGCTGATATTTTAATTACGAAGCTGGGGATTTGAATGACCGAACCTGTTCCGCAAGAAAACAATGGACAGGTGCTAAGGAACTAGTAGCCTACACCTTATACCAGTCGAACTTGTTCAAGGGTCACTTGGACATAAATGGGAACAAAACGATAGAATCGTACAAGCTACCGTAGACTCTGCTGTTACATCTGCCCGGGCTTACCTGAGCTCGAAACAAGATAATTGACATTTCGATTTTAAATGTCATAATGTAACATTAGGCTAAGGAATGATGGTGCGACAACAGGTGCAGCGCTTTGCAGCTCTGCCGGTGTGAATAGGTTGTAGTTACTTCGCATGACAATGCCGCGTTTTTCACAATGTGCTCAACTTACCATATTGAAATAAGTAAATGTCCAAAAGACCTTTGGAACTCTCTTCGGTCAATTTTTCAGTTTTCTCATGCACTGCTGGACACCGCACAGACGTACTCTCATAGTTATCTTTCCCACAATCCCTCGAAACAGAAAGTCACGGAAGCCCTCCCCTTTGCCGAAAACTCGCAGCAGAGAGGAATACCTCGCGTCATCATTTACTCAATACGCGATTGGTCGGGGGCTTACACCTGTTGCACACCAAGGTGTGGTGTACACCTGGGCCCTGACACCGAATGAGCATCCACCAGCCGGCCTACTCGGACGCAGTGTACGACTAAAGACACGTCCTTCATTGAAACGCCATCTCAGGTTTAATTTTCCGTCACGTTTTTTCAGTTCCTCTTTCAAAGCGCCCTAAATGACGATAAGCAGACAACATTCCTAACAAAAATATTGTACTGAACGTTAGAAAAAAATATTTAGATATCCCAAAGGTTTATATACCACGACTTTGTGAGATACAACCCTAAGAAAAAACAACAAGATTTGTAGGGTAAAATAAATAAGGACAATACCACATTAAAACTGCTCTATACAAATGAAGAACCTAAAAGTTCAATCTCCGTTTACCAGCTACGAGAGAGAGAGGGACAGAGAGAGAGATTGCTTATATATTCAAATTCTGTAATAATAATTTGTGCTGTCGTGATGTCTCATAGCTAACACCTCGCTTTTTCTCTGTCGAGGTGCTCTGGACATTGCCTGTTTTTTCATTTGGCTGACAGACAACCAATGAAAAATACAAATAGAAGCAGCAGCAGATATTTAGGCAAGCCGATATGTAGGCAACTTAAATATTTGCATTTGAGGTGTTATGTGCTTGTAGCTGGTATGAGCGCCAGTAGAGGGTATCCACGCCTTGTAACTGGGCTGGCCTTATAACACGGGCTGTCAAACGGGCAGACTGATGGAAGAGCTCAAACGCGCAGCAATCATGTCAAAGTACCGGAATATTGTGTGGTTTCTGAAAGCAATGCGAGAATACACGAGGTAAAGTAACTGCTTCATTACTTGAATGCATTTTCTTGTGATGCAATGTCACCGAACATCTTTTTGTGAAAATCTTTATTGATTTTTTTTCTTGTAGTAATTATGCAAACCTTCAGTTGCTTGTATATTAGGACCAGGCTTAAGGCCAGCAAGAATTGAAGCATATGCAGTGCACCAGAGCTATTTCTTGTGGAGCATGTGGTGTTGCATTGTCATACATGTGAAAGATATGAATGTAAATTTAGGTTTTTAGCCCAGTGACAAAGGGTTCTCATGCTCCGAAAGCTATGGTGATATTAAATTAAATAACATTTCTAAAGAATTGGTCAATGTATGATGTCACCACAGCACACAGTATTGCTATCTCCCTTTGCCCTTATGCCACCCTCCCAGCATCCACACACAAAGCCTTTGTTGACAGCTGTTTTGGTCAGCACAGTGCCTGGTCATTAATTGTTGGTAGCGCTGACAATTGGTCTTTGAGTGGAAGATGTTGACTTCTCAATAAGCAATTGTCAAATGTCTGACCTTAGGCACACAGGCAACCACCTAGTTGTGCTTGTTAATTTACAGATGTTGAATATTACTGAAATGTGTTGTTTGTTGTTTGTATGTATGCATGTGTCAGACATATAGTGTGGGTACTATTTAATAGATCTGGCCAATTCCTATAATTCACAGTCCTTTATGTTGTTTTTTTCTTAGGGGAGGATATGAAATAGCCTCCAGAGACTTTGTTGCCAAAGACCTTAGTGTAAATCTGGAAGGACGATCCTTCATGATCACAGGAGCGAACAGCGGGATTGGGAAGGCGACTGCAATGGCCATAGCAAAGAAGGGTTAGTGAATGATGACCACCTGGCAAGTCTGAAAATGAGAAATGGTGGGGATTGTTTTTCAGTGTTGCACAGGACAAGGTATTAAGATCCTATAGCTCCCTGTGCCCTGCTATTAGGGCAACTCATGTTATTTGCTGACATTATCTCTTCTCCACACATACATTTTATGTATGCAATAACAACCTGAGACTTTATTAGTAAAGTAGCAGTATTATAGAAGAACCTGTGATTTGAAATGGATCCAACATTAGTTATGAGCATGCTCAGATGCATACACACACACATGCACATATACATGTACACATGGCACACAGACACACACACACACACACACACACACACAGACACACAGACACACACACACACACACACACACACACACACACACACACACACACACACACACACACACACACACACACACACACACACACACACACACACACACACAGCAGTGTCTTTGTAGTGTCCATCTTGATTCAAAGGCACTTCTCTGTTCTTGTTGAGGCATCTGGGCATATCTGGACAGGTGTTTGCTGTCTCCCCTTCCCAGGTGGTACAGTGCACATGGTGTGTAGGAACAAGGACAAGGCTGATTCTGCGAGAGAGGACATTGTGAAGGAGTCTGGCAACACTGTAAGTCTCTGTTTGTGTCATGATCTGCCTCTCATTAGTAAAACAACAGACACGCAGAAGCCATGCTGATTCAGCTAACGATGCTCTCTTTGAGCAGGACATACACGTCCACATTCTGGACCTGTCAGAGTCACGCAAGGTGTGGGAATTTGCAGAGGACTTCAAGAGCAAACATACATCCCTAAATGTTCTGGTAAATCAACCAAATGTCACTATATTCTGTTGTAGAACATTTGTACAGAAAACCATTTGCTCACATATTTCTCCAATTTACCTCTTTGTGGTAGATCAACAATGCAGGGAGCATGGTAAAGAAACGAGAGGTGAATTCTGAAGGCCTAGAGAAAAATTTTGCAATCAATGCCCTCGGTAAGACGCCCTCGAGTCATTTCTGAAAGAAACATGTCCATGGCTCTGCAGCCTAAAGACAGACATCCTCTGATCATTTCTTCTCTCTCTCTCTCCGGCTCTCCAATAGGAGTGTATATTCTCACCAAGAGTCTGATACCCTTGCTGGAGAAAAGCAAGGAACCTAGAGTGGTGAGTTCATAGTGCATAAAAAATGCCGTTACACACACACACACGCGCGCGCGCGCACACCCACACACACACACACACACACAGACGTACACACACACACACACACACACACACACATACACACACACACACACACACACACACACACACACACACACACACACACGCACACACACACACACATACACACACACACAAAATAAGATTATATGCATCATAGACAAGTCTTTTTCTTTATGTCTCTATATATTCCATCCTTATTGCTCTCTTTGTATCATATTACCTTTCTGTTTGTTTACGTACCTCACAGTCCCAGGCCAAGCCATACAAAAGAGGCTAAGACACACACAGAAAACCACATGAAAGCCACTCCTTGGAAATGTGATATTCTCATTATACCTTTTACATTACATCATTACACTATTTTGGATTTTGCAGTTGCAGTAGCTGCGTATTGCACTTTATGTGGTGTTTTTTGTAATTGAGAGGATATGTTATTGAGCTGTAATGTGGAGGCAACAATTAGACACCTTTTTCTAACAATGTTATGCTGCTCTAGGAAGCACATGCATAATTAAAGCCATACATTCAACCAGCTGAAAAAAACACTAAACTTCACACTGCAAGGCATTCTTTCTGTGTCAGGAATGTCAAGAAGGCTGGGCGCTAACAACCACAGACCTATAAGCTTTGGCCGTACCCTCTCCCAAGACAAAGCGAGGTCACTCCAAACTTTTCTCGGTTGTTGTCCCTCAGTTGTGTAACAACCTACCTGTCCCTACAAGAGCAGCAACTTCCCTCTCGACCTTCAAAAAGCTTGTGAAGACCCTTCTTTTCCGAGACTGCTTAACAAAACCAAATTCTACTAACCATCTCTTAACATAGGTACCTTCGATGTTCTCTACACATGTGTTTGCTATTATGTCCTCCTTTTGTAAGTCGCTTTGGATAAAAGCGTCTGCTAAGTGTAATGTAATGTAATGTAAAAGCTTTACTGCTGAACTGCTGTGGTGATGTTCAAAGACCTCCTAGTCAGATAGATCATGTTTAGACTGATGATGTCAATGGGGTGGAATTAATGTTATTTCTCTTTCTCTCTCTGACTCTCTCTCTCTCTCTCTCTCTCTCCTACTTTCTCTCTGTTTTTCTCTCTCCTACTCTTTCTCTGTCTCTTTCTGTCTCTCTGTCTCTCTGTCTTTCTCTCACTGTGTGTTTGTCACTGTAGTAGCTGTCACATATGACTGTTGTGATGTGCCCTCAGCTTGCTGTGCACCCAATAGAAGACGATACTCTGACCCAGTTTGCCATACCTGTTTGACTATTCTACAGTCTAATCTAGTCTTTAGACTACTGTGTCCCATTGGCTTGCTCACAGCTGACTTTCTCGCCGTGTGATTTCTAATGAGTAGTGGGTGTCCTCCTAGATCACCGTGTCCTCTGGTGGCATGCTGGTTCAGAAACTTCGCATCGCTGACCTGCAAACAGAAAAAAGGTCATTTGACAGTACCATGGTCTATGCACAGAATAAGGTATAAAGTGCAACACAGAGTTGTATGTTCCCCAGGAGCATGAGTGCCTGCGTTTGACTGTGTGTGTGTGTGTGTGCGTTTTGCGTATGAGTGTATGTGTGCGTGTGCACTTGCGTGCGTGCGTGCATGTGTGTGTCTCTGTGTGTGTATTGTATGTATGTGTGTGTGCATGTGTGTGTCTCTGTGTGTGTATTGTATGTATGTGTGTGTGCATGTGTGTGTCTCTGTGTGTGTATTGTATGTATATGTGTGTGTGTGCATGTGTGTGTATTGTATGTATTTATGTGTGTCTGTGTATTGTATTTATGTGTGTGTGTGTATTGTATGTATGTGTGTGTGTGCATGTGCCTGTGCATTCTATACTGCTTTGCATTACTCTACTCTGCTAGTCCTCTGTGCTTTCTCCTGTTAGTATGTGGCTGTGTTGTATTGTCCTTCTAGAGACAACAGGTGGTGTTGACAGAAGAGTGGGCTCGAGCACATCCAAGAATTCACTTCTCTGCCATGCATCCAGGGTGGGCAGACACCCCAGGTTTGCATCACATCCTGTTGCATCACATCCTGTTACTTTCCATTAGCTGAAATTTTAACCACATGTAATGCTTTAAAGGAGTATTTCCACGAGAAACCGTTTAGTACTTGCTCTTTCTAAATACGACAGGTCACCCCGAGTTGCATATGCATGCTGCACGTGAAAATGTTCTTCTAACCTGATTGCCTCCATTAGTCAGTGAAAGAAAGTAGCTGGAAAAATGAGTGAATAAGAAAAAGGCCAACAAAGTGACGTAGATTTGTAAATTAGAAAAAAGCTATGCCGCAGTTGTGATTACTGGAGAAGTTTTGTTGCAGTACACATTCACTTAGCGAAGTATAGGTAAGTATGTGTGTTTGTGTAGAACGTTTAGATCTTCTATTTCATTCGCTATGAACGAATGGGCTTCGAATGATTGTAGCCTGTGACTAGCATAGCCAAGAACCTGTCATTCTCCCTGCTCCATCTCCTCCACCAAACTGAAACAGAAGTACTAAAGCATTTTTGTTTCACCAAAACCGGCTCACAGGGCATTCATTAATATTAGAGACCATTGCAAAATTAATGAAAACACGATGGAAGTACACCTTTAACATATTTTTAGCTTCATAGCATCAATATAGCATTGTAATAATACTGCAAGACATTTAAATATTTTTAAATTGTCCTAATAACTTCTACAGAATTTACAGTGCTGGAAAGATTACTTTGACAATATAATGCATTACTGTTACAAGGTACTCTGTTTAAATGTAATAGTAGTGTAACTATTCTGATTACTATCTCAAAGCAATGCAATTAATTACTTTTGATTACTTTTTTCAATTCCTAACCTAACACAACTTAACAATATCCTATGCCTATTTAAAGAGGTCAAAAGTAAAAGTGTGGCTTGGCTATTCAAATGACAACTTCGGCTAAATGTAATGCCTTAAATGGTAGTTAAACCTTAGTTTAAACCAGGCAAATATGGAGCTAAAATACAGTCTCATCACACAGAGAGGCATGATATGGCAAGCTGAAGGGAAGTGTGTCTTCTCCGCTTTCTTTAATATGACTGCTTGCAGTATGCATAACATGCACTTAGTAAGCTGCACTTACTTAGCCTACATTATGCTCATGTACTGAGGCTGGCCATAGATCATTTTGATGTGGACATCATGACAGCGAGAAAGCAAGCATTTTAAATTGCTATCAACTGAAACTCAGACAGCCAGAGGCAAGTTGGCACTGCAAATGTATAGGCCTATGTGACAGCACAACCAATCAGAGGCTTCAGAGTAGTGGCAAACTTCAGATGTGAAGGGAAATAGAAAAGGAGGGTGTTTTGTGCAACAAAAAAAAACATTCAAAAGGCAAAAAAATATATTTCTAAATATACTGGCATGTTTTGCTTACACTATTCACCAAGAGTAATAATAATGAATTACATATTTATTTCTCAGTAACTGTACATTTTTACTGTTATATATATTATGTAATTTAATCACATAGTGCCATTACATGTAACACATTAGCCTACCATCTAATGCTGAGTATATAAAACACATGACATATCCACTAAAGCTTTACACACCATTCTGTGACATAATTAGAAGGATTATTTTACAAAATATTGGTATGGGAATGTGTTCATTAAAACAAAAAGTAGTATTGAGATACATTAAACTATAATTCCCCATCAGCAACATACAATATAACATCAGCATTATAAATTAGGCTGAAAACTAAATTCATAATTGCAGTGGAAACATTACCTTGAGATTGTATGGGTAAAATAAGCTTTGGTGTGGCAAAAGGACTTATCAGTGTATTCAACATCTTCTCAAAAAAGCCACATTCCTCAAATGATTTACTTCCTAATGACATCATCATCACAGGGCACAACTCTGATTGGTTGATTGGGTTCTGTTTTCAGCTGTCTCCATGGCTTTACCCCAGCTGTACGAGACATTGCGGTCTCGGCTGCGGACTCCTGAGCAAGGTGCTGACACAGTCATCTGGTTGGCTATCTCCCCCGCCGCTGCTCGCACGCCCAGCGGCAAATTCTTCCAGGGTAGGCATGCTTCACTCAGCCCTGCTCTGACGTCAGGGAAGGCCAGTGTGGTTAGTCATCACTGCAGCGCACTCGTTTCGCTAGCAGACCTGCAAAGGTTGTTCAGTATGAAGGGTTACAAAGGGTTACTGCTTTTCCATTTTGTAGACTGACCTTCTGCTCCAAATTAGTTTAGATATTAATCTATATGTTATATCAACAGAAATCACTTTTCTATTCAAGACTGTCAGCCAGTGTGATGTTACATAGAATAGTAAACTGTTCATGAGACTTCTCAATGAGCTTTCTGTGCCAATTGGAGTTTCCGGATATACGAGGAGCAGAGTTCCTGTGCACCTCCTTGTGGGGTGGGTTAACCCTGGTGTTTCCATGTCATCAATACTTGTCTGCAGATAGGAAAGTGGTTCCTGTGCACCTGCCCCTGGCCTGGACGCGGTACTCGCGTGAGAAGTCCCGGGCTCTGGCGGTGCGCCTGGAGGCGCTGGTCAAGAAGCTCCAGCCCAGCGGGGGGCGCTCACAGCTAAACAGCCCCATGGTGGAGCTCACAGGCAGCCCTGAGGACTGCGTAAAGAAGCCTCTGTGAGACTGAGATACTGTATGTAGGCCTTCTTTACACATGATGATCCTTTGCCCCTATTGCAAAACTACCACAGCACAGATACTTCCCAAGACAGAGAGGCTGTGTTTATGTCTGCCTACTTGCATAGCTGTCCTTGGCGGAGTTAACAAAGTTACATGCACCCAGTGGTAATCTGAAATTTAGATGACAACAGTAGTAGCATAACTGATGTCATACCCAGCGGGAGCATGTTATACAATTTAAAATGTAGCTTTGTGCTAAAATTACAGTTAAATCCCAAAATTAAAGTTATATACTAACTGCTACAGAGAAGGTGCTGTATGAAACATTATGCAAATTCATAAGCAAGCACAACGTTACTATTTTCAATGCAGATTTAGCAATAAACTCCCACTCAGCTTCCCAGTGGCTTATAAACAGCAGTGAACTCTTGGACTCGCGGCCGGTTTGCCGTTGACCCATTGACATGGATAACTGCCCCTGCACAGCAGACAATTACTCTGGCTGTTGACTCACTACACCCAATAAAGAACACCTGTACATTCCACCTTCTCTGTGTCCTGGGCTGAACTTCATTACAGTACACAGTACACACTACACACTACACTGTACACATTCCTACTGACCATGGAGACAAACTGGCTCATGGTCTGTTTATCTGTGTAAAGTGCAAGTGGCTCGCACACTGAAGATAGAGACAAAAGGTCTACAAAGGAGTAACTTTTATTAAAATGATGATGAGGAGCAGAGCAGACATTTCAGCAGGTGCTTTTGCTCAATGCTCTCTGTGCTCACAGTGAACCAAACTACGGACTGTTTATCTGTGTTGCATAGGGTTGCCCATATCACTGTAGACACACTTAGGGTTGCCCATATCACTGTAGACACACTTACCCCAAGTTTAGTTAGTGGTTATTTACATAAACCAGTGTGCAAAAAATATTTATTAAAATGACTAAAATTATATGATTCTGACCGTTCCGTAAACACCACATTCATGGATGGATTGTATGAGCAATTCAATGGCTCACACCTGGGAGGTCACAAACAGAAAGACTGTGTCATAAAAAGTAAAAAAAAGGCAATATAAACCTTTTTCTTGCAGCAGTTATTCTCTAGTGATTTTGAGTGGCTCAGCTATACCCATGATCCACAATGCAGACTCAAAGTACTGAAGCTACAGGGATGTGTCTCTTTGTTATTCATTCAGCTGCTGAGGAAATCACACATCTCCATGTGTATCAACATTTCTTTGTGCACACCCAGGGTTCTCTGACACCACAATAATTATCGTACATCAGGGCGGCCAAAGAGGAAATAAGAAGTGCTATATATTGGGCAATTGTTGTGAACACAACTGTTATGGCACAAAGATGTTGCTCCTATTACTCATAATTTCACACGTACACACAAACACACACACACACACACACACACACACACACACACACACACACACACACACACACACACACACACACACACACATATACGCACCTACACACACACGCACACATTCCTTTTTACAAAATAATGCATTCTGCCTCCCACTGGTCAGAAACACAAATTACACTCATATGTTACAGTGCAGTTGGGCAAATAATCCTAACTGAAGCATGAGAACAGCAGCAAAGACAATACTTTAACTTTAAATAATTTTTATTCTTTAGCTGTATTATAACTCATTCCTCCTGCACCCAGCTTTGTGTCCAGTTTCTGCAATGATCCATAAGCATCCACAATGTATAGTTCTCATACTGTATGTCCTTGCACATACTCCATCACTATAAGTCTTTGAATATATTTCTCTACCCTTGAGACACGCAGAGCCTACTTGCAACTGCTGGGTAACCTGCCAAGAATCAAGACAACAATTAGTCACTTTGTTCTAAGTGGCTTTAAATACTACACTTCAAATGCTGTTCTCAATATGTCCTGTGTGATTGCTGCTTTAAATAGAGTGAGGGCTGACTATTAATTAGGTAATGAACTAGCTATACTTGAGTACTGCTGACAAGAAATCCATGTTAAACCACTTATAGCTGATTTTAGTGTCATTCGTCATTGTAAATGCTTATGTGTGATGCAGACGTGTGTGTGTGTGTGCGCGCGCACGCGTGTGTGTGTGTGTGCGTCTGTGCATTCTATACTGCTTTGCAGTTTCTTTTCTCTGCTGTGAACTGACAACTACTCTCTGTCTACACACAAAAACACCACAAACACCCAGCCAACCAGCAATCAGTACAACTATAGCACTACATAACTACACACATCATATGATTAATCACATGAAAGGTCACATGGAAAATCACATAAGACCACACTGACACATAATAATAACATCAAATGTTTTCACTGTATTTCTACAACTAATACAGAGCAACACAAAGTAAAGGCTATAGAAACCAGACCATACACATATTAGAGTAAAAAAAAGCCTCCACAGTGTCTTTAGTGCAGCAGGTGTCCTGACCTTAAATTTGGAGATTAAAAAAAGGAGATCATCCACTTCTCCTCCAGGGACAAATGGGTCTCTTGTCCCAGGCCCTGGGAAAGGGGGGCAATACTGTGGGGGTGGTAAATCTTTCTTCTGAATAAAGCAGGACTGCTCCATGGCCTTCTCAATTATATGCTCCACCTCTAGCCTTGTCAACACACAGACACAAACACACACACACAAACATGTTATGTGTTATGTGCTCTACTAGTTTTTATACATGTGAGATTTCAACATCCACAGATTGTCTCCCACCTCAACACACACAAACACACACACACACACACACACACACACACACACACACACACACACACACACACACACACACACACACACACACACACACACACACACACACACACACACACACACTTCACAAACAAAGGCAAACAAATGCAAACACAATTAACAAGAACAATGTATTTATTCTAACCATTGCATCACCAGATCACCAGGGCACTGGAGTTTGCAAAGTTAGTTAAACAAAGGTCGAACTGTGTAAGACTATGAATCAAAAAAGGAAGAGGTAGAAATGAACAATTGAAAGGAACAGGTGTTTCTCAAGGTCCTGGCACTGTGTCGAGAATGGAAATGTAGCAGGACTTCCTCTTATGTTTTATGTGCTCTACTAGTTTTTATACATGTGAGATTTCAACATCCACAGATTGTCTCCCACCTCAACACACACACACACACACACACACACACACACACACACACACACACACACACAGACACACACACAAACACCCTTAGGCAGTCCAGCTGCTGTGAGCCACCCTTGAAGATCTGCCATATGGACTTCATTCCTCTCCCAATAGGGGGCAGCGCAGAGCAGTCGTGACGCGAGAGGACGGACGCCCTCCAAACAAACAGCATGGCTCCAGTCTCAGTACCAGAGAGAGAGAGGGAGGGGAGCAGGCTCAGTTCTGGGCCTGTGTCGGCTGTGTTCTGTGTGCACCACCCTTTCCTCAGTGTCCCCTTGATAAACAGGGAGAGGTGCTTGAGCATGGGGCATCTGATGAAATACTCAAAGTGTCTGAAAGTCAGGCACTTGAAGGGACAGCCAATGCTGAAGCAGTCTTCCAAAAAGTTAACTTCACTAACCCCTGCATATACAAGAATGGAGCAGAATGGAGGAAGGGAGATGGAGAAAGAGAGAGAGAGAGAGAGAGAGAGAGAGAGAGAGAGAGAGAGAGAGAGAGAGAGAGAGAGAGAGAGAGAGAGAGCTATGGGTGAGACATTCCCCGTAACCTGAAAATAGGGATTCCTGTAACCTGTAGGTTACAGGGAATCCCTATTTGGGAAATTTGGAGATTCATAGGGATTCCCGTAACCTAAAAATAGGGATTCCTGTAACTTCATAGGGATTCCGTAACTTCATAGGGATTCCGTAACTTGTGATAGGGATTCCTGTAACTCCTTAGAGACTCCTTTAACTTGTGCAAAGGGTCACAAGTAGCAAACCATGGTAGGGACACAATGTAGGATTATGTAGTTTGTGCGGTGCCCGTGAAATCTACATCGTCATGCAAAAATACTCTTTAACTAAGTTCGCTGCGAGAATGTTTTTCATCCCAGAGTGCCAGCAGTCGATACAAATGCGAATATGTCTCTGGCGGTCAAGTGAATTGGTGTTTCGGGGCTGTCACTGTAACATGGACCTTCAACTTTCTGTTTCCTTCAAGTTGTGCCTAGGCCTGTGGGCCAAAATGTACAATTTGAGGTACTTTTGTGTAGGTATATTTGAGGTAACCCCTAAAATATACTGGCTTTGAGTTCAACTAGTCTGTATGTAACGCCCAGTTAGTACAAAAGTTGTCATGTAATTCACATGTAGAAGGGTGGGACATGGCTTTGCATATATTAAATGGCATCTACACATCAAGAGCTTTCAGAAAATGTATAGTGTGAGGTACTTTTGTGTAGATATAACTGAGGTAACCTGTAAAATATGCTGGCTTTGAGTTCAACTAGTCTGTATGTGACGCCAGGTTAGTACAAAAGTTGTCATGTAATTCACATGGAGAAGGGTGGGACATGGCTTTGCATATATTAAATGGCATCTACACATCAAGAGCTTTCAGAAAATTTACAATTTGAGGTACTTTTGTGTAGGTATAACTGAGGTAACCTGTAAAATATACTGGCTTTGAGTTCAACTAGTCTGTATGTGACGCCCGGTTAGTACAAAAGTTGTCATGTAATTCACATAGAGAAGGGTGGGACATGGCTTTGCATATATTAAATGGCATGTACACATCAAGAGCTTTCAGAAAATGTATAGTGTGAGGTACTTTTGTGTAGGTATATCTGAGGTAACCCCTAAAATATACTGGCTTTGAGTTCAATAAGTCTGTATGTAACGCCCAGTTAGTACAAAAGTTGTCATGTAATTACCATGTAGAAGGGTGGGACATGGCTTTGCATATATTAAATGGCATCTACACATCAAGAGCTTTCAGAAAATGTACAATTTGAGGTACTTTTGTGTAGGTATAACTGAGGTAACCTGTAAAATATACTGTCTTTGAGTTCAACTAGTCTGTATGTGACGCCCGGTTAGTACAAAAGTTGTCATGTAATTCACATGTAGAAGGGTGGGACATGGCTTTGCATATATTAAATGGCATCTACACATCAAGAGCTTTCAGAAAATGTACAATTTGAGGTACTTTTGTGTAGGTATATCTGAGGCAAAATCTAAAATATACTGGCTTTGAGTTCAACTAGTCTGTATGTAACGCCCAGTTAGTACAAAAGTTGTCATGTAATTCACATGTAGAAGGGTGGGACATGGCTTTGCATATATTAAATGGCATCTACACATCAAGAGCTTTCAGAAAATGTATAGTGTGAGGTACTTTTGTGTAGATATAACTGAGGTAACCTGGAAAATATACTGGCTTTGAACTCAACTAGTCTGTATGTGACGCCCGGTTAGTACAGTTGTCATGTAATTCACATGGAAAAGGGTGGGACATGGCTTTGCATATATTAAATGGCATCTACACATCAAGAGCTTTCAGAAAATGTACAATTTGAGGTACTTTTGTGTAGGTATATCTGAGGTAACCCCTAAAATATACTGGCTTTGAGTTCAATTAGTCTGTATGTAACGCCCAGTTAGTACAAAAGTTGTCATGTAATTACCATGTAGAAGGGTGGGACATGGCTTTGCATATATTAAATGGCATCTACACATCAAGAGCTTTCAGAAAATGTACAATTTGAGGTACTTTTGTGTAGGTATATCTGAGGCAAAATCTAAAATATACTGGCTTTGAGTTCAACTAGTCTGTATGTGACGCCCAGTTAGTACAAAAGTTGTCATGTAATTCACATGTAGAAGGGTGGGACATGGCTTTGCATATATTAAATGGCATCTACACATCAAGAGCTTTCAGAAAATGTACAATTTGAGGTACTTTTGTGTAGGTATATCTGAGGCAAAATCTAAAATATACTGGCTTTGAGTTCAACTAGTCTGTATGTGACGCCCAGTTAGTACAAAAGTTGTCATGTAATTCACATGTAGAAGGGTGGGACATGGCTTTGCATATATTAAATGGCATCTACACATCAAGAGCTTTCAGAAAATGTACAATTTGAGGTACTTTTGTGTAGGTATAACTGAGGTAACCTCTAAAATATACTTTCTTTGAGCTCAACTAGTCTGTATGTGACGCCCGGTAAGTACAAAAGTTGTCATGTAATTACCATGTAGAAGGGTTGGACATGGCTTTGCATATATTAAATGGCATTTACACATCAAGAGCTTTCAGAAAATGTATAGTGTGAGGTACTTTTGTGTAGATATAACTGAGGTAACCTGGAAAATATACTGGCTTTGAGTTCAACTAGTCTGTATGTGACGCCCGGTTAGTACAAAGGTTGTCATGTAATTCACATGTAGAAGGGTGGGACATGGCTTTGCATATATTAAATGGCATCTACACATCAAGAGCTTTCAGAAAATGTATAGTGTGAGGTACTTTTGTGTAGATATAACTGAGGTAACCTGGAAAATATACTGGCTTTGAGCTCAACTAGTCTGTATGTGACGCCCGGTTAGTACAGTTGTCATGTAATTCACATGGAAAAGGGTGGGACATGGCTTTGCATATATTAAATGGCATCTACACATCAAGAGCTTTCAGAAAATGTACAATTTGAGGTACTTTTGTGTAGGTATATCTGAGGTAACCCCTAAAATATACTGGCTTTGAGTTCAATTAGTCTGTATGTAACGCCCAGTTAGTACAAAAGTTGTCATGTAATTACCATGTAGAAGGGTGGGACATGGCTTTGCATATATTAAATGGCATCTACACATCAAGAGCTTTCAGAAAATGTACAATTTGAGGTACTTTTGTGTAGGTATATCTGAGGCAAAATCTAAAATATACTGGCTTTGAGTTCAACTAGTCTGTATGTGACGCCCAGTTAGTACAAAAGTTGTCATGTAATTCACATGGAAAAGGGTGGGACATGGCTTTGCATATATTAAATGGCATCTACACATCAAGAGCTTTCAGAAAATGTACAATTTGAGGTACTTTTGTGTAGGTATATCTGAGGCAAAATCTAAAATATACTGGCTTTGAGTTCAACTAGTCTGTATGTGACGCCCAGTTAGTACAAAAGTTGTCATGTAATTCACATGTAGAAGGGTGGGACATGGCTTTGCATATATTAAATGGCATCTACACATCAAGAGCTTTCAGAAAATGTACAATTTGAGGTACTTTTGTGTAGGTATAACTGAGGTAACCTCTAAAATATACTTTCTTTGAGCTCAACTAGTCTGTATGTGACGCCCGGTAAGTACAAAAGTTGTCATGTAATTACCATGTAGAAGGGTTGGACATGGCTTTGCATATATTAAATGGCATCTACACATCAAGAGCTTTCAGAAAATGTATAGTGTGAGGTACTTTTGTGTAGATATAACTGAGGTAACCTGGAAAATATACTGGCTTTGAGTTCAACTAGTCTGTATGTGACGCCCGGTTAGTACAAAGGTTGTCATGTAATTCACATGTAGAAGGGTGGGACATGGCTTTGCATATATTAAATGGCATCTACACATCAAGAGCTTTCAGAAAATGTATAGTGTGAGGTACTTTTGTGTAGATATAACTGAGGTAACCTGGAAAATATACTGGCTTTGAGCTCAACTAGTCTGTATGTGACGCCCGGTTAGTACAGTTGTCATGTAATTCACATGGAAAAGGGTGGGACATGGCTTTGCATATATTAAATGGCATCTACACATCAAGAGCTTTCAGAAAATGTACAATTTGAGGTACTTTTGTGTAGGTATATCTGAGGTAACCCCTAAAATATACTGGCTTTGAGTTCAATTAGTCTGTATGTAACGCCCAGTTAGTACAAAAGTTGTCATGTAATTACCATGTAGAAGGGTGGGACATGGCTTTGCATATATTAAATGGCATCTACACATCAAGAGCTTTCAGAAAATGTACAATTTGAGGTACTTTTGTGTAGGTATATCTGAGGCAAAATCTAAAATATACTGGCTTTGAGTTCAACTAGTCTGTATGTGACGCCCAGTTAGTACAAAAGTTGTCATGTAATTCACATGTAGAAGGGTGGGACATGGCTTTGCATATATTAAATGGCATCTACACATCAAGAGCTTTCAGAAAATGTATAGTCTGAGGTACTTTTGTGTAGGTATATCTGAGGTAACCTCTAAAATATACTGGCTTTGAGTTCAACTAGTCTGTATGTGACGCCCGGTTAGTACAAAAGTTGTCATGTTATTCACATAGAGAAGGGTGGGACATGGCTTTGCATATATTAAATGGCATGTACACATCAAGAGCTTTCAGAAAATGTATAGTGTGAGGTACTTTTGTGTAAGTATAACTGAGGTAACCTGTAAAATATACTGGCTTTGAGTTCAATTAGTCTGTATGTGACGCCCGGTTAGTACAAAAGTTGTCATGTAATTCACATGGAGAAGGGTGGGACATGGCTTTGCATATATTAAATGGCATCTACACATCAAGAGCTTTCAGAAAATGTCCAATTTGAGGTACTTTTGTGTAGTAATAACTGAGGTAACCTGTAAAATATACTGGCTTTGAGTTCAACTAGTCTGTATGTGACGCTCGGTTAGTACAAAAGTTGTCATGTAATTCACATGTAGAAGGGTGGGACATGGCTTTGCATATATTAAATGGCATCTACACATCAAGAGCTTTCAGAAAATGTATAGTCTGAGGTACTTTTGTGTAGGTATAACTGAGGTAACCTCTAAAATATACTGGCTTTGAGCTCAACTAGTTTGTATGTGACGCCCGGTTAGTACAAAAGTTGTCATGTAATTCACATAGAGAAGGGTGGGACATGGCTTTGCATATATTAAATGGCATCTACACATCAAGAGCTTTCAGAAAATGTATAGTGTGAGGTACTTTTGTGTAGGTATATCTGAGGTAACCCCTAAAATATACTGGCTTTGAGTTCAACTAGTCTGTATGTAACGCCCAGTTAGTACAAAAGTTGTCATGTAATTACCATGTAGAAGGGTGGGACATGGCTTTGCATATATTAAATGGCATCTACACATCAAGAGCTTTCAGAAAATGTACAATT
The DNA here is from genome assembly GCA_027475355.1 of Coilia nasus. NCBI lineage: Eukaryota > Metazoa > Chordata > Actinopteri > Clupeiformes > Engraulidae > Coilia > Coilia nasus. The sequence continues at coordinate 36,886,191 of CM050221.1, forward strand.
TCCGTTTCTTTTTTATGTTTCCTTTGAGTTTAAAGCTTTTATTTCCCTGTCTTCTAACGTTGTTGTACCGCTTTCGGCACTGTTCGAAAGTTCTCTTCTTGCCAAATTACTGAAGATATTTCCTCCCATACTTCTTTGACCCACGGAGGTTTGGGGGGATTCTTTCCATCCCCGAATATGAACTGCTCACGCGCTTTTACTTCATGCACGAGCAGATCGGTCTCCTCCACCGAAAAGCTCCTCCCGTCCGGGTAAATCCTCCATCGTAATAGCGACAGACCATGGACAATGCGCCCACTGGCTCTTAAAGGGAATGAGAGTATATATTCTCATTTGTGAATTGTATGTTACGCCCAAAACACACCCATGACTTATGGAGTAATTTAAGACCAACCCTTTTGAACAATGCGCCTGGCGCAATGTTCACTTTTGGCGCCGTCAAAATACCAAATTGTGTCGGGAACCCCCCCAAAGCAACTTGCACTTCAGACTTTAGACAATGCGCATATGATCGTGAGAATAGAGCCCTATGTCTGTTCTTCCCACACATGCAGTGAATCAATTGTTAAATGTGGCATCCTGTCTCCCTTTTTTTGTGCAATCAAATAGGGATTCCTTGTAACCTCTCTAGCAGGAGAACTTAGAGAAAGGTCAATTGAGAAAAAATCTCTCTCTGTTTCATCTTTTCATGTACCAACCCATCATATCATTGCCAGTTGAAACATGATTTTGCATTGTGTTTTAGTCCAACTGTTCTTGTTTAATAGATATAAACCCTAGCTGAGGTTACAGGAATCCCTATTTTTTAGTAAAATGTTATTGAAACTTCATGTGTGAACTACAACCAGTGATTTCATGAACTCACAAAGGAAAGTGAGGTTATCTTTCAACAGTCTACAAAAAGAAAAAGTGTCAAACTCTTTTTTAAATGTGTTTTTTTACAACGATAACAGTAAGTTACGAGGAATCCCTATTTCAGTTTTTTTATCAGTACAACAGGCAAAAGACAAAATATGCCCATACGTGTCTCATATATCTCATCTTTGATATTAATCCTATGCTTATCAAATGTTTTTTCTCACAGAACTTGTATTAAGAAGTCGTTTTAAGGGCCAATATGAAAAAGCCAAAACGAGGATTCCCGTAACCTGACCATCGATATATGAAAAGTTAATATCTCCGAAAATAACCACCGAAACATCATGAAACTCATTTTCCTAAACTACAATGGCACTAGAATAGTGCACATTAAAAAATGCACTTCTGCGATGAAAACAAGGCAAGTTTTGTTGATCATACATTTTGCTCTGATTAACACAATAGACGGTATTGAAGTCATAGACCCTAACCTGATTTTTTCTTCCAAATTTGTCAATTTTTTTATTTTTCAGAGAGAATTCAAAGACCATAATTGTTAGATGTTTTATACTGATGTTAGCTTTCCAAAGCTGTTGAAAGTGTGTTATTCACTCTTACCATTGAGGCTGCAAGAAAATAGGGATTCCTCGTAACCTGTGCAAACTTTAGAGGCTCCCCATTCATCTGCAAAGTGTTATTTCTTAAATAAAATCAAATGATCTGAATGTCCATGGGACACATGTCGCATGGGTAAGAGTGAAATTGCTTTTTTCAAATGAGAATTGGTCATAATGGCACTAAAATGACTTGGGTTACGAGGAATCCCTGTTTTACCCCTATAGAGAGAAAGAGAGAGAAAGAGAGAGAGAGAGAGAGAGAGAGAGAGAGAGAGAGAGAGAGAGAGAAAGAGAGAGAGAAGAAGGGGGCAGAGAGGGAGAAGAGAGAAATATTGAGAGATGGAGGGTGTATGACGAAAATGAGTGGGAGTGAAAGCTGTAAGAAAAACAGTTTGAGGTGCAGTGAGATAGAGTGGGAGCTAGACTGAATGTGTGAGAGTGAGACGTGAGAGTGACAGAGAGAAGGAGAGGAAGAGTGTGTAAGTGTGTGTGAGAGGGTGGTGAGGGGAAAGCATGAGGCATAAGACAGCGAGAGAGGGAGGGAGAGTGGAGAAGAAAAAGAGGAAAGGAAAGAAATAGAGGAGATAGAGAGAGAGAGCATGTGAGACTGTTAACAAAGAAAGACAGCAGAAGGGGCAGAGAAGTATAGGTTGAGATGAAAAGAGAGAGACAGAGATAGAGAGAAAGACAGAGAGAGAGATAGAAATAGTTTAATCCGCATTGATGGAAGGTGGGTCAGGTTTTTGCCTGCAGCACAGGCCCCAGGTGACTCCTCTGACCTTTTGTTTAATATGTGATAAATTAACCCAGTCTCCTGTCCTCGTTACTGGAAAGCTCACACTAAACTCAGCAATCCATCTCCAAATCATGCCTTTCAAGCACCTATAGCACACTATGAGCCTGTTCCAAACGGCTAAATTCGCTGCCTAAGTAGTTGCCTAACGCGGCAGCGAGTCATCGAGTGCTGTTCCAAACGGTTAAAGTTCTTATTTCCTGTCGCAGCGGTTGCCTTCAAATTGTCCGCGCAACAGGCAGTTTTGAAGGCAGCTTCAATGATTCCTTCAAGCTCCCTATTACCCAGAATTCTGTGCACTAACTTTCAAACAACTGTGAAAAGTAAATAAAGATGGCGGCCGGCATGAATCTTACGGTTGCTGTCGGTATCAACATCTTATTTGTTTGGCACTGTATCGCTTGTATTTTTACAATTTAGATGAGAAATCAACAATGTACTATCTAAACATCCAACCACTTTAACTATTAACAGGGTATTGTAGGATTTATGTACGGTCTCTCAGTCAACTGACTAACGTTAGCCAACTAGCTTACGTCAGCTAGTTTCACGTTCTTGCTACGTGCTAACGTCATACCCCAACTTTTGTTCTCTTAAAATCTCGTTCCAAACCAGTATTTATAGAAGTTGCCTTCACCCCGTAGTCATATCTAATTAGGCACCTCTCTATTAAGGGAGGGAGTCATCAAGGCAGCTGCCTTCCGTTTGGAACAGAGCCTATATGTCAGAGAAGATCTGGACTGTATTTCCTGAACTAAATTAAGGTTGTAAAGAGTCCACTGTGTCACAGTTAACAATACATAGCAAATAAAGAGAATATGCATAAGACATATTAAAACATACAATAACCATATGCATATGCACAAATGAATAAGTTAACAATAACCCAGATACACACTGCCAGTCAAAAAGAAAGGTGGCATAGATGGACAACGGCTTCCAGCAGCACCCTCTAGTGACAATGTTGTTCACACCTCCTAAAGACACCTGAAAACACACACACACACACAGGCTTACACACACACACACAAACACACATGATGTATAATGTATGATGTTGTGTGACATGTATAATAGTGTGGGATAGAGGGGTGATTTAGTGATTGGCAGTGCAGCATGAACGAAACCAAATACATGAGATCGTAGTGACTTTTACAGACAGTCAATATGAGTTCAACACAGCAGTAATTTTCATTTATGTGAAACATCCTTTGAAAATGTGGACTGGTTACGGGTGCTGTGGAATCCATATGGTTCATTGGTTATGGCTGTGGAAACCATATACTTCAGTCTATGCAGTGGGAGCTTTTTCAGTCACGTGATTACAGTACGTCCCCACTGAAGAAATAAAGAAAGCGAACGCATTCATTTGAATAAGAATATGAATTGAAAAAATAGATAATAGGACAGAGAGAGGAAAATGTGGTAGGTGTGTGTGTGTGAAAAAGAGAGAGAGAGAGAAAGAGAGAGAGAGAGAGAAAGAGAGAGGGAGGGAGGGAGGGAGAGAGAGAGAGAGAGAGAGGGGGAGAGAAAGGAAGAGAGGGATGAAAGTAAACACAATGAAGACAGTAATACACAGACAACACCACTGGCTCTCTCACCCCACCCTAATGTACAAATGTCCACACTGACATCAATGGTTCCTCACTGGAACCCCATTTTCATTGTCTGCCTTTTCAGAACTCAAAAACACCACTCATGCGTAGCCATAAGACCAACACCACACAGACCTTGTCCATTGGCAGAAACACTATATTTTACCTACTGCTGAAGGGATGACCTCTTGGGGGTATACTACTTCAAGACTTTTATTGCCATTGAACAGTTGCCTGTACAACAAATCTAAGCAGCAAGTCCACTAAGGTGCAAGATGAAAGTATCAGAGTGTTGAGTACAAAAGGTACAAAGTACAAAGTGTCAAGTACCAAAAAAAAAGAGCAAAGACAAAGAGGTGTGTGTGGAGGGGGGTATATACTAGGGCATAATAAATAATAAAAATATGTGGTGAAGGAGCCTTGGAAGGGAAAAACTGAGCATTGCACAATGCTTTGTGGCTACTGCACAGGAAGAGGTGGTGGGTCAAACCCAGGTAGAGCATGGGCACTAGCAGCAGTGGGGTAATACCCAGATTGCAAACATGCGTCCACACACGCTCCTACCCATGTACACACACACATACACACACACACATACACACACACACACACACGCACGCACATACACACACCCGTACACACACACACACACACATACACACACACACACACACAACAGTACTACAAAGGTGGTTTAGTGACAAACCCGATTTGTTAAACCTATAGGTAATCGTAAACCTGATGGAAGAGCCCATTGGCATTTGCTAAGTTAATAGAATAAAGACCTGGGCTCTGCGCTACTTTTAGGTTCAAGACTACATCTGGGTTAACTAAACAGGTTTATCACTTAACCAAATTTGTAGAATACCACCCTGTTTTACCAGTTTCCACAAGTAGCAAGGGCAAAAGATACTATAGCAGATAAAGACACTTGGTCACACACAGTCTGTAATGAATGATTAAATCGCTGCTCAGTTATTCCACCCCCCAGCCTCCACCCCAACACACACACACCCAGAAAGAGGACCGCTGGGTCACCCACAGCAACGCACAGCTGACATTAATGGCAACCGCAAAGGGGCACTTTGGACAGCAGAGCGAGTCGGTTCCACATAACTCAGTGACAACAGTCACAGATAATGAGGCTTTGCTGCCGACTGACGACAGACCCAGGTGACAAAGTGTCTCATTTACATTTCTGCTCTGTTTAAAGTCTGAAGCATTACAAGTACATCACTCGAGCAGAAAATTGCCTCATTTGTAAGTGGGAATCAGTCAAGACGGACTGACTGTGCGCCATGATCCGGGTGGGATGTTGCTGTCTGCAGCTGCTCAGGGGGCTGCTCAATGCTACATCAGCCTGTAATGCAGTCCTATTCCCTTACGTAACAGGTGAGGCTGGGTGTATGGGTTGTGAAGCCACAAATGTTTCTTTGGAAACAGCAGTGGGGTTTTAGGTGACTAATAAAGACAACAGACAACCTACAGACATGGGGTGTGGGTGTTTTGAAAGATGCAGTATTTACATCTCTCTGAACTACGTAAGCTAAACTCTCAGTTTTATTTCATTCTTTAGGTTGTTCTCGGCACAGAACAGGAACTCTACGTGGGATAGCAACACTGCCCACAGGCCCATTGTTTCATACTGACTGGTTTTGATCTCTTTCTTTTTTCTCATTTAATTTTTTATTTTAGAAATGTTCATCATTGTTTACATATACAGATCCTCTTGACCTTGCTCTACTGTGCAACATCAATGACAATTTTAACATTTTATTTTTTGGACAATTTCAATGACCAAAAAACTTAGATCTGACACACAGGGTTTGTACAGGCATGGACAACACATGATTAGTATGAACACATAAGAAGTATGAGCTCACCTGTACTCTTTACACCCAATGCAAACTTCAGAATTTTACGATTTTCCAAAACTATTTTTGTGAAACTAGGCAGATTTCAATATGAGTGATCAGTTATTTACCATTTGCAAAAAAATGTCAGAGCTGACAATTTTCACTAAAAAGTGTTTGAACCACTTAGGGTCAAGGAAAAGGTGAAGAAACCAAAAGAAGCCAAACAAACAAAGATATATTAGATATATTGTAGATATATTAACTTAAATGTGATCCAAAATACTTTAATATAACTTTAATATAAATGTGCATAACCACAGTTACTTCTGGGAGTTCACAGCAGTTGAAGTTCAAGTTTGTCTCCAGTACAACCATGGGGGAGCCAACATGAATTGTAAAGTGCAGTTTGATGATAATGACAACTTTATTAAAGTTATATGTGAATATAATGTCCACAAACACACTGTAACAATGACTATGGCCAAAGTTTTAGGGATTAAGAAGAATCCTATCCTACTACACACAATAACCATTTTTGGGGCATGATACCATACTATTGTGATCCACTTATCCTACATTTTACAATACACAGAGTACAACTGTGATTCAGGGCTGCGCTACATTGTAATTTGTTTCTGGCTTTGGTGTATGTTGACAAATGAGCACCTAAATTCAAAAGTCATTTCAAATGAGCACCTAAATTCATCAGTGACATATTGAAACACTATGGGGTAAAACTTTATTTAAAAAGCTGCCTTTTGGAAACTGCAGTTTAGCCGACTCCTTTGTGGTCTATCAGTGATGCACCTGTGTTGTGTGTTGTGGTTGACTTCATTGTCTTTGGTTGCAGAAATAGCAAATCTACTCCATGCACTGCTTCCTGCAAACAGTACGATTAACACACAGGCAAGCATTGCAGGTGAACTGAGAAGCCATAACGTCTATAGGCCACAACTCCCCAGTTAGAATCATGACATAGAATAGAATGTCTTTGCACAGGCACTACAACAAAATCAAAAGTGTTTTAACTAAGTGCAGTAATACATGTTTAAACAGGAAATCACACAACACACCAACCAATGAGTACCAATAGCAATAAGGCCAAGAAATGGCCTAGAAACTCTAACAGCCAATAAGTACTAATAAATACTACATTAGCATTGGAAGTACAACACAGGTAAAACTGATAAGCTGTAACCTATATAAACTGCAACTGACGGTTAAGATTTTTTTATCGGCATTCATAGTTCTGATGACACAATGAAAGAAGCTGGTTTAAAGTTTTTTTTTCTCTACAGACGCCTACAGCGCCTCCCACAGGGCGAGAGAGCACAACGCCAAAGTGCTGGGTGTTTACTGCCCTCAATTATTGTTTCCTCACAGATTAATTGATAGACAACACGTGTCTGTCTTTCTGTGCCCGATGTGATGAGGTTGATCTTTGTGACGAGGGATCTCACAAACATCTCCAAACAAATCGCTGGGGTAGACATCTAAGTGGTGTAACACAAAGCACATAGTCCTATGCATAAAATAAAACTTGTGAAAAGCATAGTATAGCAATCAGCATTAGCACCGCCATGGCCATTTCAATCCTTCTGTATTATTTTCTTTACACGGACCTGTCGGCGCAAACAAAAAAGGAAAGTGAAATATATGTTTTAACTATGTTGCTTAAAACATGTTTCCAGCTGCCTGATTGGTAGAATTTATACGCGCAGGAGGGGTCACCTAAGAAATAAATCAAATTAAAATTCACCGGTCATAATCATTATGGCGACATTTAAAAAAAATCAAACACATTAACTATGTTTAAAAAGCAGTGCAAAACCAACATAGCCTATTTGAAAGAGAAAATGCATTTGCATGTGCTGCTGAACATGTTCAGTTACAGCCTGTGCACCCCACTCTCCACTCTCCCGCCGGTTCCCCCCTCCCCATAGTCTTGTTATTGAAATTTGACAGACGTGTTTGGACATGGCCTCGGGAAGGTACCTATTATCGAGGGCAGAAAAGAGAAAAAAGAGAGATCATACTGCGAGATGGTGTTTGTTTATCGCTTGCAGGTAGGCCAATTTTGACAGTTGTCAAATAGGGGGAAATTTGTAACAGCTGTTTAATGCATGCCTACGGTCACCTAACCAGTTAACACTAGCTACCGTTTGCAAACCAACAAACTAACGTTAGCTCTTAGACTTATGCTGCAAATAACTGATGCTAGCTAGCCTACTTGCAGCCATGACAAAATGGAGATAATAAAAACATGGCTAACAGTAAAGGTAGTAGGCCTGATATTAATTAAATAACAGTGTTAATCAGTAGATGGCAGTGTCTTTTTACACAAAGCACCTACTTACCTCAGCATGACCCCAACCTGTAGGCTACTCCTTCCAAAGGGTTTGAGCTAAGGTCATAATATGGCCTATTACTTTCAGCTACACCAAAATGCATATGGTGTACATGACACAAAGTTTTTCATCGTTCCATGTTTAAATAGAGGTATTTGAGTAGATTTCATAATCATAGATCAGAGATTTTTGGGGGTTATATTTATAGTTCTCAGGTCATATCTTTTTCCTTTTTGTACTCCAAAAACAGATGTTGACAAACGTCAGCCCTGATTGCATATGACTGTAGTAACACTAGGAATCAGTAGATGGCAGTGTCTCATCCTCCTTTTACACAAAGCACCTACTTATCTCAGCATGACCACAACCTCTGCTCTCTTTCCAAGGGGTTGAAGCTGAGGTCATATAATATATTTTGCTTGGCTGAGGTGCTTGTTTCTGGGTCTTCTTTAGAAACTGCCTTCTTTTTACCAACTGCATAATTTGCGTTTTCAAGTTTTATTTTGGTTTGATATTGCAAATGCATATCACAAAGACGCATGTCTGAACAATCTAGTTCTAAATAAACACATTCCAGAACAGCGATACGAGTGACACAACACAAAAGCCGTCACCGTTGTTGTGTTCCCTGGGCTGACGCCATGGTGCATTTCAGAGTAGCTGGGGAGAGGCAAACAACACTGGGGTCAAACGTGTGACTTGGGCTGGTAAAGGCTGAGGGACTAGGGACTAGATATGGTCTACAACTTCATGGCACGCCAGAGAGGGAGGCTGTCATGCTTTCTGCAGTGAGGGCCAGACAAGAGGGGAACCAAGCCACTGGGAAACGGCGGAGCAGCTGCGTCCTCAATCTGATACGTCTTCAGGGGTGTTTCAGTGCAGTCATATCAGGATCTCCCCCACTGGCTTGTCAGTCTCCGGATATTTTTAGAAGGGGATCGGTCATCGTCATAGCTACTTGTTTACATAAACGGTTGGGTAACCGCATCCATTTGCACAAGGGTGATAACACTTACTAACAAAATGTGTTCAGTTTCCACCTTCATCATTTAAATGAAAATAAATATGTCAAAACAAAATCCCAGTATCAAAGACACATTGTAATATGCACTAATTTGATGTAGAACACAACAAACTGGTTGCTAAGACCATCAGCCAAAGTGCGCCTTGTGTCATTCCAGGCTAGGTATCTGGATCAAAGCATGTAATGTAGAGTGAGTATTACTGAGTTATTACTCTGTGTACAGGTCAGTGTATGTATCTTAGCAGTTTACGGGACAGTTAATCAGGGTGTCAGGTGTGATGACTGCATGTCTACCCATTTCAATAAAAACCAGAAAAGCAGAATTCAATATTGCTAATAAAATCTATAAATAGTATCTTAAGTGTCGTGGCTGGGTTTCACACTGCTGAAGTTACAACTGGCCCTTAGAAATAAATTAAGCCTGGTGCTCTCAGATCAATTTATGCATGTCAAGCTACCTTGAGCCTTTCGTATGGTTTTGCACCTTAAGAATTAAGTGTAAATCTAAATAGAGTAAAATCTATAAATAATGGGGTTTATTTATACTTCTGTATTTATACTTAATTTACTTTATGTGTATGGGGCATTCATTTTATTTAGAATATCTTCTACACAAGCACATATAACTTAATCCCTTAAATATGCACTTTAAATAGTATAATAAAGAATTGCTAAAAAAAATACTGTTATGTAAAAATCAGGAAATTTGTAGAATCTGTGTGTGTGTCTGTGTGTGTGTGTGGGTGGGGGTGGGGGGGTGTTATAAGCATGTAGGTGGGGATGTATCCATCAGAGCTATGGGTTTTTTGTCCCCATTTGACATTTTATCCCCCTAACCCAATCATGAACATTTGCATCAGCTTTTCTGAGTCTTCCTGAGAATTCCCACAGTCGTAGACAACAGAGGTCTGATTGGTCAGCACTAAAACTTTGCCCTTTGAGCAAATCCATCTGCCAAGTGACTACATATAATGTGGATGTGCTTGTGTGATTTGAAATGTAAATATTCATGGGATTGTTGTGTACCTCTGGTAGCAATGCATTAATAAAATACAGAGCAAAAGGTCTTTCAAAAGACCAACCATGACATGAGATACTGGTGATGTGAAACAACATGTTATGTTGAATTGTTTCTTGTTTTTAAGTGTTGTTTTCACGTCATGTAGCGTCTAGGAGAGAGCAGAGTCTCCTCACAGCATGTGAGTCATTTTTTGTAATGTCCTGATGACATCTTTGTTTCCTGCAAAGATCTAATTTTCACCTAAGTCTCACCTACATCACTCCACAGCATTCTCACTCTTGTGTTGCCACTGACGACACCAACTTAGTCAGGAAGTGCCTCTTTCTTATCCCTCATGAAAGCGACTCGTCTCACCACAGTGTTCTTCAGAAACCACTGGGCAAATTATGGACTTGTTATTGTTGATTTTATGTGTGTTCGATGAATTACAAAAGCCTTTTTCTGAGGCAGCGGGCAGTGTGTGTGGGCCTGTGTTTATTTGTGTTTTTTTGTGTTGTTTGTCTTTCTGTTTGTGTGTATGATGAATGTCTGTTTGTTTATTTGGTGTGTGTGTGTTTATGTTCTGTGTGCATGTGTTTATTTGCAGGTGTGTGTTTGTCTCTGTTTGCTTATGTGCATGTGTGCAAGCATGCCTTCGTGTGTGTGAGAGGTGAGGTGGGTGGCTCGGATCATGCCTGAAATACCAGAGACACTCATTATGTCAGGGTGATGATATGGATGATGTCAGAGCTGTGACAGGCTTGTTGATGGATGGTTATCAACGCCACCCACATGTTAAGCCCTCTCTCTTTCTTTCTCTCTCTCTCTCTCTCTTTTTTTCTCTCTCTCTCACTCTTTAAATCTCTATCTTTTCTCTCTCTTTCTCTCTCTCTCTTTAAACCTCTATCTCTCTCTCTCTCTCTCTCTCTCTCTTTCTCTCTCTCTCTTTCTCTCTCTGTCTCGCTATCTCCCTCTCTCCCTCCTCTAACTGTTTAGGCCAAATGCGGCCCTGACTTGGGCCATACTCGGCTCCTGTTTGGAGGAGTATGGGAGTGGGTGGTATTTATATCACAGCTCATCTTCTTTGGGCATCTGGTGCTTTTGCTTTCTCCTTATAACCTGTACTGCCCACATTTCCTCTCTTTTTTTACTCATCCACCCATCCACCCTCACTTCCTCTCCCCTTCCGAGCTCTCTGTCTCTTTCTCTCTCTCTCTCTCTCTCCCTCTCTCTCTCTCTCTCTCTCTCTCTCTCTCTCTCTCTCTCTCTCTCTCTCTTTCTCGCTTTCCCTTTCTCTCTCATCCCCTCTCTCTCCCTCCCTCTGTCTCTCTCAGCACAGGAATCCAATAATGAGATAATGTTGCTCCTTGAGAAATGGTTTGTTGACTTTGCCGCGAGGCCATGGGTTTTGGGTGGGGCCCCCTCAAGGTTATTTGTGGACGCCGATGTTAAGTGATTGGCTGACAGGCCCTAGAATAATATCAGGCCCCCACGGGCAAGCTTGTTTGGCTGTCTCTGCCGGGACTCCAGCTCCAACAAGCGCAAGGTTTCGGGGGGTGGTGAGGGGAATTTGTACCACAATCAGTACAAGAAACCACTTCAGAGGAGCATACTGTACCCCTTGTCTTTCTCGAATATTCTCAGACGAGAATCCTGTCCTGTTACTTTATTCTAAACATTGGTAGAGATTATCTGTGTTGCTGTGTTACATGATGTACATGTAATTACATCTCCATGTAGAATTAAGCATATCAGTGATCGGCTATCAGTGCATCAGAAGCTGACAGGCTAATCTGGGAGTTGGCAGTGTGATGTGTGTGTTTATTTGAAAGTGCTGTTTAGACTTCTGAGCATAATGTGCTGTAATCCTCCATGCTCTGAATAGTTTTGCAACATTTTTCCATGGCTTATCAAGTCTATACATGGCTTTGCTTGTTCTTAAAGTCTAATCTGATCCCATCTGTTTTAGATCTTTGCCTTTTTAAAGAAGCACCTCATGAACACTTTTAGACCTGCAATAACACTTACTTTACAGGTAACTGAGAGTTGATACTCTGTATTCAGTGCATATTGATACTTTGTAGTGTTTTTATGACAAGTGTGTTATACACAGTGGACGCTCTTTTTGTTTATCATGCCTCCAAAGTGATATTGTCATCAATTTAAGAAGCATTTTCATTTTCATTCAACACCCAGGCAGTTCTCCTGTGGACATATACTAAAATGTAGAATAGCTAAACCCAGTGCTGCAGTTGCTGTATTACTACGCCTGACTGTAGCCTGCACTTAAACTGTCTGCAGTATTAGCCTCTAAATGCCCCCCCCCCCCCCTCCTCCTCCTCCCATGATGCTAAGTGGCTCCACAGGTCGATTGATGCACCATTACCTTCACGCGGCCTGGGCTGCCCTGGCTCACGTCCCGCAGGTTCCCTCTGCCCGTGCGGAAGGGACTCATGGCCGCTCGCGCCACTGATGTTGCATTACGGGACTCTCGGCTCTGGCCTTGCATGACACCGCCGCACTGCACCCAGAGCTGGATGGGGCGCAGGGCTGACAGATCAGGGCCGCGGGGTGTATTGACCAGCCATTTACTCCCACGGGGGGGGGCATCCACCGGGCAGAGGCATGCTGCTATTAGTGCAGAGATGGCATTGATAACAGGCAGCTTAATTGATTTCTCTTGCTGCTCTCTAGACATAGACACACAGAGGCAAGGCAAGGCAAGGAGAGTTTATTTGTATAGCGCCTGTCATACACAAAGGTAGTTCAATGTGCTTTACAAAAATAAAAGCAAAGAACGCTATGTAAAAGCAAAAAGATAAAAAGGGATAACAAAGGATAAAATAAGTAAATGCTTAAAAGGATAAAAGTAAGATAAGTACAGGGTACATGAAAGACATATCTAATAAAAAAAGAAAGAAAACATGTATAGTAAATAAAGAAAATCATTAGCAGAAAGCATCTGAGAACAATTTGGTCTTAAGTCTAGATTTGAAACTGCCAACAGTAGGAGCATTTTTGATATCTTCTGGAAGTTGGTTCCAAACCTGCAATGCATAGCACCGAAAAGCTGCTGTGGTTGTAGAGACCTAGTTGGTGCATATAGCTGCAGCGCATATGATAGGTAAATAGGTGCTGTCTCATTTAATGTTTTAAACACGAGAAGAGAGACAGAGACAGAGGAATATGCAAAGACGCATATGCAGACACAAACATGCACATGCACACAACTGTAAACACAAAATAGCATTTATTAATACATAATTACTAAATGTTTCTGAATGATGGTATGCCAGTATTTTGCCAGTATTCTCTCTCTCTCTCTCACTTGCGTATGCGTGTTTGTGTGTGTGTTAGTTTGTTGGACACAGAGACAGACAGACATGCTTCACAAGACTGTCGCTGTGTAGTGTCTGCCTGCCTGCCTGCCTGCCTGTCTGTCTGGGTTGCTGACTGGCTGGGTGGGGAATTTGGGATCATACCACTTTGAATTGACATAGGTGACTCAAAGCATGGCCGTACTGAAGGAGAATACACCATTGAGCTTACATCGGGGGGGGGTGGGTGGGCGGGTGTTTGTCTTAGATGACAAGCTAAGCATGGATAACAGGCTTAGCAAAAAATTAATAAGTGGGCTCTGGGGTGTGGGGCACGTGGGGGTCCCTAAAACATCAAAATGCCATTGTAGGTGGACCCAGACATGCGCCCGCATGACTAATCCTGCTGATGTTTTTTTTTTTTTCCTGTGGATTTTAACAGTAATCAAGCGTCAGTGAAATGGCAAGCTAATGCGCTCAGATCCCCCATAATCCAATTATTTGACTGCACCCGGAGCCGGCTCCCAGCAGGAACAGTCGCCATGCCTTGGCAATGCTAATTTACAATAATTCAAATGAGACCACCAGCCAGTAAACGGTCAAATTCGCCAAAGTGCTGCTGCTGGAGAAAAGGGGAAGGGGAAGTACATCAGTCAAGTGCCCTTTTCTTTCACAGAGCAACGACAAAGGTTAACAGATCTGACGGCACTGGACTGCAATAAATGTACTGTAAAGCACTTTGAGCTGCATCTTGTATGTATGAATTGTGCTATACAAGTAAAGATTATTATTATTAATATATTATAACAGATATATTTTCCAAAAGCTTGCATTCTTAGGTATTTGGTATTAAAAAATAGATATTAGCAAATGCATGGTAGCCATCTCTACTTGGTGGTTTTTAGAAAATACACAATGAAAAAGTTCAGCGCTACAGTAGCTAGCATGCAGCAGTATCCCACTGTATAGGCAGGAATGGGGGTGGAAGTGGGAGGGGGGTGGGGTGGGGTGATGGGGTGGGGTGGGAGGGATGATGGGATGGGGTGGGGTAGTCTCATGGTGTTGTGGTAAAACTTGTGCCCCAGTGATGATGGTTTCTGTTAAGGATCAAATAGAGAGTCAACAAACATGTTCTCTGCCACCCATGAGGGAGTGTTCATTGTGCTGTAGCCAAACTCTGATGTTATGAGGAGGCCACATGGACAGCGGCGTGCAACAGCATGCCACTGGAGGGAGATGCCTCCCTGCACTTCTCAATCACTGGCATTGTATAGTCACACACTAATAGCGCTGGCACTGCATGAATGGCATTTAAATTGGACCCAATTTTGTTGCTGTCACGAAATGACGGAGACAGAGAAAATGGAAGTGATGTTTCATCCACTCCTTCTTGTGAAACACGGGGAGCTGACTGTGGTGTTTGTGACAGCAGTTGGTAGGAGACCAGCACCGTTAGCCTCATCATGGCCTATTTTCCAGCGGACAACATCGAAGTAATCAGGTCATGTTCAGGCTACTTTGTGCCCATAGGGGTGGAAATTAACTTCTCAAAACGTAATTAACGAAATTAACTTCTCAAAACTTTTACCAGCCACTGACAAATCAATGATAAAATTCACCAGCCACTGAATAGTCCCGAAATTACCAGCACCCTTCATATTTTACCAGCATTTGGCTGGTGCCTGGTGTGAATTTCCATCCCTGCCCATAGCTGAACTTGCTTTACAGTGAGGAGTGCCCAATCATAGTCACACATGAAGAAACAGACAAGCCTTTTAGACTCGTCAACATTTGAGTTACTGAACTTACTAAACTAAACAGAGTAAATACAATAACATTTAAAAGTACTTGGCTGTCAGTCCTTAGGCGTGTTTTTAGTTGAGCCATTGACAATGCAGCCTGATTTAAAAACTTTCATGATTCCTTTTTAGGCTTCATTTTATGCCTTTAAAATGTGTATTTGGCAATTACTTCAGTGTCACTGTAATGTTAACATTACATTATTATTACATTATAATTACATTACACTTAGCTGATGCTCTTATCCAGAGCGACTTACAGATATTTACAGGGTTTCACTTACAGTCCCTGGAGCAGGGTGGGGTTGGATGCCTTGCTCAAGGACATCTCAACCATGGGTAGGGCGGGATTCGAACCAGCAACCTTCCGATTGCAAGACCAACTCCCTAAACACTAGACCACAGCTGTCCATGCCTAAATGTTAACATCTATCATTAATTATTTACATGGACATTGGATGCTTATGTTCACTTTTCATGATTTTCATTTGCATGATCTATTAAAACAGATGAACATGTCTTAGTGATTTCGAATTGTGATTTACTTTAATATGGCTGTTGTGGTATTGTGTTTTTTGTTTATTTAGCTATTTAGATGTCATTTATCAGCTCACAACCTCTATCAGGTCAGGGAAATGGTCTCCCTGCTGGGATATTAAAAAGAAAATCGTGAAAATGATCTGCAATTGTAATTCTTTGGAATTCCTCTTTCCCAGAGAAGTGCTATCGGTATAAAGCAGTTTACTCCCTCTGGCACATACTTTGATGCTTTTGTAACTTTGTATACTATTTACATGAAAAAAACAACATAAAACACAATTGGAATGTGAAAAAAACATGTATACATTTGTTATTCCTTTAAAAAAAATACATGCCCCTTATCTGTCAGTGTTTGACATATTTAGCTCAGCTGCTATCCAGAAGTGTGTGTGGGACTGGGCACTGAGCCCTCTCCTGCATACCTGAAGGAGCAGCCTTCAAGGCCGACCCATCTATGTGAGGCTCATGCTGAAACAACACACAAGACACGTGACACACTGTCTGCTTTAGATCTGCTTTGAGTTTAAAGTAACGTTTAAAGTTTAAACCATATATTGTATATG
>CM050221.1:36905000-36930000 GCA_027475355.1 Coilia nasus
ATGTTTGCGCTGTTTTGCACAGTGTTAAAGATTGAAGTTTTCAACTGTTGTGTGTGTGTGTGTGTGTGTGTGTCTGTGTGTGTGTGCGTGCATGCGTGTGTGCGCAAGCATCAGTCAGATGAGATCGCTGGTGTGAGTGATGCTGACGTAGGCTAGAGCTCTGCGCTGTCTGTTTCACTGAGTGCAGGCATTTCCAACTTGATTGCAGTTTAAGGGAAACTTCACAAAACAAGGCTACAGTGGAAATAAATGCCACTCAATTATATTGGTGGTTTTGGTAATGTAATCACAGTGGGTATACATGCCATTGAATTATACTGGGGTTTGGGGGAATGTAATCACAGTGGGATGAGAAGTATTTATGTTAAAGTGGGATTACAGGTAGTTTAATTACAATGGAAAGACAGGTAGTCCCATTACAGTGTGATGTCCAACTACCAGGTTAGTGATGGTTTTAAATGACAGACCATTGATGTGAAGGTATGCAGAGCTGGGCTGATGCGCATGTAGTTTGGAAAGCCACATTGCACTCTGGAGTTAGATATTTACTTAAATAAAACACATGAACATGTATTTTCCCCATTTTTTATTTAATAACCTTCTATTTGAAATCCATATGGGTGGATATGGATGCATTTGTTTTGTACCTTGTTTTGTGTTTTGAGTTTCATTTTCTTGTCTTATTTATTACTGAAGGCACTTGAGTAAGATATTTGTCTGTAGTGTACACTACAGTTAATTGTGTTTGTTTTGTGTTCTATTTTAGTCGCAACTGAAAAGAAAAAATTGTTAGGTGCCCACAACTGGGTCTGTGGCTACTCACTTCCTCTTCCAGTGCGACACAGCAGCCATTTTGATCTGAAGTGTTTCTCTTTCCCCACCCATCACCTCCGGCCAGGCTTGACTTAGCTCAAATTAACTCGTCACACTCATCACTGTAGCAGTGGGACCAGATTAATTGGCTTCGCATGTGATCTCTGTGCAGTATGTGACACGGGGACTCATATTTAATTGAGATGTGACGAGGGCACACTTCCTTTCCCCTGTAGGGCCGACGGGCAGTGTGTGTCATACATCCCTTGCTGTGAGCTATGATGTGTAATATGTCATGATAACAGCATTATAGCTATTATGGCTATTATGCTGGTGTCAGTGATAGATGGAGACTTCGGGGCTGGGCAGGGCTTGTACAGGACAGGGAAGGTTTCTCCAGGGCTGTGAGACTTCACATCAGCCGGCCAGTGCAATTTACAGGAGCCTGGCAAATACCAGACCACTGAGCAGAAACGACTGTCTAGTCTCAGGGAAAGAGAGGGAGATTGAGAGAGAGAAACATAGAGAGGTAGAGGGAAGGGGGCGGTGGCTGTAGATTTGAACTTGCTTGCATGAGTGTGTGTGTGTGTGTGTGTGTGTAGGGAGAGTGTGTGTCTGAAGTGTCCCTGCTCGGGAAAACTTACTTAAAGCACATGAATCTCCTTGTGTGTGTGTGTGTGTGTGTGTGTGTAGTTTGTTTACTCTGTGTTCCTCTACACCTCTGTCAGCTTGCTATGTCCTCCTTTTGTAAGTCGCTTTGGATAAAAGCATCTGCTAAGTGAAATGTAATGTAATGAAGTTGTACTTTTGGCTGAGAAAACATTTCCAGCAGTTTCCTCTGTCAGTGTGACAAGCTCTCCAGCAGCAGCAACCTTCAGTAGGTGAAGACACACACACACAAAGTGAGGACGACGAGAGAAACCTACCTCAGAGCTGAGCTTCTGTGTGGGAGCAAAGTCAGTTCTGCTTCCCTTATGGGCTCTGCACAGATGTTTGCTGGTTGGCCTGGTGCTTGATGATTGTAAGTCTAAAACTGATGATATACAGGGTAACTTTTTGAGCAATGTTGTTGGGCAACGACGTGCCTGGCTCCTAATCGTTTGACAGGATGATGGCAAAACGTTTCCTGCTGCTGGTCTACGTTCTCCTGATAAAATTGTGTTGCTCAGTATCAGTGATAAAGTGCCTGAACAACATCTGTTAGCTATGTTGCCAGGCATCATTGCTTAAAAAGTTGCCTGGTGTACTGTACCATCAATTTAATGCATAGAGTTGCAAATGACACATGAATGCATACTGAAATAGATAGGGTTGCTGATAAAAGTAGATACAGACAAACTCATGGGAAGTATGTGACAGGACACGAAACACTTTGCGGCTAAACCTATATTTCTTTGTGCTGTCTTCAGCTGAGTTTTTCACACAAATAACACTGACGATCACAACCATGGTTTCCTGATAGATGCATGTTAGAGTGGTGCTAGCTGTGGTAAGTCAGGTGTAATTTATTGAGTGAGGAGTGTGAAATCCGTTAGCATAAAATGTCATGAAAGGTATGCACAAAGGGCCGTGCGTCACCGTTTCATGGGAATTAAGGCACCATGCGAAAGGTGTGAAAACACAGATAAAACATGTCGCCCCCATCACTCAGCGGGGTCATGAGACTACACTTCCTCTCAGCTGTGCAGTTACACACACACACACACGCGCACACACAAACACACACACACATACACACACCCTGACACACAAACCCCACACACACACATGCAATCACATGTGTGCACGTACGCACTCACACTTCCTGCTCTGTATTGTTTGCAGTACCTGTTCTGAGCCTGTGTGCATTTGTGTGTGTGTGTGTCTTATACACCAAAATATTAGGATAAGCCACTGCTGCTCTGCTCATTGCTGCTACTGCCGACCCCTCTGCCCCCCATTCACTCCCACCAACCCTCACAGCCCCCCTGCCCCCACCCCTGACCAACAGCACACCAGCAGGAAACCCCAGTGCCTATGGCGCATTGTCTAACAGTGTCATGGAGTCCTAAACTGAGAGACAGGGGGAGGAGGAGGGGAGGCAGAGAGAGAGAGAGAGAGAGAGAGAGAAAGAAATGAAAGAGAGAGGGAGAAAGCGAGAGAGAGAGACGAGCTGCTCAGCATGTCTAGTGGGGACGATTTTGGTGTACTGGTCACAGTCAGACATTTTTGTGGTGTGAGACGTGTCCGGACACTCTGCAGTAATGCATGAGTTGATCAACAGGAGGAGGTAGCAGGGTAACACGGACAAACAAACAAACAAAACAAACAAACACAGTCCAAATGTCTGGTAGGGAAACTGACAAACAAAATAAACCAACAAAAATAGCCCTATCCAAATGCCTGGTGTCTTTAAAATGGCTACCGTAAATCTCTGACTGATTCGGGAAATGTAGTTTTGACAGTCATCTGCAATGCCATGAGGAGTGTGTTTGAAACGCTCTCAAAATGGGAGAAGATTTATGGATGGAAAGATAAAGGGGAGAGTTGGAAAGAGAGGGAGAGAGAGAAAGACAGAGAGACACATAGAGATAGAGATGGGCAGAGAGAGTAGGGGATGTAGAGAGACAGGGGAGAGAGAAAGAGACAGGAAAAACTATAAGAGGGTGTTGACGGCTGGGTTTGGGGAGGGGGGTGGTAGGGGTGGTCTTGGCATGACATTGGCAGGAGCGGAAAGGGAAATTCCACGCGAGAGCAAGAGTTTCGCTGCAGTTTGGAGCGCCAGCACAAGGTCTTCCAATATGGCATGCGCACCATAGCCAGGAGCAGCATCAGTCAGGGGCTCATAGGGTGCAGGGCTGCCGTGACCTGGCCCTCCCACAACACAACACACCACACCACACTACAGCATTGCACTGCTCCAAACTACAGGCACTGTCAACTATTCACAATTGTTCACTCTCTCACACACACCCACCCCCTGTACACACACACACACACACACACAAACAGACACGACCCACATATGTACAGTCACACATGCAGTACATGCAATCACACACAAGTTAATTTTGTCGTGTTGAAAAGTTAAAACACCAGCGGATTGACTGATTGACCAATACTTTCTGTAGCAGATCACTGACACTGAGTCAGTTTGCAGCCAATGTGTGTGTGTGTGTGTGTGCGTGCTTGCGTGTGTGTGTGTATGTAGTGTTACTGCTGTTTTAAGGTTTTTTCCAGTGCTTTACTTTTTCACACTTTCCTACCAGCACTGATTGATCTTGCTGCTGATGTTAATTATTTCAGCTAGAGGGGCAGGAACGAGACCCAGCAAAGACTGACTGACTGGGAGAGAAAGTGTGCGGTGTGAGAAAAAGAGAAGTGTGTGTGTGTGTGAGGAAGAGACTAGGGTGTGGGTGTGTGCGTGTGCGTGTGTGAGGAAGAGAGTAGGGTGTGCGTGTTTGTGTGTGTGTGTGAGAGAGAGTTGTGTGTGTATGTGTGTGTGTGAGAGAGAGAGAGAGTAGTGTGTGTGTGCGTGTATGTGTGTGTGTGTGTGTGTGAGCAATAGAGCTGGGCCAAGCAGAGCTGTGTGATGTGTGTGAGACTGTGAGATTGTCACCCTGGGTTTAGGTCTGTCCGTGTAAATTAGCGTTGACTTATCACTAATGCCCTGTTGAGCACAGGACGCTCGCACAGGGGCACACACACACACACATAAACACACACACAGTGGTAGGCGTGCTAACAGGCCCAAGACTGCAGTCCTCACTGCATCAAACACACCATCTCTGCTCCCATGGAAAAGTACAACACAACTCCATTGATAATGCACACTCTCCTTTTTGAGTTATGCCATGACATGGCAACAAGTTTCTCTGCTATCTCCTTGTATAGTATTCCATTTTGTTGTCCAGCAATGTGCCTGTATACTTTTTTTTTTTTTTTGAGAGAGAGATTTGTGCTTACTGCACTAAGAAAGGTCACAGTATAGCACCACTCTGATGGTTGATGTGTGTGAAATGTTACATATGGCCCTGTATCCTGTATAAAATGTTGCATATTTATTTCCATGTTAAATTACTTTGTCTCTTCAAGTAGTATTGTGGCTACTGTGTCTACATTATTGTGTACTTGTCTTTGTTACCTCAGCAGTATTGTGTGCGTGTGTGTGTGTGTGTGTGTGTGTGTGTGTGTGTGTGTGTGTGTGTGTGAAAGAGAGAGAAACAGAGAGAGGGAGAGAGAGAGCGTGCATGCATGCATGTGTCCTTGCTGACAAACAGTGCATGCGAAAATAAGATTTGTGAAACTATGTCAGCTCTACCCATTCTCTTAGGTATTTGCAGTGATGGTGTCTAAATGAGGTAAAAAAAAACAACATTACTCCTTTATTAACCAGCACAGACCATGAAAGATGAGAATGAATAGTGGATTTGACAGGCAAAGTTTTCATCATGGCTACCCCCTCATCAACGTCCATTTGATTAGCAGATGATGTGAATGCCACAGTATTAAAAGCAGACCCTGATTATGCACCGCCTGCAACTCCCACTGGCTTAATCAGAAAATTGTGGCTGTGTGGTGAAGCCCAGAGCGTGAGTGGGTGAGAAACTATTTGTGGGTCTTACTGTCTGGGGGATGGAGGGCGAGGAAGAGGGATGGAGAAATGGCAGTGGTGGTGCATTGGGTGGAGAAGACCTGTTGTGGACACTGCTTGGCGGTGGTCTCTGACATCGACCACATGATCTGGGCTCGTCTCTACATGCCTGATCACGTGATCTGGGTTTGTCTCTACATGCCTACGTGATGTGGGTTCCTCTTTATATGCCTGATCACACGATCTGGGCTCGTCTCTACGTCCCTGATCACAAGATCTGGGCTCGGTCTCTACATGCCTGATCAGCTCCTGATCGACCACAAGATTTGGGCTCCTCTCTACATGCCTGATTAGCCATATGATCTAGGCTCGTCGCATTATACCTGATCAGCTCCAGATCGTCCATATGATCTGGCTCCTCTCATTATACCTGATCAGCTCCAGATCGTCCATATGATCTGGCTCCTCTCATTATGCCTGATCAGCTCCAGATTGACCACATGATCTGGCTCCTCTCATTATGCCTGATCAGCTCCACATGATCTATGCTCCTCTCATTATGCCTGATCAGCTCCAGATTGACCACATGATCTAGGCTTGTTTCATTATGCCTGATTAGCTCCAGATCGACCGCATGATCTGGGCTTGTTACATTATGTCTGATCAGCTCCAGATTAACCACATGATCTGGGCTCCTCTATACATGCCTGATCAGCTCCAGATCACCTGCATAGTGTTCCTTCACTCAACGTATTCACTAGCATTAGTCATCATAAACAGTAGGGTTACCTGGCCTAGGGTAAATTCCTTCAGAAGTGCAACTGTATAAGAGAGAGACACACAACGGGGTGATTAAACAGAAAGACATAGAGAAAGAGAGAGAGAATGTGAGAGGATAGGAAGAGATGTTTTATGTATGCGTGTCTATGTGTGTGTATGTATGTGTGTGTGCATGTGTTTATGTGCATGGGTCTCACTGCAGTCTAGGACCATGGGGAGCTGGGGCGAGGGGAAAGCACTACGTAATCTGTTGTAAGCAGGCGGGCGGGAGGGCTCTCCCTTCTCCCTCTCTCTTCCCTTGTTCCTCCCAGAGCCACCCCCACCCCCACCCCCACCCCTTCACTTCCTCCTGCTCCGTTCTGCTGCTCTCCTCTTCCTTCTCCTTTCCTCCTCTCTCTCCCTCCCTGTTTCTTCCTCTCTCTCTGTTCCTCTGTCACTCTCTTCCTCTCTCTCTCTCTCTCTCTCTCTCTCTCTCTCTCTCTCTTGCTCTCTGTCTCTGCCTTGCTCTCTGTCTCTGTCTTGCCCCTCCCTCCTCCTCTTTTCTCGATCCCTCCCGGTTTGTGTAGCGTGGGAGAGGGAGCACTTCCTGGTTTGTCAGGGAGAGGGCGGGATCAG
This sequence comes from Coilia nasus, assembly GCA_027475355.1. NCBI lineage: Eukaryota > Metazoa > Chordata > Actinopteri > Clupeiformes > Engraulidae > Coilia > Coilia nasus. Next base: position 36,911,782 of record CM050221.1, read on the forward strand.
CGCACATTGAGTGGCATTTCTCCTGCATGCTGTGCGCAGTGCTGCCGACACTGCTGCTGCCACCGCTACTCTCTCTCTCTCTCTCTCTCTCTCGCTCGCTGTCATCCTCCTCCTCTTTCTCTCTCTCCTGCCTCTGTTATGCATTCATTCACTCCCTCGCTCATGGGCTGAGGGGGTCCAGACGCTTGCCGTGCCACACCAGTCTCTGTTTTTCTTTCCCTCCTTTCCCCCCTCTCTCTCTCTTTCTCTCTCTCTATCTGTTTCTCTCTAGCTCTCCCTTTCTCTGCGCGTCTGTCTGCCCAAGAATGGTCCAGCCGGTGCCTGGGGCTCTGCTGTCGCGGCCTGCCACCCGCCTCTGACCAGACTCACTCACAAACACACACACACACGCGCACACACACTCACAAACACACACGCACACACACACACACACACGCACACACACACACACACACACACACACACACAAGCAATTCCTAGCACTCAGCGATGTGAGAGGTAAGGATGTAATTTACTTCTTTCCATTTGTGTTAATGTCTTTCTCTCTCACTCTCACTGTCTGTCTGTCTCCCTCCCTGACTGTGGCCAGATCTGTGCCGCATTTTCTAAGCTTTGCTGTGTGTGTGTGCATGTGTCTGTGTGTTTGTGTGTGTGTGTGCGTGTGTGTGTGTATGTTTGTGTCTCTCTGTCTAATTGTCTGTGTCTGTGTCTGTGTGTCGGTTTTAGAACCTATCATTTACCTGCAGTTTGTCATGTTTTTTGTTACCTACAGGATCCTGGTAAAAGTTAGGGATTCACACACATACAAACACACACACACACACACACACACACACACACACACACACACACACACACACAGGAGCAGAAAAAAAGTTGTGTATGTCTGTAGAGGTAGCAGGTCACTGTGTTTGTTTGTACGAGAGGCCACTTAGTGATATGTGTTTCCATCCAAGAGAGGTACAGGAACACACACAATTCTCTCTCTCTCTTTCTTACTCTCTCTCTTTCTCTTTCTCTTTCTCTCTTTCTCTTTCTATCTCCTCTCCCTCTCCCTCTCTGTTTCTCTCTTTCTGTCTTTCTATGTTACATACTCCTACACACATGCTCACATGCACATACATGCACACATAGGCAAGTACACCTAAATACCGGCAGCCAGACCTATATGACACTGCACTGCACTTGTTTAGACAAGGGCAATGTGTGATCATGTAACTGTTCAACTGAAACTCCACTTGCTGTCTCTCCTCTCTTCTACACAAACTTCATGCCACCCACCCCATGTGTGTGTGTGTGTCATCTTTGAGTGTCTAACTATGAACGAGGCGCCTTGGTTGGTGGGGTTTTATCTTTTTTATATCGCACAGTGGGAGATATAGATAAAGATAGACAGGCAGAGTGACAGAGAGTGTGTGTGTGAGAGGGAGAGCTGTGAAAGGTGAACTGTCTGCTTGCCCCATGTAAATTACGTGTGACATGTTTAGCTGCTACTTCCTTATATGGTGCGTGCTGCATGTCTTTCTTTCTGTCACAGTTAAGTCCCAGCCAAACATTCTGCTGGGCCACACGACGTGTTTGTGTGTGTGTTTTGGGCTATGTGTGTGTGTGTGCACGTGTGTGTATTTGTGTCTGAGAGAAAGAGAGAAAGACAGACTGAGAGCTTGCATTTATGTCTTTGAATGTGTTGTGTATTTGTGAGAGGAAGAGAGAGAGAGAAAAAGAAAGAGAGGGAGAGAGAGAAAGAGAGAGTGGAGGAAGAGTCGGGAAGCCAGGGATTACACTTTCTCCTGTGCGTCACTCCTCTGAAGTGGAGCAGCGTAAGTAAACTCAGCTGCCCCGAGCAGACGAGGGTGTGTGTGTGTGTGTGTGTGTGGAGGGGGTGGGCTAGAAAAACTGATCATGTGCTCTGAGAGGCAGTGCTTTTCCTTTCTGTTAGTCTTCCGGAGAGTTCCGCGGCGAGTCTCCCAGTGCTGCCGGAGTTTTTTGTTTTATAAAAAAAAAAAGGTATAGCGTGCCGCGCGGGTTAGCGCTAGTCTCTGCTCTGCTCTGCTCTGAGGCAGACAGACAGGATCGGTGTGTGTTTGTGAGTGTGTGTGTGTGTGTGTGTGTGTGGCGTGGCGTGTTGTCGTCGGGGAGCTCAGTCACATGCTCGTCCCTCTTTCTTTCTCTCTCTCTCTCTGTTTCTCTCTCTCTGTCTCTCTCTCTGTTTCTCTCTCTCTGTCTCTCCCTGTCTCCTGTATGCTGCTTGGGACCAGCAGGCTGCTCCAGCCATGATCGTTCTCGCCGCGGGAGCCAAAGGCTGAGGGGCACTCGCCGACAAGGGAGAAGAGCTTTCTGTGTGAGTGTCTTTGTGTGTAACGTGAGGGTTGGTGGGTGGGTGTGTGTGTGTATGTTTGTGTGAGAAAGAAAGAAGAACAGGAAGAGAGAGAGAGAGGTGATATTGTCTTTTTTTAATGTTTCTATGGGTGTGAGTGTGTGGGTCGGTGTGTTTGTGTATCAGAGACAGCGAGAAAGAGGGTGTGTGTGAGCGTGTGTGTGTGTGTGTGTGTGGAGCCTTCAGGGAGTTCTTGTCTAAGGGTGTTGTGGCAGAGCTGCGAGTTGAATGGGGAGGCAGATGTGTGCTGCTGTGGACGTGTCGCGACTGCACCGTAACCGTAGCGATGGTGGCTGCGTCACACTCCGCTGCTCAAGCTGCCTGAGTCACTTTCTCTCTCCCTGTTTCTCCCTCTCTCTCCCTGTCTCTCCCTCTCTCTCCCTGTGTCTCCCCTCTCTCTCCCTCTCTCTTTCTTTCTTCATTCCTTTCTCTCTCTCTCTCTCTGTCCCTTTCTCTGACTCTGTCATATGCGACTCACCTGTTGGACTATTGCTTTTCTCTCTCTTTCTCTCTCTCTCTCTCTCTGTCTCTCTCTGTCTCTGTCTGTCTCTGTCTGTCTCTGTCTCTCCTCTCTTTCTCTTTTTTCTCCTTTTCTCTCTCTCCTCTTCCCTCTATCTCTTCACTATCTTCCTGTGTTTCTGCCTTTCACTTTCTGTCTCTTTGACCTGTTTGCCTTTCTTTCTTCTTCACTTATCTGCTTCTCCCTGCCTTGGTATTTAGACATGTGGTAAAGATGGTATGTGGGTATGTGTTTGTATGAGAGTGTGCCTCTATGTGTGTGTGTGTGTGTGAGTGGGCCTGTATGTGGGCATGTGTGTGTGTGTGGCAGTGTTATGCCATGCAGAATGAACTCAGTGAAACAGAGGGCATCTTATAGCTTCTAATTGTCACTGGTGCTCACGAGTGTGCGGTAAAGCGTTAAACTGAAATAAGATAATTGTATAGTTAGTTAATGAGTCTATGTGAATGATCCCTGCTGTTACATTGTATTAGATAGCAAACAGACAAGAGACTACAAACATTTTTATAGCTCAAATCACTGGCAGGTTAACTTTGGTGTGGTCTTCTCGAGGAAAAGAAATCCTTCATATATTGAGGACGAGTACAAGTAGCAAATGCACATTCAGGAAATGTGTAAATGGAGTCCCGGAGACAACTTCCTGTTGTCATGCTTGGTACAGTGCACCTGGGATGGCCTGAGTGGGAGAGATAAAGGGGGTTGGCAGCCATGCTCCATTAAGCCAGGCTGTTATTGCAGCCCTCCTCTGCTCCAACAGGCCCTCCCAATCTAAGCTACTGCTGAACTAGCCGCTTGACTCTGGACCTGCGCGTTTAGTGTTTTTTTTTTTTTTTTCCGAAAGAACAGCATTCCTAAATTTAAACGTGCCTCCTTGTGCACATTTGGTGTTTGACCCTATGGGAGTCCTTATTACACACACACACACATACACACACACACACACACACACACAAACACACACACATACAGATGCTACTTATCTCTTAGCATTTTCAACATCACTGCCTTGACATTCCTCCCTCTCTTCCTTTTCTTCCTTTCTCACACTCATTCGCTTCGAATGGCGCTGCACCATGGCTCTGGAATGCTGATGCGTATTCATACGCCCTTTTGTTTGTGACATCCATCCTCAATTCCTGATGTCCTCTTTTTTCCCTTTATCCATCTTTAGGAGACATACAACACAACAACTATAAATTTAGGACAAGAGAGAGAGACTGAGAAAGCAAGAGAGAGAGGGAGAGAGAGAGAGAGAGAGAGAGACAAGAGAAAGAAAGAAAGAAAGAAAGAAAGAAAGAAAGAAAGAAAGAAAGAAAGAAAGAAAGAAAGAAAAGGATTTGAATGAATAAGAGAGTTGTGTAGCAGTTATGGGTAATGTAAAAGAGTTTTGCATCTCACTGATGATGTGCAACCATTATTACTCTCGTTTGTCAAACATGTGCATGGTCTCTGAGGCCTACACATTCATCGCTCTCCGCCCTCTCTTGCATATGAATTCTAGAAATGCATTGTGTTGATATTAGGCCTACTGTAGCCATTACCTACACAAGCATGCCTTGCCCGAGGTGCTGCAAGGGTAGTGGAGATATACTGACCAATATAGGTCTGCGTTATTAGCTGTGTACATCCTCTCTCTCTCTCTCTCTCCTCTCTCTCCTCTCTCTCTCTCTCTCTCTCTCTCTCTCTCTCTCTCTCTCTCTTACTCTCTCTCTCTCCTCTCTCTCTCTCTCTCTGATTTCTTTTTTGTGGTATTCATATCTTGGTGTTTGTGAAAAACAAAGAAGCAGAGGATTAAGTAATATCTTTTTATTATTTTTGTAGAGTGTTCATAAACAGGCAGTTAGGCACGGCATAGTTTTATATAAGCAGATTCATGATAAACAAGCAAGCAAATACAAACATATACAGCCTCCTTACACACACACACACACACACACACACACACACACACACACACACACACACACATATTCTGTAAGGCAACTGTAAGTTGGTGTGTAAATTATTGAAGTTGTGGAAAGTATGTGTCCAAGTATTTTGGCATGTGTTGCTGTGATGATGGGAGTGGGAGTTTTTCAGTCTTGGAGTGTTGCAGTGCAGGGCCGAGGTCTGGTGTGGTCTGTACTGATGTCTGTTAAATGATGGGAAGTGTTTGTGGACATCCAAAGGCCCCCTGCTGCTCCCCCCTGTGTTGCATGTGTGTGTGTGTGGTGTGTGTGTGTGTGTGTGTTTGTGTTTGTGTCTCTGATGTGATGTGATGTGTGTGTGTTTGTGTTTGTATGTTTGTGTTTGTGTTTGTGTGTCTGATGTGATGTGTTTGTGTGTGTGTGCATGTGTGCGTGTCTCTTTGATGCAGACACAGAGCCAAAGTCCAAAAGAGTATGCTAGGAATGCATGTGTGCTTGCAGTAAGGATGTATTCACTTAAACTGTGGGGTACATGGAAACTTGAATGACAGTGCATTAGCAGACAGTCTCTGTGCATGGTCATCAGAGTGAACATGCTCACCATAGGCTCAGTTCTGTATCCTATGTGGAAGATAAGGGAGATAGTGTTGTGTGTCTGTGAAACTGTCAGGGTAGGCTAGATGTTCCTGAAAGGACTGTGTCTGTGTCTGAGAGAGAGGGGGGGGGGGGTACACAGAGATGGAGAGAGAGGGAGGGAAAGAGAGAGAGAGGGAGAGAGAGAGATGGAGACACAGAGGGAGGGGGAGGGAAACAGGAAGAGAGAGAGATAGAGACACAGGGAGAGAGAGAGACAGAGAGAGAGAGAGGGGAAAGGGAGAGAGAGAGGGAGAGAGAGATGGAGACACAGGGAGGGAGAGAGAGAGAGAGAGGGAGACAGAGATATAGAGAGAGGGGTGGAGGGAGAGAGAGAGATGGAGACACAGAGAGAGGGAGAGGGAGCGAGGGAGAGGGAGACAGAAATGGAGAGAGAGAGGGAGGGAGGGAGAGAGAGAGGGGAAGAGGGAGAGAAAGACAGAGAGAGAGAGAGAGATGGAGACAGAGAGAAAGGGGAGAGAGGGAAGGATGAAGAGGGAGAGAGGGAGAGAGACAGAGGGAGAGAGAGAGAAAGGGAGAGGAGTGGGGTGAGGGAAATATTGTCACCTGTGGAGGAGGTGCTCTAAACATAGGTCTGTCCCTTGAGGAGGATGTGCCAAGGTAGTTATTGCGCATGGTTAAGCCCTCTCTGCTGGTGCAGTCTGTCTCCCTGTGGCACGCGCTGTCTTTTCTCCCTCTCCCTTTCCCTTTCCTCTCCCTCTCTCCCTCTACCTATCTCTCTGTCTCTCTCTCTCTCTCTCTGTCTTCTCTGCCTTTATCCCTTTCTCTCTTTCTCCCTCTCTCTCCCTCTACCTGTCTCTCTTTCTCTCTTCCTCTCTCTGTCTCTCTCTCTCGCTCTCTGCCAATCTCCCTTTCTCCCTCTCTCTCTCTGTCTCCATTACTCCCAAATTCTTTTTCCTCCCTCTTACACACAACATTCTTTCTGTCTCTCTCTATCTCTCTCTTTCTCCCATGGTGTCAGATTAGTGTGGAGTGATGCCTTATTCATGTTTCTTACCAATCAGCTTCATCATATGGCCACTGGCCGTGTTGACAGTCACAAAGGCACCCACAGCGACCTTGCTCCTCTATCCTCCTCTGTCCTCTCTCTGCCTCCCTTTCCCGTGTTTCTCTCTCCTCCTCCTTCTTCTTCTCCTCCTCCTTCTTCTCCTCCTCCTTCTTCTCCTCCTCATCTTCTTCTCCTCCTCCTTCTTCTCCTCCTCCTTCTTCTCCTCCTCATCTTCTTCTCCTCCTCCTTCTTCTCCTCCTCATCTTCTTCTCCTCTTCCTTCTTCTCCCTCCTCCTTCTTCTCCTCCTCATCTTCTTCTCCTCCTCATCTTCTCTTCCTCCTTCACCTCCTTCGGCCCTTTTCTCCCACCTTGTCGCTTCTCCTCCACCTGTCCCTGTCTCCCTAATCCGCCCCTCTTCTCCTCCACCTGTCCCTGTCTCCCTAATCCCCCTCTTCCAATTTCTCCTCATCATCTCGCTGCTCTTCCTGCGACCTTGCAGCTGCTCGCGAGGACCTTGCAGGCGAGAGGAGCCCTGGGCTCGCGGCGAGAGAGGAGACAGCGGCTGACAGCAGAGCCCTCGGACATTTTTAGAAATCTGATGAGGGGAGGAGGAGGAGGGCGAGGAGGGGGAAGAGGGGGGAGGAGGAGGAGGAGGAGGAGGAGGAGAAGGTGGGTGGCAGCAGTGAGGAGGTGGTGGTGAGGCGAGGGGGGGGGGGGTTGGGGGTAGGGGCGGTGATAAAGACTAGCAATGGTGCTGGAAGAATAGCTGCTGGACGAGGAGCCGAAGTAGGAGGGGGAGGGGAGACAGACGAGTTAGTAAAAGACAATAAGGCGGGGAGTAGGAGTTTGTTTAAAAAAGAAAAGGGCAATGGCAATTTGAATAGCAAGCGAGGAGGCTGTGTAGAGGCATCGCCCAGAGCTGAAGGCATGAGTCTAGGCATGGCAGTCGCTTAATCATTGCCATTATCATGATTGCTTTCAGATAGGACATACGTGTGTGTGTGTGTGTGTGTGTGTGTGTGTGTGAGTGTGTGAAGCAGGCTGCAACCTGTGTTAGGTAAACAGAATACCAGAAGTGCAATTTTAAGGGGGTGGTGGCATTGGCCCTCATTGGCAGGTGTATGCATGCATTTGTGTGTGTGTGTGTGCGTGTGTGTATGTGTATGTGTGTGTGTGTGTCTGCGTGGGTGGGTATGAACATTTGCAGGTTCATTATAGACAGATCTACCAGCTGGTCTTTAACCATCAGCTGTGTGTCAGGTCACATGACAGGGCCTCATTATCCACCCAAGTCCCCTCTACACACACACACATACACACACTAACACACTAACATGCACACACACACACACACACTAACACGCTAACACGTTAACCTCTCCCCACTCCACCCACCTGTGCTAGTGTTGTTTTTCCCCGCTTCATTCCTTTCCAAACAGTCTGTTATCACTTAGCGTTAGCCTGTGTGTTCCAAAGGTCGATCGTTTTTTCCCCTTTCTTCTTTTTCGCCAGCGCACTTGCTTCCTTCCCGTTGGAAGTTATTCAAGGTGAAAGAGCGAAGTGTCAAATGAAGCGTCATCATTAACGCCAGCCCTGTGACAGATCTCGCCTCTCTATGCCTCTGTCTTCTAGATAGCACCTCCCGTGTGTGTGTGTGTGTGCGTGTGTATGTGTGTGTGTGGTGTGTGTGTGTGTGTGTGTTTGTGTCTGTGCATAGCATACACACATTTATAGCCGCTGTGTGGATTGTCATCTATTAGCTGAGCATCTGTTAATACGTAGCACAGCGGCTGATGCACCAGGCGTGGGAGCTGTACATCAGGACACTAGAGGAACTAATGAGGAAAAGGAAAGTGAATGGGGATTTTAAAAGTGAAGTGGTGTTTTGCACAGTTGGTCTGGCTGGTGTGTAGGGCGATACTATGAGTAGACGGTGTGTGTGTGTGCCAGCGGTATTCGTCATGCAGACGTTTGGCCCATTCCGTGCGTGTTTGTTTTAAATCTGATAAGAACACCACATATTTGTGTATCAACATGTGGTCGTGTACCAGAACACAAAGCCAACTGCAAAGAGAACGAGCTATTAAATTCGAATTTCAACTCAAAAGAGGCTTGTTTTGGCATTGAACATAATGTTTTTTCTTTGGGTATGACCAAGGAACATGGTTTTGGGAGAGGCTGCAACATACTGTATGTTCAGCACACATTATTATTAATGAAGGCAGACTCAATGAAGGCTGGAGTGGGGTGCGCCGATCAGCATGTGAGCGAGGCATTGGGTTGGTGTGAGGGCGCCCAGGCATAGTGAGTTCGACTCGTGTCCGTCAGAACGAGTGTCGGAAAGAGTCAAAGTATGACAGGGTGAAAAAGAAAAACATTTTAAATGGAAGGTGCCAGTTGTCAAGCTGGTAAAAGTTAAAGAAATATATATGTGAGGTCTCCTCCCTTTTCCTCTCCTTCTTTCTGTGTTTCTCTTTCTGTCTTTCTTCCTCTCTTTCTCTCACTCTCTCTGTTTCTCTTTCTCCTGCCCCCCCCCCCCCCCCCCCACCCTCCTCGCTCTCCCCCTTCTGTAACGGCTGTCAGTCAGGTTGGCCTCGCCTAAGCCCCGCCCCCCATTACCTGGCGCTCAGCCCAGAATACTGCTGCAGCTCGGTAGCTTCTGATTGGCCACTTGCACGCTCGCTCCTCTTCTGAGAAAGGGAAGTGAGAGTCCTCCCCTCCACTTCCCCATTGCTCCTCTCTCTCGCTCTCTCTCTCTTTCGCTCTCTTGCTCTCTCAATCTCTCTCCCTCCCTCCCTCTCTCTCATGCGCACACTGACACACACACACACACACACACACACACACACACTCGTACCACTCTCTTTTAAATAGATTTGCTAAGGCAGGCTTGTCTGCGCTGTGCTGCTGTGCTGTGCTGCTTAGTTGTAAGTGATATGCGGGTTTCATTTTATTTTTCCAAGACTGAGCTGTGACTGTTGAGGCTGTGAAGAGAGGCTGCTTTGTGAGAACTTTGAGTGTGTGTGTGTGTGTGTCTGTGTGTGTTTTAAAGTGCACATTTGTTTTGTCTGTACTAGTGTGTTTATATGTGTACCTGTCTGTGAGTGTGTGTCTGTATGTGGACTTTTAGAATGTTGTTTTTTTCCCCCGTGTGTGTGTGTGTTAACGTGTTAATCGTCGCGACAGTGGTTAAGAGGAACTGGGTGAATATGTGTGAGTGTGTGGGAACGTGTGTGACAGAATGTCGTATTTGTCTAAGGCGCGTTCTCCACCCTTATTCGGGCTGACTAACATTTCTAACATTTTTACACACCATGGCCTTTCCCTCCACAGCTGGCCAGACGCTCAGGCGAGTCTGTCTGGCCCAGAGCCTCTCTCAAGAGCAAACCTGTGGTCCCACGAGGGGCCATGAACTCGTCAGTATTACCCCCCTGAACCAGACTCCTCTTTACCTCTCTCTCTTTCTCTGTTTCCCTCTTTCTCTCTTTCCCTCTTTCTCCTCTCTGTCTTTATCTGTCTCTCTCCTTGCCCTTTCTCTGTCTCCTCTCCCCCCTCTCTTTCTTCTTCTCTCTCTCTTCCTCTCTCTTTCTCTGTCTCTACTGCAGGTGGGTACTTCAGGAAGTGCCTTGCCTAACGTCTGCCGCAGCTTGGACCTGCTTGCTAGAGCCCTGCTTTCTTGCCGCGCTTGCTGTTGGCACCTGAAGTAGTGAGTGAACGGACGAGCGGACAAGCAAACGGACGGACAAGCTCACCAACCAACCCCCTCGCCAGCCAATCCGTGACCTTAGCGCAACCTCTCCCCCCACCCGCCCACCCCCCAAACCCTTCATACACAACTTCAGCCAACCTATCCGGGACACAGGAAATCAACCTGCGCTGCTTCCACAACCAGTAGTCCACAAACTTCGACCCCCCCACGACCCCCCCCCCCCCCCACCCAAACGCCTGGGGGAAGGAAACAGCCCTTCGTCGAATGACTGTCTATGCAGGAGAGCAGAAGAAGACAACTTTGATTCTGATTTTGGATCCGGTTTATTTTTTCTTGTCTTTTTTTTCTTGGTTTTTGTTTTTTGGGGGCCGAACCCACCAGGTGTGTTGGAGGTTCTCTCTTTTTTTTTTTGCAGAGATCTGTAAGACTCGCACAGGCTTACAGCCTTTAAAGCTTTTACTGGGATTTTACTCTTTCCCCCCCCCCTTTTCATATCCTTTTAATTGTTGTCGTTTTTTTTGTCCCCTCCTCGAGTGAGTGTCTCTGTGATTGTGTGTGTGGACAACCTTGTGCTGAGCCGAGCGCCAAGCGACGAGGTTGCCATGGCGATGAACATGGCACACATGCGGGACACCAAGTGGCTCACGCTGGAGGTGTGCCGAGAGTTCCAGCGGGGCACCTGCTCACGCTCCGCCGACGAGTGCAAGTTCGCCCACCCCGCCAAGAGCTGCCAGGTCGACAACGGACGGGTCATCGCCTGCTTTGACTCACTCAAGGTGAGTGTCACACACACACACACACACACACACACACACACACACACACACACACACACACACACACATACACACACTTGCATCATTTATGCCTTGCCCAGATAAAAACCAGGACTGCAGTAGATGTATTCCAGTTGAACACGCTGCTATACAGAAGATATTATGTGGATGTCATCAGTTTTGTGTTTGACATGGCAGCTTTGCCTAATCTTGCTCCACACAGTGGAGACCACGGTTGCAGTTAGGGTGGGTCAGTGTGTCTGGCCCGGGTTAAAAGGCTGACATTACGACAGAGAGTATTGTCCAAGTGCCTGAGTCACAGATATTAGATCTAGTTTGCCCGAATGCTGTATTTTCAGGTCATCACTTAATTATCTGGACCACGGCCTTGTGATCAGGGGTCAGGAGATGCGTGACGGCAGGAATGTAATGCATAGAAATGGACATGCAGAATGAGTCATGGAGTGATTTTTTTTGAGGGGATTCGTTTTAGAAATGATCTTAACTTGCTAGGTTTGAATATAGGAAGTGGGTTAAGAGGCTGTGTAAGTCTGCAATTATTTGTTAGTGGTTTAAAAGAGAGCTGACTGACACACACACACACACAGACTGGCTTAGCCCTAACAAAAGTGTGTGTCAGTTCATGTATGTGCGTGTATGTGTGTGTGTGAGTGTGTGTTCTGTTTTCAGAGAGCGGGAAAGACGTAACAATGTGTGTCAGAGAATGAGGCCACACCAGTCACTCCATGATGTGCCAGAGACATACATTTTTATTTTCTGTTTTTTTTTTCTCTCATCTTTTTCAAAAGCTGTTAAATGTCAAAAAAGCTGTTAAATTAGTCATGTCCTTCACCTTGGGTAGCTTCAGAGTGAGAGCGCGATCGTTGAGAGGGGCGTTATCTTGCAGTGAAAACTGCTTCTGCCTCCAAAACGATTTCCCATTCGACCACACCCCACTCATAATCACATGGCTGCTTACTAGAACATGTGACAAAACGGGAGGGAAATGAGAGAAAGAAACAACAGAGAAAGAAGGAAGACTTATATAGACCTGAGTGTGTAAGTGAGGATGAAATGACGAATAGAGGGAGTTGAGAGAGATGGGCGGCTGGCGTTTAAGCTGTTAACAGAGAGAGTAAGAAAGTTAGAAGGAAAAGAGGTATAATAGAAAGAAAGAAAGAAAGAAAGAAAGAAAGAAAGAAAGATAGAAAGAAAGAAAGAAAAAGAAAGAAAGAAAGAAAGAAAGGAAAAGTAACAAAGAAAACAAAGAGGAAACTAGTGTCAGGGTGTCTGTACGACTAAGGACGACATGATAATAGCCGCTGCGCCTGTGTGTTTTCAGCAAGCTCCTGTGAGAGGATGAAACTTTTACAGTCATTTAGGGAAGCCTTCTTGCTAGCCATGTGGTTTGACATTGTTGCCCAAGTAGTTCCCCTTCAGCCATGACCTTATACAGCCTTAGCTGTTGTGCACGAGGACGGTTGAACGTGATGAGGATATGCTGACACCACCAACACACTGCTGCTTGTTGTCCGTTAATTTGGACAGTTGTTACCAGTGTCAGCCATTTTGTGTTTTTTTTTTTTTTGGTCCCTGAACGTGTAATGAAACAACAGCAAAAAAAAAAATCGTTGTCTGTTTCCTGAAAGAACAAAGACCAACCGGTTATTGATTTAGCGTCAGCAGCGTCGAAATGTCCATGCCTGCACTGCCATATGAATGTCTTACGGTATGAAATGTATTTTGTTCCGGGCTGGGCCGCATCTGGTGGAGACCTGCACCCAATCAAGGCCACGTCCACGCCAGGGTCAGCTGCTGCCTGTCTGGCTCACCAGTAGGCTATGTCGTGCTGTGCCTGGTCTCCTTCCAGTGTTAATATTAGCTTACTGTGAGGGTAGATGATGGGGTGCTGCAGCGAGCTGTGCTTACAGTGCAGCATTGCCTGTCTTGTCTCATTTTCTTTCGCCTGGTAGACCTCTTAGCTTTCAATTTGCTTTGCACATCCTGGAGTTGAGTGATTCTTCAGTATGTTTAACTAATGACTGAAACATATATTGATTTGTATGTTAATTTCCGAATTGCCTAGTGATTTAGCACGTTGGCCTACAAGCTAGCATTGCTAGCCAACAAGTTTGGATTCTTTTCTTTAAAGCCTTACTTGCTTGCTATAGCTGGACGGTCTGGTGTGTTGTTACACGCGCTGCGAGAGTTTCTCCCCTCACGTCACCGTGGCGATGGTGCTGCACTCGCCACTTCCTCTCAGGGCAGCAGGAGTATGCCACTCTGTAATTTTCCATCTATTTTTACCCCTCAGTCTGAAAGGCGAACGCAATCACACAACATACACGCGCACACACACACACACACACACACACACACACACATACACACACACACACACACACACACACACACACACACACACACACACACACACACACACACCCACGCTGGGGTCCAGAGGGGGTGTGAGAAAAACACCTCTCTCTCACCGACTTCTGCTGTAAGATTCTCGGCCTTAGGCCAAGGAGCCCCTCACCACATAGACTAGCACTTGAAATACACAGATATGCTGACAACACACACACACACACACACACACACACACACACACACACACACACACACACACACACACACACACACACACACACTCACATTCTTATATATTCACCAACATATTAACATGAATACTTGCTGACTTTTTTAATCCCAGCTTTATAGATCAAATGCATAGTAAAACAGACAGCTTTTTATACAGTATGTGCATGTGGGATATTTTATTCTCTATGCTTTAAGGGTGCTAGAGATTTATTCATAACAAAATCAGGGTAACTTACTTAGGGTACTTAGGGTAACTTGCTTATTTGTTTTTGTAGTGTTGTTGTTTTTTATGTTGTGTATATGTGTGTGTGTGTTTGTGTGTGTGTGTGCTTGCATGTGTTTGATGTAATGTAGCAGACGATAGATCAGTTCTGCAGTGTGCCTTTCATAGGCAGAGCTGAGTTTAATGACTCCTCTGAGGTTTAGGACCCCCACTGTTTCTCTGCACCTGCCATAGACCATCAGCTGAGACCTCTGACCTGAGGCCAAATGTCCAGCCCAACCACATAACCTAATTCATCGTAATAGAGTACATGCTGTTTTTATCCTGTATCCAGTATCTTGTACTCACCATCTAAATACATGCAGTGGGTATCCTCACTTGCTCTTGTTCTGAGTATAAATAGCATATGCGTCCTCTAGCTCAGTGTTCCTCAACCCTTTTTTCAGGCGAGGCACCCTTTAAATTCATGAAAAATCTGAAGGCACCCCAAACTTTTTCTTTCTATTTTAATGTAGATTAACATTGTCACACACGTCTCAGAGGACCAACAAATACAATGCACATGTAACACACACACACACACACACACACGAATGATATGGAAGGTTCTTTGGTGAAAAGATCTAGTGGTAAACAATGAGTAAACATACATTACATATATTACATTCTTTATTTATTTATTTATTTTGCTTATTTCGCGTAGCCTACTGTCAGATGCGTTTCTGTGGCACCCCTGAGGGGGGCGCGAGGCACCCCAGGGTGCCGCGGCACCCCGGTTGAGAAACACTGCTCTAGCTCACATTCTCCATGTGCATACTGCCCTTCCCAGTATGCATACTGTTTCTCTATTTGCCTTTTCTCAGTTTTATTTTTACTCTGCCCACTCTATGCATGCTACGTCTCTGACTCATATTTACCTCAATCTCAGTTTGCATACTGTTGGTTTAATTGGGTACACTTTCTGCTATTCCTAGTATGCATACTGTTATCCTACTTGCCCACACTTCCTGTAATTTACAGTATGCATACTGCTTCTCCGAGTAGTCACCCTTCCTGTCATTCTGAGTATGCATATTGAGTCTCTATGTGATCGCAATCCATCTGAGGAGTCCACGGAAAGAAAATGGGCAAAGAAACAAAATCATTTTTCAAGTTGTTGCACTGAAGTCCCAGCTTTTTGGAAAGCAATCTTGTGAATAACTGAGCATAGTCTTGAAATAGAACTGTTTTAAAACAGCATTTACATATGAAATTAAATAAAAAATCTAACTTTGCAAACTTCTGTGACCATGCCCGTACTTCCTGTGTACCCCTCATCTGTGTCTCCCTCTAACCTCTGTGGCACTATGTTGTGTGTGAGGCCCACTATGTGAGTGGTTTGTGTAAGTAACTTGTTTATGCGTGTGTGTGTGTGTGTGTGTGTGTGTGTGTGTGTGTGTGTGTGTGTGTGTGCCTGCGTGTGTGTGCATGCATATATTTGTGTGTGTGTGTCTGTGTGTGTCTGTGTGTGTGTGTGTGTGTGTGTGTGTGTGTGTGTGTGTGTGTGTGTGTGTGTGTGTGTGTGTGTGTATCTGTGTGTGTGTGTGTGTGTGGTGCCCATGTGGGGGAAGTCCAGCCAGGGCTTCATGTCACTGGATCTGATTGCTCCCAACAGAAAAACCAGTGTCTGCTAATCTAATCATTGGGGAATTTAAAAAACATGTCGCTGACCCTTCACCCTGGCAGACAGACAGATACGCACACACACACACACACACACAGACACACACACACACACGCACGCACACACACACACACACACATACACATGTGCCCATACATTGGGCACTTGCATAACATAAAATAGAGATAAACAGGGTCCCTCTGCACTGACGTGTTGATTTGTTGACGGTTTTGAAGTCACATACATACACACACCCACACACACACACACACACACACACAGGCATGTTTCTCCCTGAGCGTTGTGTTATGGGCTCCAGTCTCATTAAGATTTCTTCCTGCTGCCAAGCCCACTGAGATGTGTTGCACTAAGAGGCCTGTGTCAGCACATGGCCAGTTATGGAAGGGACAGTCTCTCAGTCATCTACTTTCTCATTCATTCACTTTCTCACAAAATCACTCATTCACACACTTACTCACACACTTACTTTTCCACACATTCCATCACGCAGTCACTTATATTTATTCTCTCATGCACTAACACACACACATACACAGACACACGGACATACACAGACACACACACACACACGCACGCACACACAAACATTTACAGATTGAGACAGTGGGTGTGTGTTTGGTGAGGGGCATAAGGGCAGTATGAGGCTTGAGGTCTGTGTAGGGGACAAGCGGCTGGCTTTGTGCGTAGTGTCAGCCACTGCTATCCCTCAGCCAAACAGAGTCCCTTTATCTCTGAGCTGATACAATGACACAGACTCATACACACACACTCACATACACACACACACACATTCACACAAAGACACACACATACATACACACACACACAGACTCATGGAAACACACACACACACACACACACACACACACACACACACACACACACACACACACACACACACATATTACACATGCAGACACACACACATTACACATGCAGACACACTCATGCAAACACACATACAAACATGCAGCTATACAGAGGGAGTCATTCACAGGGGCAGATTAAGTATGAGCTGCCTCGGAGGGTCTCTGCCTATGGCGACCTGCATTAGCACAGTGGCCATGTCCCCTGACTTAGATTAATGCACTATTACATTAGTGAGTGACAGCGTCCACTGTCTTTCTTTCTTTCTTTCTTTCTTTCTTTCTGTCTTTCTTTCTTTCTTTCTTTCTTTCTTTCTTTCTTTCTTTCTTTCTTTCTTTCTTTCTTTCTTTCTTTCCTTCTTTCTTTCTCATACTCTGAGGACATATCTGCCATATCTGAGGACCCACTTACCTGTCTTTCTCTGTGTAGGTATCTCTCTGTCTCTCTCTGTCTCTCTCTCTTTTATCTGGTATCTCTCCATCTTCCATTACATTTGGAGAGCTGTCAGAAGAGGAGGTTGTAGAGGGACATGTCAGCAGGTGTGGAGACTGAGGCACTGTCGCATTCATTCCCCCCCAACACCTCTCCCTCTCCCACTCTCTCTCTTTCTTTTCTTTCTTTTGGCAACGTTTGTTCGTTCTATTTTTTCGCTCTCTCAACTCTTCCTTTGTGGTACTGTCAGGACATGTCAGGACGCTCTGAAATGGCTTCTTTCACGCTTGTCGCCCTGACAGGCTCCTTTTTTCTTTCTATGACTCTTTCTCTCTCTCTCTCTATCCTTCTGTAGCCTGCTGTCTCTCTACCCCCCACCTCTCACTCTCCAAACATTTCTCTCTGTGACTCTGTATCCCCTCACATCCTCCTCTTCCTCTATCACCCGTCCCCTTTCATCTTTCTCTCTGTCTGTCTTTGTTTGTCTTTCTTTTCTTACTGTACATGATCTCAGTCGTCTACAGTATTCTACTGTTTAAATACACTGTTGGGGTCCCTCTGGCTGCATTATTTAACACGCTGGTGTACAGCAGCATGACCTGTTTCAAGGTCAAAGGTCAGATATCCCCCCCCCCCACCACCACGCCACACACACGCACACACACACACACACACACACACACACACACACACACACACACACACACATATACACAGACAGACACACACATACACACACAGACGCACACACACACCGTCACACTTCCTTGGTCTATTATATAGTCATGTGTCCACCCATCATCACCTTATTCGCCCCCATGGCAGCGGCGGGGGGTCCGGGTCATGTCGTATTGCCATGGAGGCGCGGTGCCCAGCTTTGAGGGTGGGGAGCCTCACCAGTCATGTCATCCATCATCGTGCACTGCTCGGGCACTGCTGAATGCGTAATTGTGTGCCACCGCCACCGTTGGTGGCAGCAACTGCGATGGCAGCGGCACCGGCAAGGGGCTCATTGTTCAGAGGGGAGACCTATAGACAGAGCTTTTGTCTTAGGCAAATGGAGAAGAAGATTAGTCGTGGGAATCGCCGATACGCCTTCCTTCCCCCTGTGTGTGTGTGTGTCTGTTTGTGGGTGTGTGTGTGTGTGTGTGTGTGTATGTGTGTGTGTGAAACTAATAGGATCAGAAGAGTGAGAGACATAATGGCATTTTATTCTTGTCAGCTATGCCATCCGGAATGATAAAAGATAGATGTTCATTCATTCTCTGAACCTCCTACCCACCCACTACATAATTACACACACACACACACACACACACACACACACACACACACACACACACACACACACACACACACACACACACACACACACACACAAACACACACACACAGTGTCCACTATGGAGTTTGACTGATGGGACCCACCCACAAACCTATTACAGCAGCAATCACCAAGGGCTCCTTATTGACTCTC
>CM050221.1:36935000-36942500 GCA_027475355.1 Coilia nasus
ACATGAGGTCATGACCAAAGTGGATCCTTGATAAAACCACAGACGGTGAAAAAAATTGCTGTTTCTGCTTATGTGTAGCCACAAGCAGATATGGGCAAGAATGGCAGGAATTTGCCTTGGCTAGAGCAGGTTTTTCTTTCTCTCCCATTGTGTGTGTGTGTGTGTGTGTGTGTGTGTGGGGGTGTGTGTGTGTGTGTGTGTGTGTGTGTGTGTGTGTGTGTGTGTGTGTGTGTGTGTGTGAGAGAGAGAGAGAGAGAGAGAGAGAGAGAGAGAGAGAGAGAGAGAGAGAGAGAGAGAGAGAGAGAGAGCAAGAGATATAGTGAGTATGTATGTGAGAGTGTGAGTTTGTGAGAGAGAGATTGTGTGTGAAAGAGAAGTTATGGGGGTGTGTGCATGTGTGTGTGTGTGTGTGTGTATATGTGTGTGTGTATGTATGTATGTGTGTGTTTTTGTTTGACACACAGACTTGCTGTGTGTCAGACGAGGTCACAGATGGGTGCTGTGATTGTGTCCCTGCCGCCATGTAGAACGCACACTGTTGTTACTGGCAGGGAGAAGCCATTTCTCTGTCTCCCTGTCATTGGCTCAGACTTCTGGGTAATTGAATGGAGGGAGATAAAAGCCTCTCTCACTCTCTCTGTCCTACTCGTTCTTTCTCTTTCTCTTTCTCTTTCTCTCTCTCTCTCACTCTTTCTCTCTCTCTCTCTCTCTCTCTCTCTCTCTCTCTCTCTCTCTCTCACTCTGTCTCTATGTGCAAAGTTGTTTTTTCTTCCCTCTTCTCGATCACTTCTGCTCTTTCTCTTTTGATCTTTTCTTTCTGTTTTCTTCTACCAGAACCTATTAGGATTGTATTTTAACTCAAGGCCTGGGCCAGTTTTATGTGAAAAGGGTCTTAGATAAACACAATGGGGGAATATGAATAAGGAATTCTACATTTTTATACAAATAGCCCTGTGTGTGTGTGTGTGTGTGTGTGTGTGTGTGTGTGTGTGTGTGTGTGTGTGTGTGTGTGTGTGTGTGTGTGTGTGTGTGTGTGTGTGTGTGTGTGTCTGGACAGTCAAAACTGTGTGATTTATGCCCCTATGTGGTGCAGTCCAGGCGGCCAGATTGAGCCCAGCCGTGCTTGGCCAGGCCCAGCTCCATATCCTGTCTCGTTGACGACTTCACTTCCTGTCAGTGTGACTGTTAGCATGACTCAGCGCCGATCTTGCAGACTGACAGGAAATGGAGCTCAAAGCCCAGTCCCAGTCCAGTATGTTTGTGGAAAGGGGAGCGAAGGGGGTGTAGTCCACCCACAGCTGACTGGTGACAGGCCCTCTCCTGCCCCTGCCATTACCCCTGCCCCTCCCGCTATTACCCCTGGCCCTCCTGCCCCTTACCACTGTTCACCAGCCCCAGGACCCCCTGACCTCGCCCCTGCTCCTCTTGTCATTCCCCGCAGCATGGCTGAAAGATTGCTGCCTTTCAGGGACACGGAGGTCCCTCTCCACCTCTGCTGCCCTGATTAGCCTACAGACTTCTGTCCTCATCGCGTCACTAGGAGCATTAAAGGTCAGCCTCGTCTCACAGTGTTACCTGGAGCCGCATGTGTGTGTGTGTGTGTGTGTGTGTGTGTGTGTGTGTGTGTGTGTGTGTGTGTGTATGTATGTGTGTGTGTGTGTGTGTGTATGTGTGTGTGTGTGTGTGTGGACATGCTCTGCTGGGCTGTGGCTGCGGCCAGATGTGTGTGTCTGTGTGTGTGTGTGTGTGTGTGTGTGTGTGTGTGTGTGTGTGTGTGTGTGTGTGTGTGTGTGTGTGTACTCCATGGCATCCTGTGTTCCTGATCCAATGGACGTGCTCTGCTGGGCAGTGGCTGCGGCCAGGTGTGTGTGTTCTCTGTGCCGGTGTGCAGGTTCTCTCCAGAGATGTGCAGCTGACTGAGCTGCCAAGTCGACGGAGAGCCTGTGGTGTTCTCAGTGCAGAGACACGCTGCCACGGAGACTCTTAGAGCTGGAGTGAGATTGATTCCTTTAAAAAGCCTGTGACATGAAACTGCACACCTGCATTTGTGTGAGAGCACTGCAGTTCATAAAAAAATCAGGTCATCCATCAGACAAGCAGATTGTCTTGGACACCAGCTCAAAGGTTGGATATTACATTTTCCTTTTCTCTGAGACTTCTGACTGTTTGACCTTGACTTTGCCAGTGATGGCTTAGCCTGTGTTAGCCTATGCTACGCAGACCTCATGGACATTGTGCTTTTAGAGGCTGAAACATGAGCTCTCAGATCGTTGGGACGATGATGCGGCCATATCTGACTTCCTGGTGAGGGGGCTGATGGGAGTGTTATCTGGGACACACAGCGATGCACAGGAAGTGCTGGTGTTGCTTTTCTCCCATCATCTCACGCTGATGTGGGATCAGGTTTCCTCACCTACAGGAGTTTTATTTCACCTCTACTGTGTGTGCATAAATAAAAAAAAAACTTGTTGCTATATTCTCAAAGGCATCAAGCTCCTGTGCATCTGTGCTAATGGATACATCGCCTACGTGCTGCATTCCAGTGGAAAGAGGAGGCCTGTCTTTTTCTTTTTCCTAAAAGGGGTACAGCTATGAAGCACTGTTGGCAAAAAAATTGTGGGTTTCTTTTATTTTGGGGGGGGTAGATGTTTTTTAGAGCTTTACAGATGTGCTCAGTGGTAGCGTAGTGAAGACGTAGCCTCCAAATAAGGGAGTCTGTGGCCAGGAAAAGCATTGTTGTAGCTCCCTCTCAGTGATCACAGGCCCCAATTTATTTTTACCATTCCAGAGAAGTGTCAGTGGCAAAGCAGGGACACGGAGAGTTATGTTGGAAACTGAATGCATTTATTTCCCTCTCACCCTTTATTTTCTCTTTCTTTCTGTCTTTCTGTCTCCATCTCCCTCTCTCTATCTTTCTTTCTTTCTCTCTCTCTCTCTCCCTCTCTCTTTGTCTTTTTTCCTTGGTGTCTTGGTTGACCTCAAAGGTATTTTTTGAGTCGTAGAGGAACAGAAACCGTTTTCCGATTTGCATGACAGTCCCATATTTTCTTAAAGCATCTGCCGCTTGCCAGGGCAGCTGCACTTTAGAGGCTGTGTTCATCTTCAGCACAAACCAATTACAGCAGTTCACCAGTTCACATTTTTACGTAATGAACACATGAGTGTGAGTGTGCAGAACATTGAAAAGAACAGTTAATCTCCCTCACTCTCTGTCTTTCTCTGTCTTCAATGTGTGTGTGTGTGTGTGTGTGTGTGCATGTGTCTTGGAGTTTTAAAAGTACACATGAATTTGACTGTGGACAAAGGCAATGCGTGTACATGGTCCTAAGAATTACTATGCGTGGTTTGCACTGCTTCTCATGGGTTATCCTGGTCTAGCGTAAGCATTGGGTGTTTCATATTTCATGAAGGGTTACAGAGTGCCAGCTGAGGGCGACAGGGTTGAGGAAGCCCCTATAGCTCATTATGGACTCACATGGGCCATGGCCATGAGCTCTGTCCCAGTCAGGCTTCAAAAACACTACCCACTACTGACCTCACACTGCTGCAGCAGGGGCCAGACCTCTGGGGGACTGCACCCCCAAACCAAATGACAGGGATGCAAGCAGGGACACTGCAAACAAAGGATGTGGTCACTGGCACTCAGGCCAAAGGGCCACGCTTCAGTGAAGAGTGGACCTCACTTGGTAGTTTCAGGGGCTTATCTTAAAAAGTCATCATTGTTAGTTTACTTGTCCAGAGCAGTAGCATCTGACTCACTGCAATCTAGACTGAGTGGCATGGACATTATTTTAGAGTCTTTCTGCTCCAGAGATGATAATGTATGTCTGTGTGAGCATATTACAACCATGGAGTACAACTATGTGTCAGTGAGGGAGCAACCTGTATCAACCACAGGATACAAAAACAGTCTGATACCATTTTAAGTCAACATGACACTGTTTCTGATACTGGTTAAAGAGTGACAGCCTGAACAGTTTGACCAGTTAATATCTAAAATGGATCAATCCTGTGATATTTGCCCACATTACCCACCTCAGTCCACAAGGAGAGGGAGCGTGATGTCTTTAAGTGTGAGCACAAGGTGTGGTGTGTCTGGATGAGATCAGGGAGTCTAGATTCCGGGAATTCCGCAGTTGCTAGGCGCTTAGGGAACACAGTGGGCTGCTGAGCAGCTGGCTGGATGCAGTGCTGCGCAGAGCTACACTGCAAGACTGACAATGCACGCAAGGAAAACATCATGTGAGGGACGAGCAGTCTGCTCACTCTCACTCTCTCCTTATCATCTCTTAGCTTTTCCCTCTGCCATCTTTCTTTCTTTCTGTTTCTATCTCTGTCTGTCTCTCTCTCTCTCTGTATTTCTCCTCTCTCTCGCATGCAAGCTCTCCTGTCTGCCATCTCTTGCCTCTCTCTCTCCTCCCCCTTCTTTCCCTTCTTCCCTTCTACTCCACTCCATATTCTGTCACAAAATGTGTGTGTGTGTGTGTGTGTGTGTGTGTGTGTGTGTGTGTGTGTGTGTGTGTGTGTGTGTGTGTGTGTGTGTGTGTATGTGTGTGTGTGTGTGTGTGTGTGTGTGTGTGTGTGTATGTGTGTGTGTGTGTGTGTGTGTGTGTGTGTGTGTATGTGTGTGTGTGTGTGTCCACCCATGTGTGCATGTGTGTGTTTTTTTTCCCTCTGAAAGCAAACGGGTGACTGCTGCTAATGGCTTTTCCTGCAGCGTCTTGAATTTCACTGACACAACCTTCTGCTTCTTCGTGAGCGGATGGCCCTGCATGGCGCGGCCAGGCCCCTGGCTTGTTAGTTCATGTTGCCGTTGCCCAGGCACTTCCTGTGAGGGGAGGCGTCCTGGTCCGCTTCACCTGCCATTTCCTCAGAATTTTCTGGAATCTGATTCGGGGTGACTCAGCCGTAGCATGTGGGCGCTGTGGCCCAAGCGTGTGTGTGTGTGTGTGTGTGTGTGTGTGTGTGTGTGTGTGTGTGTGTGTGTGTGTGTGTGTGTGTGTGTGTGTGTGTGTGTGTGTGTGTGTGTGTGTGTGTGTGGTTGTGTATGTGTGTTTTTAGCAACTCTCAGCAAGATTTTTGACCACTGTCAGGTGGGCCACCAGCACTGTGGTGGGAAAGCCAGTGAAAGGGGGCATTGGTGGCTGTGTGTGTGTGTGTGTGTGTGTGTGTGTGTGTGTGTGTGTGTGTGTGTGTGTGTGTGTGTGTGTGTGTGTGTGTGTGTGTGTGTGTGTGTGTGTCTGTGTGTGTGTGTGTGTGTGTGTGTGTCTGTGTGTGTTTGTATGTGTGCATGCGTGTGTGTGCACTTATATGTCTGTGTATGTCTGACAGAGAGAGTGTCAAAGAGTGGAGAGGGTCAGCTGAGGTAACAGCAACATGACTCCCACCCTACCCTTACACACACACGCATACACATACACACACTCATGCGCACACACACACACACACACACATTCCCACTTTCTCCACACCTCTTGACCCAGCTCCATGCGATCCGATTTCAACATGCCTCTCTCATGCCTACTTACGTCAAAGACTTTACCACCACCTCTCTCTCTCTCACACACTCTCTCTCACACACTCTCTCTCTCTCTCACTCTCTCTCTCACTCTCTCTCTCACTCTCTCTCTCTCTTTCTCTCTCTCTCTCACTCTCTCTCTCACTCTCTCTCTCACTCACTCTCTCTCTCTCTCTCTCTCTCTTTCACTCTCTCTCTCTCACTCTCTCTCTCTCTCTCTCTCTCTCTCTCACTCTCTTGCTCTCTCTCCCCTTTTGCACTCTCTTATCCCCCCCCTTCTCATTGCTGTCACTGAGGTTACTTGAGTCACTCAGTCTGACTGGCCTGGTTTACTGGAGGTCCTCACGTATCCCAGTGTCCTTTGCCCTCTGGGCTTGGCGGCACACGTTGGTGTGTCACTGTCAACAGCTGTGTATAGGCTCCACAGACTCACACTCCTGTGCTGTGCTCCTCATGAAATATTATATAACCAACAGCACAGTCTAGCAACACTTCTAATATGAAATGTTTACTGTGCACCAATTATATTGGGAAGCAGCATAGTGACATTGTGTTTAGGACATGTGCTGTGAGGTTAAAATTCATTGTTGCTTCATGTCAGTGAGGGTAATGGTTGCTTTCAAGTAGTCATGGTGATTTTGATATCACAGATAAAAAGAGGCCTGTGATGGGCAACCTGTACCCAGAAGCTAGAATTAAGTTCCATGTATTTCAAATCACCTGGTTCTACCTGTGCACTTATTACAGGTGACTTTACTAACAACATTTTGTACCTGGCTGAAGAGTTCTGCTAATTAGAATCAGCTGATTTCATGATCTGCTGGAAGAAAATACATTGTAATTCTGGATTGAAATTTCTAAGACCAGGCTGTCCATTACCGATCATGGCTTCAACAGTGTCTTTGTTGTTGTTGTTGTTATTATTATTATTATTATTATTATTATTATTATTATTATTATTATTATTATTATTATTATTATTATTATTATTATTATTATTATTATTATTATTATTATTTATTTATTTATTTATTTATTTATTTATTTATTTATATATTTTTTTATTATTATTACTATTATTATTATTATTATTACATTGCATTACATTACATTACACTTATCTGACGCTCTTATCCAGAGTGACTTACAGTTATTTACAGGGGTCAGCAGAATATCCAGGCTACCATAACCAGTGCTTACCCCAGTGGTGTACAACACTGGGTGTCTAAATGACGCATGGGATAAAAAGTAATTATTAGCAATATTGGGACCATAAACAGTCCTTGAAACATTGTACTCCCATATCTCTGAAGACAGAAGGTTATGCACTGTATGCTTTCAGAAGCAGAAAAGTGTCATATCATGAGTAGAAAAACACAGAAAGAGTTGTTTTGGTTCCCTGTGTCTGTGTGTTTCTAGAAAGAGAGCGTAAAGTACATAAACAGCAGAAATCTAACAAGTAAATGTCTCTTTTAAAACAGTCAGTAAGGTATATCTAAGTTTAGTCTCATTTAGAGTCTCAGTCTAATTAATGTCACAGTAGTGTGCACATCAGCTAGCCAGCACACTCACATTTGTACACACAGCAAATTAATGTAATGGTGGAATTAGTGTACACTATACTCTTAGTGCATTATACTGTACTACACTAATGCAATACTGTCTGTTACCACCCTCATAACACATGTAATTGTGTTATGCATAGCAACAGATAATCAGTATAAAACTAGTGTTTGGCTTTGAGCTAAGGGTACGTTACCTGTACACACCCATAATGCAATGGGACAGGGAACAATTACAGCACAGCACAGCAATTTCAGTGATGGCCCCAAGGTTGTGTGCTAATGCTACAGTATACAATATGATGTACAATGTACATTGAATGGTAGTGTTACCTTGTACTGCAGACTGTCTAAGATGTCATTGACCGTAATTGTCACCCTCTGTCAACACACAGCACTTCATATATGACAGCCATAACA
>CM050221.1:36952500-36975000 GCA_027475355.1 Coilia nasus
ATGGACGTGTGCACAAAGAGAAAGCTCGTACTTGTTACTCTGTCACCTCCTCCTCCACCACCAGTCTCCAGTCACAAGATAGGCCTCAGCCACAAAAGCTTTGGGCTTTACACACCAATGAACTTCCCCAACAAAGTAAAGGTGGCACGCCTCGTATCTGCAAAACACCAGAATAGTGGGCTGTTTGTGTTCTTAATTATGCTGCAACTTGGCATGTTTGCTTTCAGTTCCATACTAATTCTCTTTCATATGGCAGCTGGGGAGTTATAGCTTATGATAAGTAGCCATGTAGCCACTGATGGAAGTGTTTACTATGCATAGTATTACCACTGCATAATGCACATCCATTCCAATGTCATCCATTACAGAAATAATGCTGTTATCATTTTAGTATCATTAGAATTCTTTGTCAGACATATATTGTAGTTGGTAGATGGTTTATATGGTTTTCCAGCTGTTACTTCATGTATTTAGCCTGCTAGTCAGGGCACGTAGAACACATAAGCAACAAAGACTCTATTATTCTATGAGGTTTTGCCTCATAGAGCAAAAGCTAAAGTGTTAAAGTGCATTGTGTTCATTCTTCCATCCACATCTTTGCCTAAAACTACTAGGGAGCTTTTCATTCTCTGGGATAAGCCTCACTGCCTAAAGCTCACAGTTTTAATACCTTCTAATAAGTTTAAATCCGTGTCATCCTGTCCCTCTTTAATAAAAGTTGTCTTTCTTTTTCATGTTTTATTTGTTTATGTATATATTCTAACGAACCATGTGACGGGCTGTTTTGACTCTTCTCCCTTTCCAATCCACTTCCTGTTGCAATGCATGATGGGCAGGCTCAATATTGTGCATGACACCTGCAGCAAGTGTTGGTAGGTTCAAGCATTCCTTCCTGATTACTCTTTAATTGTCCCTTTTCCTTCGCTCGCACCCCATCAAAATCCACCGCTAACACACAATCAGGCACCTCTTCACCTCTCTCACGAGATCTAAAAAGCTCTCACTGCCACTAAACATCTGGAAATTCTGCCTGACTCTGTGATATTACACTTGAGCAGACTCTTGTGAACTTGAACAGAAATTTGCCAGTAATGTCAGGGTTTTGGTGGGCTGTGAGTCAAGTTATAAGGTTTTTTTATCTGCATTTCTTGGCTATGTGAGTAAAATATTGTTTATAGCAAGAAAAGATGTGAACTGTAAAATCCTGGCATGACTGTAGACAAAAGTTAAAGGAATGTAACTGTATGGTATGTGTTTTGTAGGCCAGTGTATATCTCCAGTTCACTATTTTAAATTACCCGCTGTTTCATTTGAAATGAATATTTTTGTGTGTGTTGTTTTCCCCCCACTGCCTGTGCACAAATCCCTGGCTTCTCCCTTCCTTTGTTGAAATATATTTAACTCTCTGGTCACTCATGGCTTGTTGCTGGTGTAACCCCCCGCCCCCCTTCCCAACACACACACACACACACACACACACACACACACACACACACACACACACACACACACACACACACACACACACACACACACACACACACACACACACACACTCTCACACTCTGTCTCCACCCTACCCCTGTCTCTCTCCTTTGCTGTATTGCGCCTGTGCCCGCCCTCCTCCTGTATGTGTTTGCTTATATGATTTTCCTTCTGAAAAAGTTCCCATGATGCACGGTGCTACACCAGCCACTGTGTCTGCAGCAACCACATCTGCCACAAGTGTTCCCTTCGCAACCGCCACAGCCAATCAGGTTTGCCCTTTATGGCTTTATCTCTTTGAATAAACCAATAGGATCAGTGGATGCTTCTGGGTTTGGTTGGGTGGGTCAGGGTTGGGCTGGGGAATCTCCTTCTTGTTGGCCTACACTGATGCTGAACAGGGTGTCGTCACCTTTTAAGATCTTCAAATTAACACTTGATAAAGTTAAGTTATGATTAAGATTAAGAAAGGGAATTATTTAAGGATTCTTATTTGATGTTTCTAATGGTCGTGCTACATTACAGTTGATAAAATGTTTGAGGCTTCGTAACTTTTAATGCATTGTATGTAGACCTTTAGATTTAGAAGTTAATCTTTTTGATTTTAAGGGAAACCCTATTGTGATACATTTAATGCTTAACAAAATTTTAATTTCCATCTTTGTCCTTTTTCATTTTGAGGACTCTTCCTTATCAAAGTTGACTACCAACGAATACATGCAATTGGTATGTATGAGGTAGTTTCATAGATCTACTTTATAAAAAAAACAAATCCGAAGATATCCTTTTTTTGCAGTCTGTTGTTGTTGCACGGCTTTTTGATTTTATTCCCGCCATCAAAACATTTTTTTGTTAAAATGTTTGGAAGATTTTGCTGCCAGCGCTTTAGCGGTGAAACAGAAACTCCATATACTGTATTTAACATTTGAAGCAGACAGTGATCCAGATGCACTCAGATGACTTAGCCAGGCCAACGTGAACATGCCATGCAGGCTCCCTGTCAGTGCTCATGTGCTTAGTAGACTTAGACTAACTCTGCAAGGGCATCCGTCGCTCACCATGACGACGAGTGCACCTTTTTGACCAGCTTAAATAAAAGGGTGCAGGTCAACAAGCAGGAAGACTGGAGTATGCATGGGGAGACTCTCACCTCCTCCCTACCTTCTCTCCCTTTAAAGAGCTTTTAACAATACGCAGCAGGTCTCAGTAATCTCTAATTTGCTCTCGTTTCAGCTCTTGTTGTTGTTTTTGATTTCTTTAACTTTTGCTTTTTGTCTTTCTTCATTTGTTTTTGTTTTGTTTCAGATGTATTATCTACTGTGGGAAAAAAAAAAAACCATGTTATAAAGTGGTTAACCAGTTTTATCCCAAGCAGGGGATTCACCCTTGAGCGTAGTGCTTAACCATTGAATGTGCTGTCTGTTATTGTTCTTTTGTATCTTTCCTTAGATTCCCATAATATCTGCAGACCATCTGACTAGTCACAAGTACTTGACTCAAATGTAGTTCCTGTCCAGAACAGTGAGTGTCTCTTCACTGCGATTCCCAGGTCTATTATGACTCAGTGTGCTCACATAGTGCACAACATGTATAATGTTCAGACATGCATATGGTATTTGTACAAATACGGTTGCATACATACAGTACCTTTATGATGAAATAAGTATATGTAAGTACACTAATGCTGAAATAATGCACATAATACTCAGTGGTATAATGTACACACAATGTGTAGTGGATTCATTTTCAAATGTTTTAAGTTTGGCCTCTGAAACATGTTGTCTCCTTTTGTTCTGCAGATCAAATAAAAGTATGCTGGTGTACCATCAAGGACAACGTTCAGCATTCACAGCCATCACACCGCGAAGGTGTCAGTCTGAACCACGGAAGAGTTCAACTCTCAGCTGGACCTCACCTCCAGTCATGCATGCAAATATGGGTATGGCCAGGGTCAATGCCATCCACATCTATCTTTAAACCATGAGTACCACCAACAGAGTTACCCTCAAAAAAACCCTTCAGCTTGATATTGAAGAGGCCTTTACTGGCACCAACATATATGCCAAAACAGAGTGTTGCCCAGACACATTAACATTTCATACACACACGCAACACACACACACACATACATATACACACACACACATACATACATAGAAATACACACTCTGTTTTTAAAAAGTGTAGGAGATGGCGATTTCACTTCAGATTTAAACAGTATTGGTACGTCAGTAGACCAAGAGGTTAAGTTTAATTCATAATTTTTCATTGGTTTATTGTATGGTTTACAAAATGGCGAAGGTGCACCTTATAGAGAAAAAAATGTATAAAGGCACAAACTCATTTAATGAGCAGATTTGGTGACTTGGTTCTGTAACGAAAGATTCAACTGAAATTAGATTACTCAAACAGAAGGTCAGAATTGAATAAGACAGATGAATGTTTTATTCAGAGTGCACAGAAACACCTGTGTTCTTCTCTCAAAGCACATTCGTTTAGTTCTGAATCACCCTCTAGCCTTTCCACCATACATCCAAAACTAAAGGTGTTGTTTCAGCAGTGTTATTATGTTTACTCAAGAATGATGTTTTATTTTTTTTTTGTAATGACTCTTGTTTTTATACATAATTTCACAAATGTGTGTGGGTTTTTTATACTTTTTTTTTTTTTTGCGCCTTTG
Source organism: Coilia nasus (assembly GCA_027475355.1). Classification (NCBI taxonomy): domain Eukaryota; kingdom Metazoa; phylum Chordata; class Actinopteri; order Clupeiformes; family Engraulidae; genus Coilia; species Coilia nasus. The sequence goes on from CM050221.1 coordinate 36,956,666, forward strand.
TATTTGTCATTAATTTTCTGAGTGCATTTGCCATATAGCCCTCTAGTATTCTGTGTTTCACTCCCAAGAAATCAGAGTGGCCTTTTTTTCCGATTTCAGTATATATAACTTTTTAAACTCACATTTTGCCCCTTTATCTCGTTTGAATGTTGTTGTTATTGTTGTTGTTTTATTTTATTTTCAATAATGCAGGAATAGATGTTTTTGGCAGTCTGAGAGTGGAATGAAAACATTTGCCGAGGTTACTAGTCTGTTGACTTTAAAGGGTGTTTTAAGGGTATGGGCCATGCAGGAGAATGGGATATGGGAGGACTGGTTTTACCGCCACCTTGCAGTCTCACTTTGTGAAAGGTGGGACTCTAAAACTGAAGCAGGAAAATGCACGGCTTTAATGGATGTCAGATATGAACAGCTGAGTGATATGGTAATTTGATTTATTTTTTCCCTCTGTGTTTTAATTTTATAATTACATTTCAATTTACATCTTATAACATGTAGGTAGTCGTCGTTTGAACTATGTCTCTCAATGTTCATACCAAAGGTTTTTTTTTCCTTTTGGGCAGCAGGGAGAGAAGATTTGTCTTTTCCTTCTTATTCTGGCTGGTAAAAGTCAGTGTATATGCCCACTGAACTAAAGCAAGTGGCAGATTTAACAAATCAGACGGAATGGAAATGATGTTACGGAATCTCCCTGTACTTTCCATTCTTAAGTGTTTTCGAGATTCTGTTCCGTTGCTTTACTGATTGTACTGTACCTCTTTCAAAGCCTTAGCGTACAGCCTGGGCGCTTGCCCATACAAAATACTCTCAATCTCAATCATTGTACAGGTCATACATGCCAATGATACTCTCTAGTTCTAAAACATATACATTTACCACCTTGTTTTGTTGTTAATTTCACATAACACACTCTCTGATGAATTTATTTGAACATCATAGTTCAAATAGTTTTACTTAATAATTTTAACACATTTAACACAGTAATTTCAGCCTTATTATTGTACTTGATAACATTGTCATCTGTTGTAGGTTTTAGATGTATAAACCATTCATAAGTATGTCATGCCATAATCATGTTCAGTATGTTTTGTTAGTTAGAACATATATTTTCATCTATAGCTTAATGTCTATTTTTTGTTTGTTCTTCTTTTTTTCATTTGTAGGATTTTTTGTTATGTTTGAATATTAGACATTTCTCCTTGTCTGTTTCAATTTGTTGAACAAAGAATTTTTGATATTGACATCTTAAAACAAGGAAAACAAATTATTTGACCTGTTGCTGTGGCAACAAATTCTGGCTGACAATATTTTAACAAATAATTTTTTTATGTGTAACAAGAACAGATCATGTCTTGAAATGATTTTTTAGTTGTTTTCGTTCAAATGTAGAATCGTGTACATGCTAGAGTGAAAGAAAAAAAATATTTTCTACTGTATCCATTTCAGAGATTAAAATATTGTTTTAGTATTTCTTAAGAAACTAGCTAAACATCCAAGAATGTTAGGCCAAAAAATGAGCAGCAGTAATCCTGGCCTTTTGGGCTCATCGATCTCAGTGTGACGCGAGGAAGTGATGTCATTGAGCTGGGCCTCAAAGCCCCGTCTATGCTGCGTAAGGGCGAGCCATAACCTAAGGGACGAAGGTTGACTTTTTGCACTTCTGTATATAGTCAGTAAAAGAAAAAAATAAGAAACGTGTATAATATTGAAATCTTATTTTGAATAAAAAAGTCTATAATTATAAGAAATTTTGTTAGGTTAATTTAAGGAATTAGAATAAATGACCAGCTAACAAATTTGCTTGCTAATGTGGCTCCGTTTCTTCTGCCCATCATGTGGAAAAAAACAAACAAACAAAAAAGAGCGAGCATTTTTGTCATTTTTATGCTTAGCTTGTGGTTCGCCAGGATATCACCTAGGTTGGAAGAAAATGTACTCCCTCACTCCTATAGTCTTTGGGACTTCTCATTGGAGTCTCCCCGTACATAAGATACAGCCCCCTCCAACCTGTGTTAACAATGACAGACATTTTAAAACTAGGATACTTTAGCGTAGTTGGACATGACTGCATGCCAAAAACAAAAAAAAACTTTAAACAAACCAACAAAAAAAAAAAAAAAAATTACAAAAAGAAATACAGTAGGTTAAGGACACAGTAACAAGTATTTATCATCAAACATTTTTGAATTATATTTTAAGATTCAATGGTAATAATCAGGATAAAAGAAACACCTAAAACATGGTAATTCATACTCATAAATGATATTTAAAAAAAATAATAATTACAATGAGATGCAAATCTGCCCCCAGAATATGCTTGCCTATATAGTGCATTACCAGCGCTGTTCAACTAAGACCACAGATCCATCTCATCGCTTTTGTTACCAGGCAACTGTGTGTCCAGCAGGTGGACTCCACAGACATAAACATACACAATACACATTTTTTTCCTCTTAAAATGAATGTAACCATCTTCAAATACTTAAATATACATAGATTAAGTGTCAACATTTTTACTCACTTCACTTTTTTTGTTTTGCACAAGTGCTAATATACCAAAGCATCACTCCCCCACCCCCACTCCACTCTGGTGTGTCTTACTGTGGGGCTTTCACTCACTTATCCTCCTGCAGGTGTTAACCACCCACTGAAGAGCTGACTGAGGAGAGGCTCTGGGTTTGTCTGTGACATGGTCCCAGTCCCCTCGTACCGTCTCCCTCTCTCTCGGGTGTAGGACTCTCAGTTTCTCTGCTGGACACACAAGTCTGCCTGGCTGCTTAAATGCTCTGTGTATTAGACAAGACCTTACGATTTTGCTTGTTCTTGCTGTAACATAAGTATTGTACTTAAAAACATGTTTTTAATGCACATTTATTATTGGCATAATTGAATTGCTGTTATGACTCAAAAAGTAAAAAAATAAAACAAAAGTGTAATTGCGCAGAGAAGAATTGTGTCTTTTTTTGTTGACTGTTGTCTTCTTTGATCATTATTGTACCAACAAAATGGATTATGTTCCTAACACATTGCTCATCATTGACATGATTAGGCGTGTATCACAGTGAAAAGGTGGAATTTCACACCATATATATGTGTTGTAACACCAGATGTGTTGTATAGCAGGTCATACTAAATTAGTATTTGGTTCAGGTGTTTACATGCGTTTATTTAAGAGGTGGCGCAAATGCACAATGCAGTAACAAATCCACTAAATGCCACTAAAGAATGTCACTAAAGAATGTCACTAAAGAATGCCACTAAAGAATGCCACTAAAGAACACAACTTTGAAGAGAAATACATGTCAGGTATGAATCACATCGTAGATTCTGAGACATATGGCACCTTCATATCAGTGTGTTCAAGGTGGGTTATTTAGTAGCCTACGGCTCTAAGGGCCCAGCACAGACAAGCGACCATTTGAAGACACTATTATTGTTATTACCTCCACCACCCGAGGTTATTTAATCATCTGCCTTTGTTTGTTCGTTTGTTTGTTTGTTTGTTTGTTAGTTAGCAACATAACTCAAAAACATATAGATGGATTTTCATGAAATTGTCAGGGTAGGTCAATAATGATTAGATAAATTAGATTTTGGTGGTGATCTGAGCTGCCCTGGCGTAAGTCTGCGCTCTCTGAGTGCTTTTCTAGTTATTAATGGGACTAGGGCCCCAAAATTGTATTCCTTCACATGGTCCTAAAGTAGGCCATAAGTATTTCTAGTCAACAAGAAGAACCTCCATGCCTGACGAGCAACATCCAGCTTTGCCCCCAAGGCTCGTTCCCCAACTGAGGAGTTGAATGTCACCTGATTTCTCAGTCTCAGAAAGCAGACCACCACCTAGTGGACAACTGCAATAATACGTGGTGCCCTTCCATCACTACCTCTCCCACTGTGAAGTAATTCATTTTTATGGTTAGAAAAATTACAAATATTTAAAATCATGTGAAACCCAGTCAGTATTTAAAATTCCCAAATTCCATGTTGCCATGTGTTATCAGCCACTGCTTTTTTAGAAGTGAACAAACATTTTAGATTAAATTAGATTCGATTCAACATTATTGTCATTACACATGTATAAATACAGGTGACAAAATGTAGTTTAGCATCTGATCAGAAGTGCAAGGAGCAGCAAGTGTGATATATACAGTATATTCAATATAGACAGTATGGTTGTGGTGAATTGGGAAAGATAGAGAGGTTAAGAGGGAGGGGGCGTGAGTGCTGGCATGGAAGGGGGACATGGAGGTAGTGGTAGTGGTGGCATGATAGGGGACGAGAGTGGTGGCATAGTATGGGGACATGGAGGTTTAGCAGGGGTTAGAGTTCAGCAGAGAAACAGCTGTAGGAAAGAAACTGTTCCTAAACATGCTGATTTTAGTCTGAAGGCTCCTGAAGCGCCTTCTGGAGTGCTTTGCGGTCAGCGACAGAGCAGTTCCCATACCATGCTGTGATACAGTTGGTCAGGATGCTTTCAGTAAGGCTTATTCTCCTCCTTTGTATAATTAATCCAACTATTAAAAAGTTAGACTTTATTTAAAAGATCCCCGGTGTTGCTCTAAACTGCTTTAAAAATACAGTGTGATGTTAAATATCTCTGGTGTAATAACTGAATAACAGAATTGGTGTAATGCCATGAACTATTTTAGTCCATGTTCAGCTGTATCAATATGACAGTCGGTAACAAAGGTAATAAAAGTCTTACTTTTTTATTTACACGTATCGTGGCCGTCGCTTCATAAGCTTTAAATAGCCCATGCCAGCAAAGTTGTGCCATTCAGTGTCACTGTAACACTTCCTGTTAAAAGGCACGGGTGTACAGAATCCGTGACAGGAAAGCCTGTAGGCCTAAACACACCAACACACCAAAACCTCGGCGTATCATTAACACAGCAGAGAACTGTAAAGTATCACATTAAACTCCAAATTGCCATTAGTTAAAATTTAAAATGATCTGTGCATTATAGTCTGTAGTCTGTATGGCATCCTCGACAACCGTTTTTGACAAAGACTGATAAGGTCAGTATTGTTTACGCAGGTTGTCTTACAAACCACTGATAAAAAAATCACACTGTAAACTCCAGTTACGCTCGGACATTTAAACCCCTCGGCATAAACTGAGCCAAGTGGTGCGCCTTTAAGAAAACGGAACTAACCCTTTACTCGTGACGTTAGGCTGCCAGGCTCTGCAAGTCTGCGGGCAGGAAGTGCCAGCGAACAACGCGTTGGTGATCACGCTCTCCAGTATTGAGAAACAGAAAAGGAGAAGACAACGTGCAACATGACAATAGAAAAACGCATGTGTTGGATTGTCTTTTTTCATACCATCAAATTGAAAACCAAAGGGACTTGAGTCACCAGCAGCCGCAGACTTATTGTCAAAAGACTCGGGTGCCCTCAGTTCGAGAGCGAACACCAAGAGGGAAGACAACTGTCGAGTACAAGGCAGGGGAACTGAGCGAGGAGCCATGAGAGAATACAAAGTGGTCGTGCTCGGCTCCGGAGGAGTGGGCAAGTCAGCGCTGACTGTTCAATTTGTTACGGGTTCCTTCATTGAGAAGTATGACCCGACAATCGAGGATTTTTACAGGAAGGAGATAGAAGTGGACTCTTCCCCGTCGGTACTGGAGATCTTGGACACGGCGGGCACGGAACAGTTCGCTTCCATGAGAGATCTCTACATTAAAAATGGTCAGGGGTTCATACTGGTGTACAGCTTGGTGAACCAACAGAGTTTCCAAGATATAAAGCCAATGAGGGACCAGATTATTCGCGTGAAACGGTACGAGAGAGTGCCCATGATCTTAGTCGGGAATAAGGTGGACTTGGAAAGCGAGAGAGAAGTCTCTTCCGGCGAAGGCAAGGCGCTGGCTGCCGACTGGAATTGCCCGTTCATAGAAACCTCAGCAAAAAATAAGTCGTTGGTCGACGAGTTGTTTGCCGAAATTGTGAGGCAAATGAACTACACTTCTGCACCTCACCGAGACGATCAGTGTTGTTCTTGCGTCGTGTTGTGAAGATTCTGACAGTGAATGCGTAACTACAACACAACTCCCTCAAGAAAACTTTTCTGTTGGAGGGAACAAGCGAGACAGTGTCGGGCGCGTCTGGAAGTGTTACTGTACTGCACAGTCGTAGTCACCCAGCATTACTTGTTTACATGGGAATAAGTACTTGAATGTTATTCACACACAATGGAAAGACTTTCATTTTTATATCATGCTTCCTGGCTGCCTATATGGATACTCTCAATCTTGTCCTGATCAATGCGATTATAAGGATCAACTCCTTTTGTAATACATGAGTAATCACTTTTTGTAAAGAATCTGTTCCTACACGATGGGGCGTGCCCACCCCAGGCACTGATGTGTATTTGAAGACCAGCCAGGACATTTAAGAGCTTTTAATGTGTCTGCAGAGATGTGAAGACCGGCTGACTTTACCTCCTGTTGTTGATTGCAAGGGGAATTAATTGAACACTCACACTGGTGTCCTGAAGTCAAACGTTGCTGCCTCCAGAGAGCCATCACAAAGCAGTGGTCGAGGCCCCTGTGTTGTGGAAACCAGTGTGCAAGAGCCAAATGTCTTAGCCTCTGTCTTACTAGCTGCAAGAATTGTACCAAGAATCCTCTGTCCGCATTCTCCCCTGGGTTGAAATCGGGGTTGACATTTGAATCCAGACTTCAAACAACAACAACAGACTTTTTGCTTTGTGCTTTTTGAAAGTGATGACTTGGGCAGAGAGTCAAGTGCCTTAAAATCTTATAGTCTTTCGAGTGCCAATTCGAATATCTCTTGTACCTTTTGATTGTGATGATGATCCCCTTATACAGACTCTTTGGCTCGACGGCAGCCTAAAGCTTTCTACAGTATGTGACGTAGGTGAGAGAGGTTAGCCAGAGTGTTAGCCCTTTTGAGAAGAAACACAGTGGTACTATCCCTTTCTGACCATAAACCAAACCACTTGTTTTACTCAGTTGACACTTTTTTTGTATATTAAAAAAAATTGTGTGTTGAAATGTGTGATGTAAAATTGAAATTCATTTGTAATATTTTACCATAGTCCAGCTCTTTAAGTAACTTTTAATGCAAATAGCTTTTTATATGAGAAAAAAAACAGTGTTTGTAGAATTTTAAGTCATGGGTTGAGAGCCATTGTATGTGACAGAGGACATCTCTCCCCGCAGGTAGCATCTAAAAATGCTAAATGGTGTGTAGCACACCTTCGCTGTCAAGGAATCCTAGGCTACATGTTATGATCCAAAGCACATTTTCTACTCGGGCAGTATTTTTCAGTGAGCGTTTCTCCCATTTTTCTGCTGTTTCTAAATCTGATGATGTGACTCATACCCCATGGCTCTGTCGCAGCTTCTTGGCTCTATGACCAATAAAAGTATTGTGAAATAATGTGATTCGGACTGTCAGCATAACAATTTTTTCTTTCTCTTTCTCTCTCTCCCTGAGCACAGTGAAGTCAAGTTGTTTCTGATGAAAGGCCTTCTTTGACACTGCCAATATGCAAAACAGTGGTAAAGGTCAACGTCCACTCCTCCAAGGGCTCTTTGGGGGAAATTGTGAGCATTCGTCCTGCAGCTGTCTACAGGCTTGTGTACAGTGGAGTGAGAGTTATTTAGCAAACAGAGAATATTTTTTCAGTCCGCTGCTCCGACATGTTTTGTTAATACACAGTCTTGCATTAGGAACCCGTAAAATTGTGAAACTGTGGAATTACATCACGTCACAGCTCCCTTTTGGGAGTGAGTGCTTTTGGTTATAACGTACTGTGCTTCATTTAATGCTCCAATCCCTTACATTCCATCAAATTCCAAGTCTGACGTCAAGTGTTTTTCATAAGTGCATGCCAAGGAGGTTCCTGGGCAGTGTTCTAGGTTATTACATGGGGTGTGGCTGGGGATTTTGTAGGGGGTTGGTGGTGGTGCTGTGTGTGTGGGGGCGGGGGTAGTTGTGGTGGTGTTTTTAGTGGAGCAGTGAGTGGTGAGACTACTTTTTGGTTTTGCCTGTTCTGCAGTCTCAGGGAAGTTGCAGTGTAATGCTAGCAGGCTAGCACAGAGCCAAGGGCCTGGTAGTGGCAACAGCAGGAGGCCAGGCTCTCTTTCTCCCTCTCTCTCTCTCTCTCTCTCTCTCTCTCTCTCTCTTTGGAGGATGGGGAAGGGGAAGGCAGGGCGAGGAGAGCAGAGGCGGGGGTGTGACCTCCCTCTCCCCTCCACATGTTTTCTGAGCAGATACACACAGAGGGGGCTTTCAGCTTTACCAGCCCAGCTCCAACCGGCAGCACAGACTGCAGATACACACACCCGCACACACACACTCCTTACACACATGCTCATGGCCGGCTGGAAGCCTTCACCGTCTGGACACACAGCCTGATTGCAAGTGTGTATGGGGCCAGGGGGGTGGCGGGGCAGGTGGGCTGCGGAACGGGTTGAAAGGGGTTGCCTGTGTGTCTGTGTGTGTGCTGGAATAAGAGACTTAATTTTGTTGATTTGGCAGCCCTCATTGTTAACCCTTAATGCTGTCGAAGCACTGGCTCAACGGCCTGTGCTGTAGAAGTGTATGTATCATAGACCAAAAGGGAAATCTCCATGGAATGATTTTTTTTGACTATTTTCATGTACTTCTAGTTCCTTGCACAATGTCTGTGCTAACACACCACCTTATTAGTTGTGGCAGTTAAAACTTGAACTAATGGGAGAGGATTTTTGATCATTCTGTAAAGCAGTGCACCCTACAGCAGTGAATTAGTCTAAAATTCTACATTCCACATTCTTAAGAATGGTCATTGTCCCAACATTCCAGTTACACTGGTGTGATGATACCTGTTCAGGGGTTAAATCATGTTGAGATGTGTGTTTGGAGTATGGTGATGCAACTTCAGGACTTTCTGTTTGTATGTGTTTGTGTAGAGGGAAGAAACAAACATAAGGAAAAGGGAAAAATATGGCATGGAAAAGTTAATCACCATGTCTGCCAGGCAGCGAGTGTGTGCCGTTAGGCTGTGCAATGAACATGGCGCCAGCCTTGAGGGGGTTTCTGGTCATGTGACACGGCCACATCATGGATGCACTTCTCCGTGATAAACCCCCTGACCTTTGCTGTGTGACTAATATGCTGTGACATGCCCTAAATCAACAAATACAACCTTCATTTTTCTCACCCAGCTCTTCGACTCCTCCTCCTCCTCCTCATGGTTGTAGCATTTCCTTAAAATAACAACCCGGGCCAGGCTTGGATTTGGATGAGACTCTGTGCGACCACGTTTTTTGGGCCTCTGCCCGCCCAACTCACCGCGGTCATTTCAAACCCTGACGTCCGTATGAGATCGTTTCCTGTGACCTCGTGGACAAACACTGTATTCACTGTAGCGCTCTGACTAAACATCATATGCCTCAATGTTCACTGAAGCAACCAGGCTAAGCTAGACATGCCTCAGTGTTCTGCTGCATTGTTATTAGAAACACTTGGCTGTAGGATCCTCCTGCTGTTCAGATGGAATTGTTGAGAGGATGACCATTCGAAAGAATATTAAGGGTCCATATCAAAGTCCATATCAAAGTCCTGCTATAAAGTGATGGCGCCAAAACGACACCGGCTGTGCCTTTTGTCTGAACACCAAGGGCCTTATTCCCAGTAGACTCAGTCATCGCTGTAGGTGAACTTTGAACCTTTACCTCCCTTTACCTTATCTATCCTCTATATATGTGAATGTGGGCCTGGGCCTGGATCAGTGTGGTGCAGGTAATAACCTCGTGGCATCAAGCAGAGAAAGCCGATAATTGTTTATCTTTTGATTCCTCTCACCCATAACTACGCATACAGAGAGATAACACCTTTCTATCTGGCAGTGCTTCCACTTCACAGACACTCAGACCACCTGTAACATTTCAAGACAAAATCAATCAATCAAAGACAGACATACAGTATGGCAGTGCTTCCACTTCACAGACACTCAGACCACCATCACCTGTAACATTTCAAGACCAAATCAATCAATCAAAGACAGATATTGACACGAGGCATATGTGGCAATTGTTTTAATTTCTCAATTTTTTAGCAATAAGACAACTCTTTATGACTCTCCCGGGCTTTGATGTACTACTGTGCAGTGTCTACTGTGCATGTGTGGCAATCAGCAACAGCCACTGGAGGAAGGAAGGGCGCGACAGATAGAGACTTCCTCTTCTCCTTCAACTTCTCACTCTTTGTTGTAGGCAGTGGCATCTGTGTTTGTGTGTGTGTGTGTGTGTGTGTGCGCGCATGTGTGTGTGTGCTCAACTGACCTGAAGAACACAGGCGCTTGTCACATGTTTGTCCAATTTCCAAAAACACTTCTGCTTTTAGAAGAAGTGAGGGAGGTCACAGTTGAGGCATTACCGCACACACACACGACACATGCACACGGCAGGGAATGGTCAGCCCAGTCACACTGAAGCACTCCTCACAAGCAGTTTGTCTTTCTTCCTTTCATTTCATCACTGGCACATTCAGACTCTGTTAAGAAATAGCTTAATTAGTCGTTAAACGAACTGAACCGAGTGTCCGGTTGAGACTGGTGGGGGATGTAATCAAGTTTTGTTTGACTGACCTATAGGCCTACTTCTTAAGACCACTCCAGGCTTCTCTGTCCCCTCTGCAGACAGACACAGAGTCCAACAGTTACGCATGCAGCAATAAGAGTTGCTCAAAAGAGAATGGGATCACGACTTTGGATGGAATTACTTAAATTACTAATATGTGTAAAAAGTCACAGAAAGGTGGTGTAATTTTTTTTGTGTGTGAGAGAGAGTCGAGGATCGACAAAGACTGTGAGAGCAAGAGAAAGAGGAAGAGTGAGTGTGCTGTATGAAATACAGAGAGAGCGGGAATAGAGAAAGAGAGAGAGGGAAAGAGAGAGAAAGAGAGAGAGGGAAAGAGAGGGGAAAGTATCCCAGGCGAAGCGATGCAGTGCTTGCCCCCCTTTGTGTAATTTCATTTAGGCGAGAGGAGCAAGCAGATCATATGACACTAACTCGGTTGCCACGGTTATTTATTTATGTAGGCCTTTAAAACACAGACAGGCCTCTGAGTGAGCGGAGTTGTCATGATCAGGACTGTCCCCCTTTTCCCAGCCAACTCTTAGGCTGTTCACTGCCTCACATGGCTTACTCATAGGGCAACTACTACCCTACAGCACACACCTGATGCCCAAAGTTGAAAATGATCTGGCAGTCAAGGATATTGGGTGATCAGGCACCCAAAGGGAACAGTAGCACATGATCGTTACAGATTAATAAAGAGTTGTTAATAGATTCTTTATTGTCAAAAATGTTTCTAAACTGTTGTACCAAGGCAGTTGTCGGAATGGGTAACAGTTATAATGTCCGTGTATGCCTCAGTTATTTTCACACATGTTGTAATTTTTACAACATGTGTGTCCACCAGTGACATGGAGGCAAAAGAAATATAAGGGGAAAAAACGGAAGGTCACAATGATCAGGAATGCAATACAAATGTATGTTTTGTCATGGCAACAAAAGACAACACAACAGAGTCAGGAGACTTTGTTTTTATAGTACTAGCAAGACAACCACAACACCTACAACGACACGTGATCATCTAACCCACGTCTATCATACACACATATTTCCATATGTCTTGAAGTGTGAAGTTTAATGGTATAAAGCAGGGAAAGCATACATTACAACCGATCTAAATATACAAGATTGTAGCCATATAGGCTGATTTCCATCTTTTGGGGCGTGTTGTGTCAGGCAACAGTGGTTTTGCCTCACAAACATCCCTTTTCTTCCCCCAGGAAGAGCCTCAGGCAGCCTCCACTTCCTCATCAAGTCCCCCCGCACCCCCCCCTCACCCCACCCCAGCCAGCCCTCCTCCCCAACCACCTCACTGTCCACACGCCTGTGTGTGTCTGCTGCGTCACACATACATTACATGCACTGCTATGTTTGTTCAATGCGTCACCTGTACTTTACATGGGGACCTCACTCGCAGCAAAAACAAAAAGAAAAGATGGATTCATACATATTTCCCTACAAAGGCAAAGTGCAGTAACTGCACGAACAGTGAAACTGAGAATAGGAAGAAGCACAAGATTTAGTCACAGGACAAAAGAAGTGTTACAAAGTCAATTTCCAGTCTAAACTTAATGTAGATACTGCCCTTTGGCTTTGTAGGGCAGCATAGTATACGGTTGGTTTATTTTCATATGTTCCTTGGGCCTAAGTTAAAGCAAGGATACTAGTGGTTCTTACCAGACTTAAACAGATATTTTTTTTAAAAAGTAGGAGTGTAGGCCTGTCTAGCCCTTAAAAGCAGTCTGTTTACTCACAGAAAGCAAACACAATGTAAAGGTTTGTAAACAAATGGATACCTAGTATCTGCCTCTGGCCAGGTGCAGGTGGATGCAAAAAAATCACAGTGCAAGGGGAGACTACTTGTATAATTAAATGTACTTAACATATTATAAGCAACACAATCACAATAAAGAATCAAAATATTAAATACATATGAGGTTCAACAATGAAACAACAGTGTGTATCTTAGATTGAGAGTAAACTATTGAACCAGGCACCTTAACGTCATCCACATAAAGCTGATCTGTTAGCCATTTCTAAGTAAACAATATTCATACACAATGTGCATTTACCAGTTCAGATGAGCACACTAGACACCTCATCCTAAGCTTAAAAGCTGAAGGGAGTGCTGAAGCAGAGCCAGAGCTGCAGAGAAGAGCGTGGCCTCTTGGTCTCAACCGGTCTGCCTTGTCTTGTCTCAGAATGGGAAGAGGAAGTGGTGGGTTGTGTTGCAGTGTGTGATATAGTTAGATAATGATCTCGCCGTGGTCCTTTATCACCTTTATCACACTAGCTGCAACTACAACCCCCCCCCCCCCAGCCCCTCAACCGTCATTCTGACATACATTTGCTTACTTACAATGTACACAGTAGTGTTTTCATTATCTCGTTAACCAATGAGGACCTGTGACATGACTTTCCTGAGAGTTGAAGGACTTACACGTTGTGATGACTGATGCGTTGATATGGGTGCTGGGTGGGTGGGTTGGTGTGTGGTGGGGACATCCTCTCAAGTAACGTGTCTGTCGCACAGTGACCCAGTTGTGGCAGCATCGGAGAAGAGAGAGAAGAGGAACGTGAAAAAGAAATGAAACTGCAGGGAGGCACATGACAGACTGACAGGGGGGTGGGTAGGGTAAGAGGGTTGGTTGGGGGGGGGGGGGGGGGGCTGTTTGCGGCTGGGCAAGAAGACACTTCGGAGGACAAGGTTACCCTGCTCTTACCCACATTGCATCATTACATGATTGTTTAAGAAAAATTGTGTTGTTTACATTTAGACAGACGAGGAGTGAAGAGTGCTTTATCCCAGAGATGAGAGAGTCCTGCAATAAATAAAAAAATAATACTTCCTAGAAATTAAAATGAAATATTTATGAATGAAAATACTGAATCATTAATGATTAACTTTCCCCAAAAAAGCCAGTGCTGCTTACAGTAAAATGCATCTACTGGAGCACCATGGGGGAGCAGCATGTGCAGTGAAGACCAACAGAACCACAGAAGCTGGGATACAATACAGAGTGTCTCTTCAAGCAACTTAGCCTACATAGAGTTGTGCTGTGGTGGGGAAAACAGGAAGCAGGGCCTCTGAGCTTCCTGTCTCTGCACTTTCACTCTGCTTCTGTCTCTAGCACCTTTGATTTTCTGTGATAGTCTTCTGCACTCTCTCTCTTTCTGTTTCACTCTCACTCTTGCTCTCTGTCTCTCTCGCTTTTTCTCTCGCTCCCTCTCTCTCTCTCTCTCTCTCTCTCTCTCTCTCTCTCTCTCTCTCTCTCTCTCCCTCTCTCCCTGTCTCTCACTGAAGCCTCCTTCCTGATTGGAGGTGTGCACTCCATGTTCTTCGAGTTTCCCTGCCTGGCCTTCTATGATTAAACCCTCTCTTCAAATCAAATCACCAATTATCATCGCTTGGCCTAAGGGCAGATTGGTTTCATCTGAGCGACTAAGACCAGAGAGACTCGAAAGGGTGCAGAAGTAGATTCTGCTCATGTGTGATTCACTGTCTGCAAAACTGTAACCCTGTATGTGTGTGTGTGTGTGTGTGTGTGTGTGTGTATGTGTGTGTGTGTGCGCATGCGTGTGTGCGTGCATATATGTGTGCGTGTGTATCTGTGTGTGTGTGTGTGTGTGTGTGTGTGTGTGTGTGTGTGTGTGTGTGTGTGTGTGTGTCTGTGTGTTTCTAGCCATGTGTGTGTGTGTGTGCATATATATATGTGTGTGTGTGTGTGTGTGTGTGTGTGTGTGAGTGTGTTTATAGCCATGTGTGGGTTTCTATGAAAGTGTAGGTGTTTACTTTTGTCTGTGGCAGCATATGTGCCTGTGAGAGATGGATCGTGAGAGAGAGAGAGAGAGAGAGAGAGAGAGAGAGAGAGTGAGAATGAGAAAAAAGAACAGAAAAGAGAGTGTGTGTGTTTGTCTTTTTGTGTCTGATGTGTGTGTGTGTGTGTCTGTCACAGAGAAACAGAGCATGAGAGAGTGAGAAAGTCTGTGTGCGTGTGTTTGTGTGTCTGTGTGTGTGAGTGAGAGAGAAAGAAAGAAAGAAGGAAAGAAATAAAGAAAGAAAGAAAGAAAGAAAGAAAGAAAGAAAGAAAGAAAGAAAGAAAGAAAGAGAAAGAAAGATCATGTGTGAGTGTGTGTGTCTGTGTGTGTGTGTGTGTATGTGTGTGTGTGTGTGTAAGTGTGTTTGCGCGTGTGTGTCAGTGAGAGAGAGAGACAGACCAAGAGTGTGAGCAGGGGGTCACGGCCTCTATTGTGGTCCTGAAATAGCGGTGCTCTCTTTGTGTGCCAGTCACAGGGCTGTGTGGGAGGCATGACGGCGCCGACGGCCCTCGCTCCCACACTCCTGCTCCCGCTCACACACTCCTGCTCCCGCTCACACAGACCTTTAGCAGAAACATGCAGAGAGAGAGGGAGGTGCTGGACTGATCATTGTGAGCATGTGTAGGTGATGGCTCACCTTGTACACACGCGCGCATGTGTGTGTGTGTGCGTGTGCATTTTGTGTGCCTATACTTGGGTGTGTGTGTGTGTGTGTGCGTGTGCGTGTGCGTGTGTGTTTGTGTGTGTGTGTGTGTGTTCATGCGCACAGGATTATGCTCATATGTATGTGTGTATGTATGCATGTTCATAAGCGTATATGCATGTCTGTGACTGTGCATGTGTGTGCCTATGTTTGTATGGACTTGTGGGTGATACGTGTGTCTTTCTGTGTGTGTGAGAGTGTGTGTATCTTGCCTAGGAGGGATCACTCTATACTGTGCTGCCACATTCCAATGTAACTAACAAGGATCATGCATCTATTTCTAGAAGTGCTAATTCAATTGATTCAGCTGCAGTGTGAAGCACTCAGCCTTCCACTATTCCCCCAACACTGGAACCTTGACAGCCCAGTATATAGAGCTGCATGAATGCAATAGCCCAGAGTGACACCCTCTCCGTTAGCTACCTCATTAGCTTACCTCATCTAAAATGGGTTACAGCAGTGACACAAAGGGGAATGCTAACAATGGTACCCTTCCCTCTGCATCAGAGGTTTTCAAACTGCGGTACAAGCCCCCCCCAGTGGGTGCTTCATTAATTCTAGGGGTACACAAATAAATCTGTACATTGGTTCTCAACTCTCATCAGCATATTGATACAGTTGAGTTACAGAACATATCTGGAAAAAATCTTATAATTGTTACTATGTTATTATGAATATGTGTCCACATTTTGTCTAGGCAACAATAATTATAACAATTATTGTAAATTGTTGAGGTTAAAAATTTGGCAACCACTGCTCTGCCTGATTAGAAAGAAAGGATCAATACTGAAAAGAGACTGCTTTGAGCCTTAAGCTGAGTGCATTCTAAAATGAGTTGTATACATAAAGAGTGGTTATGATTCAAAGAGCAGACCATGTAACACAGTCACACTGATCAGTTGCAGTGCTGTGTGGTGTGCGTCACAACTACTGTGTGACACAAACACACACTCGGTTCTCACAACACACACGTGTGGTGCACAGTCCCCACTGCCACAGAGTCGGGCGAGCAGTGGCGCATGCGGTGCATGCGGTGGACGGCCTGTTGTGTGTATTCTCACTGGCGATGACATCACATCTGGATGTGCTTGTTCTGCTGGTTCTACCACATCCTTTTCTAATTGTGTCACTTTGGGGTGACAACAACTGCAGCTGTCACAGTTCTCATACCCTTTGTCTGCCCACAATCCAATTGGAACGTCAGAACCTCGAAACCTTTGTTCCAGCACCCCCAACACCACACACACACACACACACACACACACACACACACACACACACACACGTACACACGCACACACACGTACACACGCACACACGCGCACACACGCGCACGCACACACACACACACACACACACACACACACACACACACACACACACACACACACACACACACACACAAACACTTCCTGTTCCTTTTCATGTTCTGGAAATTTCTCAGATTTTTTCTTTCATGAGGTCCATTTCAGTTCTTTGATGTATATACTGACAGGCTCGCTCTCTTTCTCCTCCCCCCCCCCCCCCCCCCCCCCCTCTCTCTTTGTAATACAACGTTTTACTCAAATGAAAGTGGAATGAAAATCCACGATGATCTCAAAGCGTTGGAGTAAGATGCTCAATAACATTTTCTTCCAGGGGAACACAGAGGGAGCTACACAGCAGAGCATCATCGCCCATCTTCCCTCACAGTACAGCTCACCCTCTGTGATGTGAAATAAATGGTGACCTCTTCAGTCACTTACATTTTGTACAGTTGGGGAGGTGACTGATGCCTTTAAATCAAGTAAAATAACATTTAGGATTCTTTGTCCTCACCAGATGGGATATTTTTTTGTCTTTTCAAATAAGTCTACACTTTTCTATGTGGCTTGCTGTCACCCTAGCTGTAATTTCCTAGGCCCTGACGTGTGCCTCTGGGCTTTTGTGATAAAAACACAACTGTGGCATAGAGAAGGCAGACACACCACTATCCAAGATCACAGATGTCTGCTGTAAGAGGTGCATGTGTCTTGCTTCTCCTGCCGTGAACTGCAACACAGTGGGTGTTTCTGCAGCAAAAACACTCTGAAAGAGAACTCTCTGCTCAAATGCCATGATGCTCTCTCAACCACTAAGTGTAGAAATCTTACCAAACGTAGTCACTATCCCTCAACTAAACAACTAATTATGTGTTTATTTTGACTGGAGTCCAAAGGACAGCCAAGAGCAGAGACGTGGCCTCCAAGAGCAAAGTTTGCTATTTACTTTTGATCCCCCTTCTCCGTTCCTCCCGTCTATCCACTAGCGGTGATGTTCGGTGGTCCTCAAGATTTTCCTCCAGGGGAACACAGAGGGAGCTACACAGCAGAGCATCATCACCCATCTTCCCTCACAGTACAGCTCACCCTCTGTTGGAATAAATAACATTTCAGAGCAAAGTTTGCTATTTACTTTTGACTCCTCTTCTCTGCTCTTTCCGTCTATCCACTAGCGGTGATGTTCGGTGACTCTGACTAACAGGAAGTAAAGCCAGACACTCCTGACGCAGTTGTGTTTGTGACTATGCTGCAGGGACAGACTGAGTTAGCTGGTGGGACTGTGGTGGGCTGGGGTGACATGAGAGTTTTCTGGTCTGGTGCCTGTATGTCAGTCAGCTGGTGTCCCCCTAAAGCTGTACAGTCACAGCAAGCCCATCAGTCATGTGTTTTTTTTTTCCATTACAAGTTCCTGGCCACTGTTGAGAGGAGTTGCACTTAATAGTTTTCTGAATGCATGGCTCAGGCCATCAGTGTGACCATTTAAAAGGCCACAGTGAGGGCACTTTGCACTTCCACATCCGTTTCTTTCTCTTTCTCTTTCTCTCTCTGTCGTTCTGTCTGTCCTTCCACTTGTCCCTCTCTCTCTCTCTCTCTCTCTCTCTCTCTCTCTCTCTCTCTCTCTCTCTCTCTCTCTTTCTATTTCTCTCATTTCCTTTCCCTCCCTCTGTTTCTGCATCTCTCCATTTGCGGTACAAACTTTTCCATTACCATCTCACTAGTTCACTCTTTCGCATGCTGTTTCAACTTCCACCCCTTCTTATCTTGATCGTTTTTTTAGGTTTTAGCACCCAGCTTGGTGCACCCAGCTTGGTGCACACAGCGGTGAAGTCAGCATTGGCCTCTGGGCATGACCTGATCAGGATGTCATCTGTGACTTTCAGTTTGTCTGTTATTTCAGTTTCTGGGCCTTTGATCTGATCA
>CM050221.1:36980000-36982500 GCA_027475355.1 Coilia nasus
AGAGAGAGAGGCAAAGAGAGAGAGACAGTGACAGAGAGAGAGACAAAGAGAGAGAGACAGAGACAGACAGAGAGAAAGAGAGAGAGAGAGAGAGACAGACAGACAGACAGACAGACAGACAGACAGACAGACAGACAGACAGACACAGACAGAAAAGGAGAGGTAGAGTTGGATAGGTGGCAGGGCATGCATCAGAGATCACAGATGAATGGCAGGAGCTGGCGTTGCATTCCGACGAGAGGCACTCCAAAGCCCAGAATCCTGAGATAAAGTGTTCCGGAATGCCACCGTACTGCCAGGGGATGATGGCGGCACAAAGGTGGTGAAACATTCTGTATATAGCCACTGCCCTAGCCACTAGCCATGTGCCATCCAGCCAGAGAGGGTGGGGGCTGCCCCACCCCTACAGCCTGGGAAAGCTGGTATCACATCATGTGTGCCGAAACACACACACACATACACACACACACACAAACACACACAAACACACACACATGCACACACACACACAAACAGACACTGACTGGTCTGTGCCCAAGCAGAGGCCCCGTCACTGACAGTCAGGCTGTTAGTAATGTATATGTACAAGGCGGCGTGTAGCGACATCCCCTTGCCCAGACTGAGAGGTGGCCAGAGGGCAGAAAGAGGGCCCCCCTACCCCACCTGCCCTATCCAAAGGCAAGGTGCGAGCACCCGGACGTGCCCCACCACCACCACTGCAGCGAGGGGTCCCCCTGGGGGAGTCAGACAGGCCTTGCTTCAGGACAAGAGAAGCAGGGAGGAGTTTATGCTGGTTCATGGACAGTCTCTTCATGATACGGTTGCATCACAGACGGGCATGGCCTACAGGTACCTTCACCTTTACCTTTCACACATCACTCAAGGTAGGCTCTTTACCTTCAAACTTCAAACTCAAAGTCAGCTTTATTATAAAAAACCATGTACATCTTAAATTGCAGTGTTCCCTAGGCCGACATTGTACACTAAAGTTGTAAATGTTGTAAACATGACAATACAAACATAACAAACTTTACTTCCAAAATTTGTATTGCATTGTGGGCATTGCGGGCATATTTGATAATCTACTGAATGCTAATTCTTTGAATTGCTATGGGATAAGATCTATCTATCTATCTATCTATCTATCTATCTATCTATCTATCTATCTATCTATCTATCTATCTATCTATCTATCTATCTATCTATCTATCTATCTATCTATCTATCTATCTATCTATCTATCTATCTATCTATCTATCTATCTATCTATCTCTACAGAGGAGTTTTGGTGATTTGGGGAACTAACGAAGTGCTGAGAGTAGAACTTTCTGTTTATACTGTGATGCATCTGTGGTAATCAGTGTGGCCACATCTTCGAGGCCGTCCTCGAGCACGGGACAGATTTTTCAACAGCAGCCTTTAATTGCGCTTCTAGGATAACAAAGAGTTGTGATGCATCTAGTTCAAAATGTGTAAGGTATTGCGTCTGTCACTAAAGCCCACCAGGGACAGCTCGTTCAGTTACTGTGTGTGAATGTAAACTAACACAGTGCATTAGCCTATAATTAGCTTGCAGATATTTCTGTGGATCGCACAGGCATTGAGGCTTAGCAACTTGTTTTGGCAGATTAGCGTCAGTCAGGGCTTTTTATTTCCCCTGATCTATGCCCTTATCCACCCTTCACCACCTCCTATCCTCCTCCTACACCTCTCCTTCCTCACTCTTCCTCTTTCCAGGGGCGTAGCCAGAAGTCATAAATTGGCTGGGTACACAATCAGGTGGGCCTAGTCCAAAACACATAGCTTATTATTACTACTAAAACAGTCAATCAAACTATCGGACAAGTGGGTTGGCACAGGCCCACCCCAGCCCACCAATGGCTACACTTCTCCTTCTATATCTGTTTCCCTTTGACCCGAGCAAGCTGGGGAGAATGGTCTTGGTGAAGGAAGAGTGGAATGTGCCTTCCATTTATTTTTCACTTCCCCTCCTTGAGTTCTAAGAAATTTCAGACTGTCAAGCTCTTCCAGATACAGTATGTTTCTCTTCTCTCTCTCTTTTCCTGTCCTTAAAGCAGCATTATGCGACTTTTCTGAGTTACTTAATCATCTTCACAAGTTAGTAGATGCCTAAATGAGTCATTACAAGGGCAATGAAGACTTCCTCAACCACAACCACTGTCTGTGGACAGAAAACCATTCTAGCAATATCTGGGTGTTCATCCCAGCACCCTCAGACTCACAAAATCTTGAATATCGCAAGAAGCCAGATTACATTAAATTCAGAATAAATTCTGTCTTTACTTACCTCAGTGGACATGCCTACTTTTGTATTCACCGGTTACTCTGATCAATTGAGTTGAAAACACATGCACAGGGTGAGGGGAAGGGAAAAGAACACATTTTTACAAGAGTGTCCATTTACCAGTGTCCATTTACTTGGAGATACTAGAGGGACCTCTGTTGAGAAGAAAACACTGAAAGTTGCAGAGTGTCTCTT
>CM050221.1:36985000-36995000 GCA_027475355.1 Coilia nasus
AAGCAAATGGACTAAGTCACAAAATGTTGAAGACACAATGTCATAAAATCTGTGTTGTAAATGTCTGTAAATGCACATTTCAAACAACTTATCCTGCTTATCTGTGGTCTTAAATGCCCTTTCCTAGCAGTTGGTTAGGACTTTGATCGAACACTACTAATGTTGTTGTTCTGAACATTAACAATCCTAGACAGCAAACCAATAAGCTCTGTTGCAAGGTCTTTTAAGTGGACATTGATGTTTCGTGACTAAATTGCAACACTGTACCGTATATTACTTTATACATTTGCACTTTAAACAGAAAATGGGTAAAGGCTTTGAAGCTTAGTTCTCATTACATTTAATTTAAATCAGAATTACTAGAGATGAAGGCAACCTGAAGCAGTACGTTAATGAGGTTGAGATGTGCTTTTGAAAATTGCCCATATGAACACGGCCGTCTGTGCAGCAGAACATGCACACTGCGGTAATTTTCTCACAGACGTGGCTATTCAACAGCAAAGGAGCTCTGATTCATAATTATGCACATCATGTCTTTATGCTAAGACTCTGTCCTTGCACTCACAACCGCACACAGCGGACTTACATTCACACAAGCAAACAGACAGACACACACACACAAACTAACAATAATTGAAGGCATACTGTCCCTGCTATGCTGGCTGAATAATAATATATCCCTCTTCCTCTCGAGAGGTAATCCTGAAGATTGGGGATTATTTTCTGGGGCGCTCGGAAGCCGATTGGGTACGGGGGCACATGGGCAGACCAGCACAGCCCTGTGACAACCCCATCACACCACACTAGCGTAACCCTGATGACAACTCCTTCACACTGAGGGATTGAGTGGCATCCCAAGCCTTATCTCAAACACAAACAATCGTGCCCAGTTGCAAAGCCAGTGCTGCAATGCAATGTAATGTTTATATATATGTTTTTTTTTTTCAATGAATGCATTTAAGCTACAGTGGGAGAGGGTGTGTGTGTGTGTGTGTGTGTGTGTGTGTGTGTGTGTGTGTGTGTGTGTGTGTGTGTGTGTGTGTGTGTGTGTGTGTGTGAAAGAGAGAGAGAGAGAGAGAGAGAGAGAGAGAGAACAACAAGCAAGAACAACTACAGCAGTTTTGCAGAAAGGAGCAGCCAGTAACGAAGCACATTATGCCCACTCAGTGACATGTGGATGAACATGCGAATGCATCCATCAAAACAAAATGATACCAAGTCCACCAGCAGAGGGCCTGTTCCACCCTATCAGTGGCCATACCACTCGGGGTGTGTTTGCAAAAGCAAAATATTGCAACTCCCCTTCCTGATGTCCTTAATGTAGCCTCTATGTAAAGATGACAGCAGAGACCAGACGTTCAGCAAATAGACTCTGAATCTTTACACACATGTAGGCCTAGCTGCAGCATCGTAGGTCAATATGAACATCAGTTACAAGTAGCTTTTTGAAAAGCACTATAACTGCACTCCCCTGACTGCACCTTTCAGGTGCTTTTCAAATGCAGACCTTAGTTTCACACCTGGGTAAGTAAACACAGAGGGTAAGCAGTAAACTTCATAACACGCTTGTCTAATGGCCTTATTCTCCGCCATATTCTCTTTGCTGACTCATATAGGTTTACCTCTTACTTTCAGGAAACTAAGTCAGGTTTGTACAAATAATACATATGTATAATGGCCTTCTTCTCTGCCATATTCTCTTTGCTGACTCATGGGTTTACCTCTTACTTTCAGTAAACTAAGTCAGGTGTGTGACTTAGTCATGTACTCACCTAAAACAGGGTCGTACCTACCCGCAGATCTTGTTGCTAGCCTGTCGGTGTTTAGATCAAAGGGCTAAAATATTCAGATCAAAGGCCCAGAAACCCAAACGACAGACAAACTGAAAGTCACAGATGACATCCTGATCAGGTCATGCCCAGAGGCCAATGCTGACTTCACCGCTGTGTGCACCAAGCTGGGTGCACCAAGCTGGGTGCTAAAACCTAAAAAAACGATCAAGATAAGAAGGGGTGAAGTTTAAACAGCATGCGAAAGAGTGAACTAGTGAGATGGTAATGGGAAGGTTTGTACCACAAACGGAGAGATGTACAAACAGAGGGAGAGAGAGAGAGAAAGACAGAGACAGAGAGACAGAGACAGAGAGAAAGAGAGAGGGGGACGCATGAATGGGTAGACAGACAGATGGACAGAAAGAGAGAAAGAGAAAGATGTAGAAGTGCAAAGTGCCCTCACTGCGGGTTTTTGAATGGCTTGCTGTTACTGTGCAGCTTTATGGGGACACCAGCTGACTGACATAGAGGCACCAGACCAGAAAACCTCTTATATCATCCCAGCCCACCACAGTCCCCCCTGCTACCTCAGTCTGTCCCTGCAGCATAGTCACAAACACAACTGCGTCAGGAGTGTCTGGCTTTACTTACTGTTAGTCAGAGTCACCGAACATCACCGCTAGTGGATAGACGGAAAGAGCAGAGAAGAGGAGTCAAAAGTAAATAGCAAACTTTGCTCTGAAATGTTATTTATTCCAACAGAGGGTGAGCTGTACTGTGAGGGAAGATGGGTGATGATGCTCTGCTGTGTAGCTCCCTCTGTGTTCCCCTGGAGGAAAATCTTAATGAGCATCTTACTCCAATGCTTTTAGATCATCATGGATATTTTCATTCCACTGCCATTTCGGTAAAAAAGTTGTACTACAATGAGAGAGAGAGAGAGAGAGAGAGAGAGAGAGAGAGAGAGAGAGAGAGAGAGAGAGAGAGAGAGAGAGAGAGCAACATCTTTAGCACTGGGGAGTCTTTTGTGTGGTGATGGGGAGAAAAGAGGGAGAGAAAAGGGGGGAACCTCAGAAGAGTAAATCTCTGGCTTGATTTGGTTTTGCGTTCTGTTTAACCACAATCCACAGTTTCTGTGAGGCAGTGAGCACTTTATGTAGGCTTCCTCCTCAAAGGCACTGTCTCTCATGACTTCCTTTAATGGAGAGACAGCCTAGGGCAGTAAGACTGGGACAAAAACAGGAGGTCAAGTTTGAGGGCAAGTTTGTAATTTTGTAAAGAAAGGAAGATCATTCGCTTACTATAGCAACAGCTATGAACAAAGATTACATTTTATTGCCTTCAAAGAAGTTTTACTTTTTATATGTTTTTAATCTAGCAAAAAATGTTCTGTTTTTTTTAGGGTTTTGCATGGGTGTGTGTCTGTGTGTGTGTCTAGCTTTTTTTTTTTTCTTATAACGGAAGGGAGCGAAATTGAGGGAACGTTCTTCGCTTCAGGGGATAGCTGGCCATCTGGGATTTCCCAAAGTGTGACAGGTTTAGATTGACTCATTTGAATGACATACTTTTTAAAGACTTAGACAGGCTGCCATCGAAGGGGGGGCTTTGTGATTAATAGATCAGAGTTCAGTTGAAGCACAACGACAGACAGGCAACCTGCTTTTCTGTCATTTCAACAAGAAGGACATGAACAGACTGAAAGGACGAAGGCATTCCTTTAGATTAAGAAAAGCAAAGAGCATCCGTCTTCAGGTTTTGGACAGTGGACAGTACTGCCCTACAAAAGCAAAGACTGTAACTACATGAACATTGAAACTCAGAAAAATGCCTTCAACGTTGTCATAATGCCCAGTCAACCATGTTGTAGGTGTAATAGGGGTGATGCTTTTATGTACTTTCTTAATAGGGAAAGGTAAGAGATTTAGTCACAAGACAAAGGAAGTCTTATAAAACCAATTTCCAGTCTAAACTCAGTTTTGACAAAATATGTAGTTACTGCCTTTTGGCTATGTCTGGCAGAGTAAACATGTGCTGTGTGATTTGTTAAGTTGTCAGGAGACATTTACATCATGCACAGTGTGGCTTCTGTGTGTGTGTGTCTGTGTGTGTGTGTGTGTGTGTGTGTGTGTGTGTGTGTGTGTGTGTGTGTGTGTGTGTGTGTGTGTGTGTGTGTGTGTGTGTGTGTGTGTGTGTGTGTGTGTCTGTGTGTCTGTGTGTGTGTGTCTGTGTGTGTGTATGTGTGTGTGTGTGTGTGTGTGTGTGTGTGTGTGTGTGTGTGTGTGTATGTGTGTGTGTGTGTGTGTGTGTGTGTGTGTGTGTGTGTGCCTCTTCCAGGATATGAATAGGGATAATACCAGGGTACTCCATGATCAAAGTGTCTGGTCTGAAAATATGTTGTGCCTTATACAAGTGGAAGACAAGGGTGCTGTCATAGGTCATTGCTTGTATGACAACCAGGTCATATGACCACATTGACAAAAGATCCACAACAATGAACCCCTCTGTTACTTGGATACGAGCGTATGTGCAAGTCTATTCACCGACTGACAGCAAGCATGCAAGTAAACAAAGCCGTTTATTCCGAAGGAAAGTAACTTATTCAGAAAGATATAAATAAAGACTGCCATCGCCAAGGGCTGCGCAGCATTCAATGAACCAAATAATCTCTCTTCATCACGCCGCATGTGTGTGTGTGGGGGTGGAAACACGCATGGCTGTCAGTGGAAGGAGGGCTACAGCAAAGGAAAGGAGGACAGACATCAACATTATGCATCCATGGAATTGTGCTGAGGATTCTTAAAGAGGTGGACATTTGTTTTGTGTCTAGTTTTGGCTCTATTGTTTATATATTTGCTTCTTTTCCCTACTGCCTTTCTCTTTTTTTCCTTTCCCCCTTCTCTCCCATCTTTCCTTTCATTCTGTCTTTCTTGGTGTATATTTTATTTTGTTTTGCACTTGGCTGACCCATTTTCTCAGTGCACGTTCCTCAAATTCAACCACCTTAGTGTGGAAACAGGCATTCTAACAATACACAGGTACAAGTACTCACAGGAACCCAAGTTTTTATCCAATTCACAGTCAGTTTCCAATCTCTTCTACTGTCAGTTACCAATCTCCGTCTCCTACTTGTCTGTTGGTGTGCAACTGACCTGAATCACAGAGATTTTTAGTTGTGGGCATTTATCTCCTTGTCTGTCTGTCTGTCTGTCTGTCTGTCGGTCTGTCTGTCTGTCTGACTGACTGACTGACTTTCTGTCTCTCTGTCTGTCTGACTGACTGACTTTCTGTCTCTCTGTCTGTCTGTCCTTCTATCTTTCTGTCTCTCTGTCTGTCGGCTGTCACTTAAATACAGTGGAGGAAATAACTATTTGATCCCTTGCTGATTTTGTAAGTTTGTATACTTACAAAGTAATGAACAGTGTAATTTTTGTATGGTAGGTGTATTTTAACAGTGAGAGATAGAATATCAAAAAGAAAATCCAGAAAATAACTTTGAAGAAAATATATAAACTGATTTGCACTCATTGAGGGAAATAAGTATTTGAACCCTTTAGCCAAAGAAGACTTAGTACTTGGTGGCAAAATCCTTGTTTGCAAGAACAGAGGTCAAACGTTTCTTGTAGTTAATGACCAGGTTTGCACACGTATCAGAAGGAATTTTGGTCCACTCTTCTTTGCAGATCATCTCTAAATCATTAAGGTTTTGTGGCTGTTTTGGGTCATTGTCATGTTGGAAGACCCATCCACGACCCATTTTCAGCTTCCTGGAGGAGGGAAGGAGGTTGTCACTCAGGATTTTACGGTACATGGCTCTGTCCATCCTCCCGTTGATGCGATGAAGTTGTCCTGTGCCCTTGGCAGAAAAACACCCCCAAAGCATAATGTTTCCACTTCCATGCTTGATGGTGGGCATGGTGTTCTTGGGGTCACGGCAGCATTTCTCTTCCTCTACACATGGCGAGCTGAGTTAATGCCAAAAACTCTATTTTGGTCTCATCTGACCACAGCATCTTCTTCCAATCACTCTCTAAAACATTCAGGTGTTCATTGACAGGCCTGTACATGTGCTTTCTTAAGCAGGGGGTCCTTGCGAGCACTGCAGGATTTTAATCCATTGTGGCGTTAAGTGTTACCAATGGTTTTCTTGGTGACTGTGGTACCAGCTGCCTTGAGATCATTGACTAGCTCCTGCCATGTAGTTCTAGGCTGATTTCTCACTGTTTTCAAGATCATTGAAACTCCACGAGGTGAGATCTTGTGTGGAGCCCCAGACCAAGGTGGGTTAATGGTCATTTTGTATTTCTTAAATTTTCGAACAATTGCACCAACAGTCTCCTTAACTCCGAGCTTCTTGCTTATGGTTTTGTACCCCATTCCAGCCTTGTGCAGGTCTACAATCTTGTCCCTGACAGCTGTGTAGTCTTTCCTATGTTGGCGAGTTTGGAGTCTGATTGATTGACTGATTTTGTGGACAGATGTCTTTTATATAGGTGACTAGTTAAAACAGGTCTCTAATTCAGCTGACAAATTGATTAGGAGTGCCTAACTGGTCTGTGGGAGCCAGAATTCTTAATGGTTGGTAGGGGATCAAATACTTATTTCACACAATGAAATGCAAATCAATTAATATATTTTCTATAAAGTGATTTTCTAGATGTTCTATTTGATATTCTATCTCTCAATGTTAAAATAAACCTACCATTAAAATTATAGGCTGTTCATTTCTTTGTTAGTGGGCAAACATATAAAATCAATCAAGGGATCAAATACTTATTTCCTCCACTGTAAATATTGAGCAACGGAATCAGTCGTCATGGTACCACTGGGTCCAGTGGTGTCAGATAAATTTGACTGGGAGTGGTGGATTGTGGGATTGCATTGCCTGGAGTGGTCCCTGGGTGTAGAGCGGATGGCAATGGGGGAGCAGCAGATCAGGCGTAATGAGGAGCCTTTAAAACCTGTCACAGCCACTGAGCACACTCTAAGCACGGGGAGAGGGGGGGTTTACCATGAGGTGACGTATGAAAGCTGCATACAGATTGACACATAAAGACAAAAGCATACACATGCACATAAACACACAAGCATACACATGCACGTTAACACACACACACACACACACACACACACACACACACACACACACACACACACACACACACACACACACACACACACACACACACACACACACTCACACGCACACACACTCACACGCACACATACACACAGAGAGCTTTGTGTGAATTAATGTAAATAGGCTTGCAATTTGATGTACGTTTGGTTATTTTTGTGATAAATACCACACAACACTGGGCAGAAACATAATGTGATGACACACTGGAAACACATCCAGTTTTGGAATTACACACACTCACACACACACACGCGCACACACACACACACACACACACACACACACACACACACACACACACACACACACACACACACTCACAGACACAGACACAGACACAGACACACACACACACACACACACAGACACATTCACAACTCAGTAATGCCTTAATTGTCTTAAAACATGAAACCACAAAGAGGCACATTCCTAGAGGTTTCAAATATTTAAGCCAGCCAATGAATCATAAAAAAACATTTTTTCAATGTCACCCTCAGCTCTGTTACACACATAGATAAACACAAACACATGCACACACAGACACAGACACACACACATGCATACACACCCACACACACAGAAGTGTTCAAAACTCAGCAAAATCATAAGGGCTTCAGTGGCTCAAAAGACAAACAAAAAGGCTCATACTGATGGAGATTAAGGCCAATCAAGAGGAGAAAAAAAGCATGTTTCCGTCATACACACACTCTCTTACACACATACTCACACACACACGCACACACTCATGCACACATGCACGCACACACACGCACACATGCACGCACACACACGCACATACACACACACACACACACACACACACACACACACACACACACATGCACACACACACACAATGGTGCAGATTCTCGCCCCACTCTCTCATAAATATCCAGATTAATTCTTTTCTCACAAGCCAAACTGCAGTTATCAGAGTCATTCTGCAGTCTTTCTTTTTATCGCTCCCCCTCACTCTCTCTCTTTCTCTTTTTCTCTCCCTCTCTCTCACCCCCTCTCTCTGCTTGTTTTCTTCACTTACTCACTCTCTTTCCCTCTCTTTCTCTCTCTCTCTCTGTTATGTTCTTTCTCTATACTAATTCTCTCTCTCTCTCTTCTCTTGCTTGCTCTCCCACTCCCCCTCCCCCTCCCTCTCCCTCCCCTCAAATACACACTCACTACTGCACACTCGGACTTGCCACACTGATATTCTATGCTGCTCTCCCTCCTCTCTCTCTCTCTCTCTCTCTCTCTCTCTTTTACTCTCGCTTTCCCTCTCTTTCTCTCACCCACACACACTCACTCGCTCCTTCACTCACTCTCTTACTCTGTCTTGTGCTGCTTCTCCTCATTGCCTTTTCCTCTCTCTCTCTCGGGTTTCAGGAGTGAGTCTGATGGTGTCAGCGTAGTGTAGTGTAGTGGTGTTGCGTGTGCGTGTGCGTGGCTGCGTTTGTGCGTGTGTGTGTGTAGTAGGGAGGGTGGTCAGGAACAGGATCATACGTCCTCTCGTGTCCCTCTCCTCTCTGCCTGTCCGCAGTCGATAGGAGTAGGCAACATAAAAAGCAGCGCTCTGCATGGGCTGCCACAGCGGAGCATTGAAGCTACAGCCGCAGAACACAGCGCACAAGCTGCTTCTCCTGGACTGAAGACGCCTTGGCATCCGGATTAGTCTAAGTGAGGACGCTTCTTCCACTGTGAGATTTCCACACAGAGGACAACACGCACACTTACACACTTTGTCCTGTCCTTTGAAGGACGCAGAGGAACTCTGAAGTTGGGACACCTGCCTATGGCATTTTGCTCTTTCCACAACTGAACTTTTCAGATTGAAGGAGGACTGTCACCATTTATTCACTCAGGAACGAGTGAGTTTGTTTTTATTTGTTTTTTTTTGTTTTTTTTAAATCGGTCCTGTCTTACTGCACAGGAGTGTGGGTGTGTGTGCCATTTGGGTTTTCAGTTCATGTCTTCAGAGAGCATCTTCACATTGCTTTTTTGACTGGAGATACTGTGACTGCTGGGCATCTGTGGAGAGTGGAAATACCACATCCACACCACCACCACCGCCCCCACTGACACCCTCGGAGCCACAGCAGCAACTACTTTGTGGGCCAGAGTGACCAGAGGGGAAGATCAAGAAAGAGGAGAGCAAAAACGAGTGCAAAGAAAGTGAGAGAGAGAGAGAGAGAGAGAGAGAGAGAGAGAGATAGAGGAACATGTGAAGAATTGGGGCAGAATAACAGAGAGCAAAGCAGCCCACATCAGCATCCTGCTGCAGAGATCAAGCACACCAAACAGGAGGCTGTGCCACAGCCAGGGACTGAGAAAAGGAGCAGGTCTGAGAGAGATAATAGAAACACAGAGGAAGACAGAGGAAGACAGAACGAGTAGGCAAGGGAATCCTCCTTTCCGTTCAATGACCCCGCACCGGCTTTTCTTCCACGCAGCTGGAAGCTGAGTGTCTGAGGAGGACAAGAAAGAGAAATAGAGACAAAAAGGAGTAGGAGGACAAGAAGAAGAACAAAGAAGGAGAGTCACCTTCAACCTCTCTCTGTCTCCGTCTCTCTCTCTCTGTTTCTGTCTCCCTGCACTCACACAGGTCTCTGCCCACAGCACGTCCTTTGCTTCAACTCCAGCCACTGCAGAGCAGCAGCAGCAGAAGCAACAGCATCAGCGGCAACTCTGCAGTCAAGAGTCTCTCCTTTCTCCCTCTCCCTGTATTATTCTCTTTTTCTCTCTCCATATACTCCGTGCCCTCTCTTACACACACACACACACACACACATACACACACACACCGAACACACACACACACACACACTGAGGCAAAGGGCCAACCCTGGCGGGCAGCATGCAGGTGTCCTTTGCCTGCACCGACCACAGTCTGAAGGCGCCACGCAATGGGGGTGACGGCCACGGCAAGCAGAGCGCCACCAGCCCCGGCACCGGAGGCGGGGGTGCCAGCGCCGCTCGCGCCCGCTTCCGCACCGTGGCACTCATCGCCCGCAGCCTGGGCTCCTTCACCCACCGCCACCACAACATCTCGCTCAAGGAGTCCACGGGCAAGCTGACGGGCATGAAGTACCGGTACGTT
>CM050221.1:37000000-37075000 GCA_027475355.1 Coilia nasus
TACACACACACACACACACACACACACAGTCTATCTAAGATAAAGAGGTAGAAATATATATAGATGTAGTATATCTATACAATATATTGAGAGAAAGATAAAGTGAAGTAAAATGAGAGACAGTCAAAAACAGAGTAAAAAAGAGAAAGAAAGAGTGCGAAAAATAAAGGTAGTAGGAATATGAGTGAGAAAAAGACAGACACATAGAATGAAAAAAAGAAAGAAGGAAAGAAAGAAAGAAAGAAAGAAAGAAAGAAAGAAAGAAAGAAAGAAAGAAAGAAAACGAAAGAGACACTGTGTGTGTGTGACAGAGAGAGAGAAAGAGAGACAGAGAAAGAGAGAGAGAGAGAGAGAGAGAGAGAGACCATTTTGTGGTGAGGTGCTGCATATCATTCAATAAACATTCCACGAAAGACTGACATGCAGCATGAGGCAGCCATTTTTTGTATTAAAGGAGAACTTCGGTGTAAAATGAAAATTGGCATGTTAAAACATCATACCAAGTTGGTATGTGTACGGAGGAGCAAAATTGATTTAGCCTGTTGCATTCAGAGTTTAACTATTTTTAACTAGTTTGTCCCAGAAGGCTAACAATGGAAGTGGTAGGTGCCCTTAGACGAAGCATGACGGCTACGCTATTTTGAAACCATTAAAACAGCTTGAAGAAACTCCACACTCCATCGGTAGTACAACAAAGGCCCTGACATTAAAAACGAGGCACTGAGAACTTTGTAAGTGTACACAACACTTATTAATAAAACAGTTTTGACAAGCAGTACCTTGCTGTAGTTCCTCGTCGCCGCCATGATGAAAGTCTGCACAGGTCAATTGACGAACACGAACCAGCAGGAAGAATAGGAGGAGAGGTAGTACAATCAACTTGTTTGGACTTTCATCATGGCGGCAACGAGAAACAACTGCAAACGACTGCATGTAAGAACAGCTTTTTAAATAAACGTGTACATTTACAATATTCTCAGTGGTTCGTTTTGAATGCCAGTTTCTTCGAGCTGTTTTAAAAATAGCGTAGTCGTCATGCTTCGTCTAAGGGCACCTACCACTTCCATTGTTAGCCTTCTGGGTCAAACTATAAAAAATAGTTAAACTCTGAATGCAACAGGCTAAATCAATTTTGCTCCTCAAGACACATACAAACTCGGTATGATGTTTTAACATGCCAATTTTCATTTTACACCGAAGTTCTCCTTTAAATGTACAAGGCTCATCAGAATGACTGCTCAGGGGGCTGTGAATGACTCAAACACATTGTTCTTGTGACGACATCGCTCCTCGCATTAACCTGCAGTAAACCTGCACATTATCGGGTTTTATCCCCTAGTCCCGTGGTGCTGCTGCAGCCGTGCAGTGGAGGCCAGGACAGCTGATGGTGCCATAACTTACACAGCAGCCCACGATTGTCCCACCCACCAATCAGTCAGCCTTCATTGCACTGGGATATGATAAATTGCCTGCGCAGACAGCCAGTCAGAAAAACATGGACTCTGGTGAATTGCCTGTCACTCGGACACAGGCACACACACACTTAATGCGTGCTCATCCTCTCTCTCTCTCTCTCTCTCTCTCTCTCCCTTACACACACACACACACAAACACACTCACACACACACATCATCTTTCTGTCGCTGTCTCTCTCTTTTCCTCTCTCATACACAAAAGCGAGGGAGAGTTAGAGCATGTAGAAGTAATGGGCATGTTTTCACCCTTTTTAAAACATCAAGGGCCTCTTAAAACTTAAAGCCACAGACCCTCTTTCTCTTTTAAACAGAGCAATCCTTCCACTGATTATAGCGCCCAAAGCAGCCTGGTAGCCGTCCAGAGATAAGAGCAGAGAATGATGAGGAGAGCGATTGCCTGGCACTGTTTCACGCCTGATGATTTCATGCTTGGCACAAACAGAGATTACGGAGTGTGATGTGAACAATACATACAAAGACCCACGCTGTTTGTCCCTCTTGGCCAAGGACGGCAGGGAGAGATAGAGAAGCGAAAGAGAAAGGTGTTCAGCTGTTACTCTTAAGATCCAAAATGCTGCAGTAGATTTTTTTATCATTTTTATTTATTATTAATTTTCGATGCTGGCATTGCATTCTTACCTCTGTATGTAGCCTTCCACTACCCTGGTGCTTACAAATGCTGCTGAACCAAAAATTGTTGTAAGCTACCTCTGCCAGTATGATGTATGGTTGCAGGATTTATTAGTTTCTTCGTGGTAATAAGTAACACTTCACTTCTTCAGTCCGTCCGCCTACGGAGAGTTCACAGATGGTTTGTTGACATATAGTCTTTATGTCGGATGTTTTATAACGACAGAGTTTTAACAAAGAGTTTGATTGATAATCTGAGCATCTGTAGCCTATAAACAATAGATAAAAAGATAGATACTTTATTAATCCCACAGGGAAATTTAGGCATCTTGCAGCTTATAAGACATTCACAATACTACAAAGGAAATACAACAACAGTATGCAATTCAATAGGAATTTAAAATGATGGACGCCAGATTTCCGAAAAGCACAGTGATGCATTAGGCATCAGTGGAGGCGTTGCAGTAAGAGGCTTGTGAAATGGGACTGAATTATCTGACTGCCTCATCTTTTCAAACCTCAAAGTCGGGGAGGTGAATGTGCTGCTCAACTCCAAACAATAAAGTCTTTGGGTGTATGAAAACAGCAATAACTGAATGAAGGAAAATTGAATGCACTTTCAACTAATATTTGTTATGTTTTATTAGACTGATGTGCAAGACGGACGCGTTGTTGCAAAATGACTGTAAGGATGCCGTTTTTGCAGAAATAGGTCCGTCTTGTACATGCTATCAGTGTAAAAAAAACGTGCTTGGAAGTGCATTTATTTTTCCTTGATTCATCTTTTCACATCCCCAGTGCCCCATCACATCTCTTAACCTGGCCACCCTCAAGCAGATGGGTCACCCCTCTGAAGTGGGCTCTGCTCAGGGTTTGTTCCAGTTACAATGGAGATTGATCTCTCATGCTTGCTCCAGCACATCAATGTGTACAATGTGTGTGTGTGTGTGTGTGTGTGTGTGTGTGTGTGTGTGTGTGTGTGTGTGTGTGTGTGTGTGTGTGTGTGTGTGTGTGTGTGTGTGTGTGTGTGTGTGTGTGTGCATTTTTGCATATCTGTTTGTGTGCCACCCATTTGAGTGTGCGTGTGTGTGAGTAATGAGTATGAGTAATGAGTATGAGATGTAAAGACGTAAATGTATATGTGTGTGTGTGTGTGTGTGTGTGTGTGTGTGTGTGTGTGTGTGTGTGTGTGTGAGTGAGTGAGTGCATATGGGCAAAATGATTTGACACACTGTCAGTGGTGCAGTATAAATTAATAAAACTGCATTGAAAAATAATCACACAGAACGTATTATATTTGATTTGATCACTGTCTCAGCAGAAACGAGAACAATGGAATAATAATAAAATGGAAAATTGACTTGAATAGATCT
Source organism: Coilia nasus (assembly GCA_027475355.1). Classification (NCBI taxonomy): domain Eukaryota; kingdom Metazoa; phylum Chordata; class Actinopteri; order Clupeiformes; family Engraulidae; genus Coilia; species Coilia nasus. The sequence continues at coordinate 37,003,479 of CM050221.1, forward strand.
GGGGCCGATCCGAGGAGCTGACACAGTTGCAGAATCTGCCGCGGGACAGGTTCCCATTACTGAGGGTCTGGCTGTGCAAACTGAAGCGTGTCATGTGGTAGGAAACGCCTTGGAAATGCCTCACTGGGCTGTGATCTGTGCTCCCCTAATTGATGATTCAGAGCGCATATCAGTAAGTGTCAGGGATTTAACAAATGTCCTCACATGGAAGCCCAGAGGTAGTAGCGGCGCATTCTGTTTGCATGTGCTTTCTAGCCCTCAGCCAACTGTGAATCATTCTGCGCCTGAGTGTTTGCCTTTTTTTTGTGTGTGTGTTTGTATGTGTGTGTTTCTGCCCCGTGTAATTGTGTACGTATGTGTGTGTGTGTATAAATCTTTGTATATTTGTTTCTGTGTTTGTACACATTTGAGTGTGTGTGTGAGTCTCTGTGTGGATGCATTTGTATGTGCAGATGTGAATACACAAGTAAACACATACGTGTGTGTGTGTGTGTGTTTATTTTCTGTACACATCTGTATTGTTTGTTTTGTGCAAGAGTGCATCCCTGAGCCTGCGTATCTCTGCAGTCTTTTCCCTGGGAGAGAAATGCGTGCCATGCGTTAGTGCCTCAGTACCCATCCCATATTTGCTGCTGGTGATAAACTGATAAAATCTACTGAACACGATTTGTTCCCTCTCCTCCATCTCAGAACACAATAAACTCACTTACACATGTGTGTACCCCCCCACCACCACCACACACACACACACACACAAACACACACAAGCATGTGAACACATGTGTGTTTGCTATGGTATCAACACCACAGATTTGTGTGTGTGTGTGTGTGTGTGTGTGTGTGTGTGTGTGTGTGTGTGTGTGTGTGTGTGTGTGTGTGTGTGTGTGTGTGTGTGTGTGTGTTTGTGTGTGTGTGTTTGTGTGTGTGTGTGTGTGTGTGTGTGTGTGTTTGTGTGTGCGTGTGTGTGGTGGCTTTAGCACTGGCGAGCAGAAGTGTAAGCATGACTGAGTGGCTATCAGATCACAACCCTAGTCTCCCCTTGGTCCTGCATTGACTGCCACCTGATTTATAGCTTTAATAAAACAACAAGAAATTCTGAACAGATGTGCTGATGCACACCTCGTGGTCTATGGCCACTGGGGGAGAGAGAGAGAAAGAGAGAGAGAGAGAGAAAAAGAGAGAGAGAGCTTTTAAAGAAAAAAACGTGCCCCCATCTATACTTCAAGTTGCAATGTAATGGTCTCTTATTGACCATCAGTGTGGTTGTGTATCTATCACAGATGAAGGTGTCTCCTGAGGGCTAACACAGTGCCTCTGCTCCCTCTGTCTAATGTGTTCTGCCTGTAATTCATGACCAGTGCTAGACCAGTGCGTTTGGTCAGACCATGTTAAAAACTAAGAGCTTTTCTTTGGGGGGCTGTAAATGAAGTTGTGTGAGTCTGCACAGTTGTGTTAGTGTGTGTGTGTGTGTGTGTGTGTATGTGCGTGTGTGTGAATGCACATGGTTTGTTGATTATTTGAGTATGAGTGTGTGTGTGTGTGTGTGTGTGTGTGTGTGTGTGTGTGTGTGTGTGTGTGTGTGTGTGTGTGTGTGTGTGTGTGTGTGTTTGTGTGTGTGTATGTTGCTGCCATGAAACCACTCACACTCAGGCCAAGCCGACAGCTCCAGAATCTGATCCAGATTGCTCACACTGTCCACAGAGCTCTTTGTAAACATTGTTTTAACTTCAGTGAATGGTGCCATTCACATATCAACTATAACAACAAGCTGAACAGTATTTTTGGGATCACTTTCAGAGCAATTTTATGAACTATAAAAGCACTGTCAGCAAATCAGAATGAATTTTACAAAGAACACAAAGTACTTGTGCATGTAGGAAGAGCACCTTAGGGAGAAACTATAGCTATTACACCTACCCCTACACTATCTATAATCAAGTAAATAGTTCAGGCTGTTAGTCCCTACTCCCAGGTGTAACACGCACAACTGGCCGCTGACTACAGCTATTCACGCAACCTCATGTGAGCTGTACAGGACAGAGCAGCTGAGGGGGTGGCCAACTGGAGCCGTACAGACAGATGCTCAACAAGGGTTAACCTGAACCAGCCGGCTACCGTTACAGTGACTGGGGCTGCTGGGGCCGTTTACATGATCCACTCAGCAGCACCTCCCTATCGCTTTCCCCCATGGCTTTCACCATGCCAACAACATGCATCTCATCCAGGACCACTGGCAAGCCTTTGCAATTTCCTCCAACATTTCCTTAACAATTAAAATAACTAGATAAATACATAAAAATACAAGACACTTGCACATGTGGGGAGAGCACCCATTGTACCACACTTCAGGCTTTCCTAACTACAGCCATTACAATTATCCATACACTATGTGGGACACATCCTCAGCAGTGTACCTCAGGATCAACGGGTGTTTCGGGCCTTTATTCACTGTACACCCTCCCCTGAGGCGGCCCCACTAAAGGTGATCAATCCTTTAGTGTGTGTCCAGTTCAGCTACCTGCTACCCAAATTTCCAAAGTGTACTTCCTCAATTCACTTACAACCAAAGTTTACTTCCAAAATTTACTACCTACTGTTCATTATCACCTGTTTGCACGACTTCCAAAGTTTTACTTACAAAATTAACTACCACCACAATTTACTTCCAAAATGACCTGCTTACTTACTAATTAGGACTTATTATCGAATATTTGCACTTTACCACCATTTTACCACAAATACTATCACTTTGCAGTCACTAACGCATATGCCATTACACAAACAACCCTGCCAATGCTAGTTCTAAAGACGATTCTACCCACTAACTTAACATTAAGTGTATACACCTCTTGAATCTAATGGTGACTAATGCTCAGTTATAGTAATACAGTAATAATCACATATTGATCCTTTTATGGGTGACTGTTGTATAATAATAATAAACTGGCTGTTGCCACTTACCAGTAGGAGAGAACCTCAGAGAACTGACCCGTATCTCTGGCTTAAAGTGGCAAGAGGTCCCGATTCTACCCACTAACTTAACATTAAATGTATACACCTCTTGAATCTAATGGTGTCTAATGCTCAGCTATCCCGTGTTCCATACACCGCAAAACCCCGGGAAACTTGGCCACTCTGTATAAGAATTCACAAGACGTCATATTCTATTAGATGTTTAAATCACGACTACAATGTTGCCGTTAAAATGTCGTTCTTCAGTGTGGACGCCCATATCGTTGTAGTTACAGTTGTCATTATTGTTATAGTTCTTGGTGTGAATGGCCCTTTACACTTAGTCCCAGCCCTCCCTCTTAGTCCCAGCCCTCTCTCTTAGTCCCAGTCCTCTCTCTTAGTCCCAGTCGTCTCTCTCTTAGTCCCTGACCTCTCTCTTAGCCCCAGCTGTAGTCACAGCCCTCTCTCTTAGTCCCAGCCCTCTCTCTTAGTCCCAGTCCTCTCTCTCTTAGTCCCAGCCCTCCCTCTTAGTCCCAGCCCTCTCTCTTAGTCCCAGCCCTCCCTCTTAGTCCCAGTCCTCCCTCTTAGTCCCAGCCCTCTCTCTTAGTCCCAGCCCTCCCTCTTAGTCCCAGTCCTCTCTCTCTTAGTCCCAGCCCTCCCTCTTAGTCCCAGCCCTCTCTCTCTTAGTCCCAGACCTCTCTCTTAGCCCCAGCTGTAGCCACAGCCCTCCCTCTTAGTCCCAGCCCTCTCTCTTAGTCCCAGCCTTCTCTCTTAGTCCCAGACCTCTCTCTTAGTACCAGTCCTCTCTCTTAGCCCCAGCCCTCTCTCTTAGTCCCAGCCCTCTCTCTTAGTCCCAGACCTCTCTCTTAGTACCAGTCTTCTCTCTTAGTACCAGTCCTCTCTCTTAGTACCAGTCCTCTCTCTTAGTCCCAGCCCTCTCTCTTAGTCCCAGACCTCTCTCTTAGCCCCAGCTGTAGTCACAGCCCTCTCTCTTAGTCCCAGCCCTCTCTCTTAGTCCCAGACCTCTCTCTCTTAGTCCCTGACCTCTCTCTTAGCCCCAGCTGTAGCCACAGCCCTCCCTCTTAGTCCCAGCCCTCCCTCTTAGTCCCAGTCCTCCATCTTAGTCCCAGTCCTCTCTCTTAGTCCCAGCCCTCCCTCTTAGTCCCAGCCCTCTCTCTTAGTCCCAGCCCTCCCTCTTAGTCCCAGTCCTCCCTCTTAGTCCCAGCCCTCCCTCTTAGTCCCAGACCTCTCTCTTAGTACCAGTCTTCTCTCTTAGCACCAGTCCTCTCTCTTAGTACCAGTCCTCTCTCTTAGTCCCAGCCCTCTCTCTTAGTCCCAGACCTCTCTCTTAGTACCAGACCTCTCTCTTAGTACCAGTCTTCTCTCTTAGCCCCAGCTGTAGCCACAGCCCTAGTGTATGTCCCAATTGGAGCTCTCAGTCTCTGGCTGAGCATGCACCACAGTAAAAAGGGTAGCTGAGTGCACAGGCACCCAGAGCTGCCCATGTGTCACTTCAAAAGAGCAGCTCGGGCGACTCATGGAGTGCTTAGTGTGCGAATCATGTTTGATCTGCTGTGTGCGAAAACCCTGGCTTCTCTCTCATTTTTTATCTACATTCTTCACTTCTTTGAAGTTTTTCTTTCTCTGCTACTACTCATTTTCTCAAGTTTTTGTGACTTCCTCGCTCCCTGTGACTCTCACTCCCGCGGAGTAAGTCATTCAAGGACACCATGTGGGCCCGTTGTCGCATTCTCTCGCTTTTGAGGATTCAGTTGGAGTCGTGAGGTGCTGGTAATGGCTGAGGCTAAGTGAGCACAGTGCTTATTACTGTAATGATAATAACCATTATTATTATGATCAGGAGATAACCTCCCTTCATCTGTGTGATGTTAAGAGCTTCTCCACTGGATGTTCTAGAATAGATTGTTCTCTGTTCTAGATTGTACTTTGTTTGTGACCTGCACAACTTACTGGGGACAATTTTGTTGTGTTAATTAATGAAAGTATTTTAACAACCTGCACTTGAGAAATGTGCAGTCTGTCTCTATGTCCAAGTTGAAATCTCATATATGTCCCTAATGCAGAAAAACACACACACACACGCACGCACGCACGCACGCACGCACGCACGCACGCACGCACGCACGCACGCACGCACGCACGCACGCACGCACGCACACAATCTTCCTCTTCCCACATATATTTAGGTATTCTTTTTATCCAGGAGATTCTGTGAGCTGTTCTGCTAGTCATTAGCGACAGCTCACGCAGTGTCTCACTTGATGGACTATGACATGGCTCCAGTTAGTGCTAAATCACAAACACACACACACACACACACACACACACACACACACACACACGGATGCATGTCTTTCTACCTATACACCTCATACATATAATTAATATTTTCTGTGTTGGCATGAAAGCATGGTGATTATGAGAGCAGTAACATTCTTGTCAATCACTGGTGGACTTGAGAATAGTTTCAGCAAGAATCTTCCTTGCACTTTATTAAATATTTATCCACTTCGGTCTCCATTTTCAAAATTTCTTTTGTTCTTCTGCGGTGGACTTGTAAATAGGCACTTATTGTAGACACTTTAAGAAAGAAGTACAAAGCAATAGTTCACACTACCCTACAAACTGCATAACTGCATAATTTGTCAAATTGAGTTAAGACTGGAAATTAACTTTATAACACCTTCTTTGTCTTGTGACTAAATCACTTGCTTCTTCCTATTAAAAAAGCACATGACAGCATCACCACTATTATACCTAAAAGATGTTTGGCTGGGCAGTGTGACAACTTTAAAGACATTTTTATCAGTTTCTATGTTCATTTTTATGTTCACTTCGCACAGCATTGTTATTATCCATATTGGTTTGGGTGTAATTTCCAGTGTAACTCCAATCTGCAGTTAATTGCTGTTGTGTCTGCTATACATACGTGTGTCCTCTGTATAACTCATGGAAAGAATAACATTAGTGGCCCTGGTGACCTCCAATGTCCATTTGTTATTGAACAAAGTTGAGGCCAATGTGATAGCACTAAGGAATATAATAGCATTTTTTTATGTACAGAACTTTTTTGAGTAACTCTAGTATGCCTTTCAGCATAAGCAGAGGAAACAGTCGGACAGAAAAAAAAGTAAAGTCAGTCCTGTTTGTTTGACATTGTGATCACATGGCACACCACAGCACACAAAACGAAATTCACCTCTGCATTTAACCCATCACACACGTGAGCAGGGGGCAGCCATGACACTGGCACCCAGGGAGCAGTGTGTGGGGACGGTACCATTCTCAGGGTACCTCAGTGGCACTACTGGCAACCCAGGATTTGAACCTGCAATCCTGCGGTCACAGGTCCAATACCTTAACTGCCAGGCCTCCACTGCCCCTGAAAGAAAGAAAGAAAGAAAGAAAGAAAGAAAGAAAGAAAGAAAGAAAGAAAGAAAGAAAGAAAGAAAGAAAGAAAGAAAGAAAGAAAGAAAGAAGGAAAGAAAGGAGATAGATAGATAGAAGTGGGGATGTCTGGGATTTATAGTGCATCTATTGTGGTCAGACAAACACCTGCAGTCATAGCAAGTGGCAATCACAACTAACCTTGCTATAACTAACTAACCTTACTTTTGTGACTTGATGACATGTGTCATTTGATAAACTGCTTTTACACTTTTTAAGTAAGTTTTAATTTTAAAATACCTGTCAACCTACCCATTCCAATGATCCCTTCTATAAAATATCAACCAAAAATCTGCCAAATTATATTGCAGTTGCAAACTGAATCTAATTCCCAACAATTTAAGAACAGTAAAATAAACCCCAAACAAGGCTTCCCTATTAGCCCAACCCAGAGTGCAAACCCAAGAACCACGGCTAGCACTGCTTCACATTGGCCTAACTGATCTTGTTCATCTATCAAAATAAAGTTGGACACAATGTGCAATTGGTCTATGCTGAAATGACGTATTATTAAAGCGAGTCTGGGCTGGCTTTGAAAAATGCCTCACGCCCAGCAGGGGGACTATATGTCATAATTTAGTGGCTGCTGGGACAGTGCAATTAAGATGGTCCACAGATAAATGTACTGTGACAGCATCAGCCTGAGAGAAATCTCGTCTTTTTTTCCCCTTAAACCTTCTAAAGAGCTAGGGGTTAGCACTGCCGCTTCCAGTCTCAAGAAATTTGTGAGAAGGGCAGCGCTCCCACTGCATAAGAAGAGACAAAAAATCGATGCCTGTGTTTTTTCTTTTATCTTGTCCTTTTCTTTCAAAGGACACAGTCTACTTTCCAAGTCTGTTTGGATTTAGATCATTGCATGAAAATGCTGTTTTCTTTATCTTGTTTAAGTTATATTGTTGGCGGTTAAACAGTGTTGTCTTTGTCTTAAGACTCTTAAGACTTAAGAATCTCAGAGTCAAGCAGAGATTCTTTTTTTTTTTTTTGCAGTATTTTGGTGAAACTCTTTAGTCTGGCGATGGGATGCCGTTTTGCTGTTGTCACATTAAAGCAGTTTGTGCGCTTGTGTGGAGCATCACTAAACTCCGGCAGATGTTGTTTGTTGTTTTACTGAACCACTTCTTTAAATGAACACATCTTCATCAATACTTAATCAACCATGTTGACTGTCAGGCCTCTCCCACTGGGAATATGTTCCCGCGCCTCCACAAATCACTGACTAATTCACAGCCTTTGGGCCCAGACACATCCCATAACGGTGATATTCACAGAGAAGAAACCACTAAGTATTGAGCGTTTGAAAATAAGAGAGCTACCTGTCATTTTTGAATCCTGCCATCTTGAGCCAACAGAATTGACTTCTCCATTTACCAACAGCGTTTTAAAGCAGCGGTAAGCAAACTGGCGTACAAGTATTCCCTGTGGTAGGCCTACTTGTATTAGATTTGCAGGGCATGGTAAATAAATTTAGGAAATGGTTCTCAGGTGTCATCATCGTAAAGATAAAGTTTACGTAGGCTTCCAGACTACGTATATAAGTGGAAAAAAGAGCTTACATCCCCAATCTCCAATGTCACCCAATCACCACTCCATTTTATTATGCACCATATAATACGTGTTCACATTTTTGTTTACACAGCAACAGTTATGCAAAAATATTCATAGCAAGCTGTCCATGGTGCAGGATGTACTCAGCAGGACAAGGGGTATGCAGAAGTTAAGAGTTCGGGAAGCACTTCTCTTAAAGAATTACTTGAAGAATGCAGATCACCTGCTAAAGAACACAGAGCAAGCAACCACAGTTCTTTTTCCCATGTGTCATAGGCAACCATGAATGCGCTGTGCAGAATTATAAATGTGAAGGAATTTGAGAAGTAGCAGGAGAGATCAATTAAGAGGGAATATAGTTAAAACAGACATGTTGTTAGGATAAGCAGCTCCACAGACAATAGACACACCAGTACATCAGTGCTCTCTATTCTACATAGTGGCTTTTTATAATTAAAATGTCTGCGGTAGTAGACGAAGTAAAATGTCTCCTCAGTATTCAAATATCCTTATCTGTGGCAACAGTCCTGGGCCATTCTGTCTGTATACCCTAAACCCTTAATAGCTAATAGTTTGGTTGCACAGAGGAGAAACTGCTGTGCCGATCTCTGTAATGCATTTGCAGGCAGTAGTCACTCCTGACCTTCCTCCTTCCGCCTGTCCTATGAAGCTGGCACTGCACCAGCCCTCCTTTTTGTGGAGGGTGTCTGTATTCTGTGTGACAGTCTGCACAAATCCTTCTGGGATCAGGATTAAGCTTCCAATCTGTACTGAATCCCTGCGGCGTACTGAACGTCTCAGTCACTCTTGCGGTGAAATGGTGCGTTGCCCAAAACTTTGATGGAAGGGCACAGGGACCTTTAGATCTAGTTTGTGTGTGTGTGTGTGTGTATGTGTGTGTGTACTGTGTGTGTGTGTGTGTGTGTGTGTGTGTGTGTGTGTGTGTGTGTGTGTGTGTGTGTGTGTGTGTGTGTGTGTGTGTGTGTGTGTGTGAATGCGTGTGTCCACTCAGCACACCCTATGGTTTTATTGATAGGTCAATCTCTTGTCCAAAGGTCCAATGTTCTCTAAGGTCTGATGTGTATATGCGTAATGTGGTTCCAGGCAACCCAACGTAACCCTGCCTGCCTGTGAGTCTTCCATCTATATGTAGTTATGTATCGGATATACTTTACAAATCATTTAGTTTTATATTGAGTGTATGGCACTAAATGGTGTCTGACCTGAGAGAGGAGTGTAATGTGTTGTCCCTGAGGTGCCATAGCATGGGATTCTAACTCCCTGCATTAATGGGGGAGCAGACGGGTCAAGGTGTCCCAGTGCTCCGCTGATATAGGGAAATCATTAACACAAGGGCCATGGCCTCATCCGATGGTTTCACTGACCTCTCTCTCTCTCTGTTTTCTTTCCTTCCCTCACTACCTCCCTCTATCTATCTGTTTCTCTCTGTCTCCCTCTCCATTCTCTCTCTACACCCCCCAAACTTCTTTCTCTTCAGGAACCTGGGGAAGTCAGGTCTTCGTGTCTCCTGTTTGGGACTTGGTAAGTGCACCTTATTCCACAGATCAAGAAGTTTAATTGGCACCCCTGTATGTATGTGTGAGTATGTGGTATCTGCTTGTGCATGCGTGCATGTGTGTGTGTGTGTGTGTGTGTGTGTGTGTGTGTGTGTGTGTGTGTGTGTGTGTGTGTGTGTGTGTGTGTGTGTGTGTGTGTGTGTGTGTGTGTGCGAGTCTGTTTCTGTGTCTGTGTGTGTGTCTGTGTGCGAGTCTGTTTGTGTGTTTGTTTACATGTGTACGTGGCCATGTGTTTGTATGTGTGTGCTGCTATGTGTCTTGGCTGCTATTCCTCCTCTTCTCCTCCTCTTCCTCCCTGGCACTCCTGTCCCAGGGGCTGTTGGGGTCTCTTTTGCAGTGCTGACAGCAACATGAATGGATCCAGCCAGATGGTGCTACCGATGCTCCTCTAACCGTTACCAAGCAAACCTCATGAAAAAGATTAGGGCTCCCTACATCGCTTCAGACAGACAGACAGACAGATCCTCCTCTGAGTGATTAGCCAAAATAAACAAATAAATAAATTATGCACAGATGAATTTACATCCTGCTTTGCTCAGAGCAGCAAAGTCAGTAAAGTAAAATGTGACTGTGGTATGCATGTGAATGCGAGTGAGTTTGACTGTGAGTGTAGTGATTATGCTAATCTATAGAGTGTTTATAATCCCCTCATTACTGTAGCTCAGGTCATTATGCAGGGTGGGGGAGTGACAGAAAAGCAACCCCTGTTCATATGCTGTGTCTCTTCATTACCTCAGTGGGACAGTGATTGGACATCTGTATTTATTTACAAAACCCCCATGCTGTGCTGCAAATACGACGATTACTCCCATCTGTTAGATTCCCTGTTAGAGAGGGACAGACAGCGATGGGACATTACAAGGTCACAGTCAGGTGTGAAATGTGCTGAGTCATAACAGTTTGGACGTAAGAGGCACTTCCTGGGATAAACAGAGCAATGAAGAGTTCAGGGGTTATATGGGGACATGAATGTCACAGCAACCCTTCACAGAAGCAAGGTCAGCATGACACGGCAGTGCATGAGTGTGTGTGTGTGTGTGTATGTGTGTGTGTGTGTGTGTGTGTGTGTGTATGTGTGTGTAAAAACGTGTGATTGCTCTCTTTCTGGAGGTGTAACACACTACAGTTTTCTGGTTGCACTGTGACAAAACAGCACAAACAACCCAAACCAGTGATCTTCATGGTGTAACTGAGGTATATTATGTTGGTGTGAAGTTTACCCTTGACATTGCACAATGACATATGTTAAGTTGGTTAGGGCAACACAGTGGTTTAACTTGCTTTTTTGTGTGCTAAATAGATGTTTTTTAGCCATTTGCTGTCAATGGCCCAATATGACTGTTGACTTCACTCTGAAAAGGATGCTTAATCCAGTCAAATTATCTTGTTGCTGTATACAGTATGTAGGATTCGGTGGCCAGAATATACTGGAAAGGATTGTTTCCCCTTTTGAGGCGAGAGACAGATCACAAAATGAAAACATGAACTGAATTTGTGGGCTGTAAGTTTTAAGATGCAAATATTCTGGCAGTAACTGTTGTCATTGAAATCAGTATTTTAATTTAACACATTTCCTTAATCTCCGGTGAAATAGCAGGACTATATTTATGATTGCTTGCTGTACATTTCTTACATATTGGTAAGTGGTATGTAGGGGGGGGGGTGAGTGAGCTCCTTAAACCAATGAGGATCCGAATCCATTTCAGTGCCAGCGTGTGTCTGTGGGAGGTAATGAGATGAGATAGGATAGAGGACACCTGCAGAGGAGCCCTGGAGGAGAGCAGATGGGGCTGCCCTCAGGAGGGAGGCATTGATAGGCAACACCAATGGCTCCAACACTCAGGGTGGCATAATCTCAGCCAAGGGGTATCTGATAACCAGAACATAACAAGAACTAATCAGAGAGTAAAGTAAAAAAAAAAAAATAGCTCATATACCTTGACTCAGCATTTAATTGTGTAGGCAATATTGTGAGCCAAGTTACGTCAAGGTGCATGTAGCATCAAGGTTATTCTACATGGGTTGCCAGGTGTCGCACAATTATTGTGTGTTTGTGAGCGTGGGAGAAGACGGGGCACAGCTCGGCCATAAGCGACGGCCCCATGTGGGCCGAACCCAATCCAGCACCAGCTGCTTTCCAGGCAGTAGGGCACTTATGGGCTTTTAGCAGAGAGGGAGCGCAAGGAAAGATTTAGTTTTTTTTTTTTTTTTAAAGGGAGCCTAAATTTAGTATCTAGCATCTGTAAGCTCATTTTGATGGTGTAGGTTAGTATGAAGAGCAGATGAACACACCTGTCGGTTTTACTTGGCCTCCAGGCTGTTATGTAATTCTGTGATCTGGGGAGGGCACACGAGGAGAAAATGTATGAAAAGGTTTCACAGCGTGTCACTGCCAAGTGTGTTGGCGCATAAGCCTAATTACCATGCTAGCATGCTTTTAGCAGTGTCAGCAGGGCTTTGAATGGTCTTTTTTTGGATGCCTTATAAGTAGCTTGCTTGAAATTTTCCTGCTGCTCTAAGCATTGGTGTGGATTAACTTCTGTTGTTTCATAGAACATTAGCATTAATACATAAATGTATATCTTATTTCTCTGAATTATATTGGTTCATTCATTGATTAATTATTCAATGTTCAATTGTTCAAATTATTGCTTGTTACATCAGTTCAGAACATAACTTTAAGCAATCGACTGTTATTCTCAATTCAATTCAAAATGTTGCCCAGACCCTGATCAATACCTTGATGTTATTGTGGAAAATCAATCACTAAGCTCCCTGTTTGCTTTAGCCCAGCTGTAATATCTCCACACATTCTTGCATTTCAAGGATTAGAGGCAGCCAGGTTGGCACTCTTCTGTCGCTCGAGCTTGTGCAGTGACCGTGCTCATTTGTGACAAGGACACAGGGGCAGCGATGCTAATGGGAGTGGCACAGCTGATCCAGCCTCTGGTTTATTCCGCTGCTGGCCGGCTGAAGCAGTGAGTCACGGTCAGCCACGGTCTGCTGTAGAGGCCAGAGCTCGAGTCACTGGCCTCCAAACACACACAGCCACTCGGGGGAGAGAGTGGTGCAGCATGCACGCGGTTCTTTTTATAGCTGGAGTCCATAGAGCAGAGCTGTCCTGGACACACAGCACAGTGGCCTAAGCAGTGTCTCTCTCTCTCTGTCACACACACACACACACACATGCACACACACACACACACACACACACACACACACACACACACACACACACACACACACACACACACACACACACATACACACACTTGCATGTGCAGAGGTCAACAGGACTCAGAAATGAACAAGAGTCATTGATAACCAAACTTTTATCCTAATCCTAATACAAATACAATCTCTCTCTCTGTCACACACACACACACACACACACACACACACACACACACACACACACACACACACACACACACACACACACACACACACACACACGCACGCACACACACACACACACACACACACACACACACACACTCATTAGTAACACCTGAATAAGATTTTTCCACAAACAAACCTAACCTCTCCCTCTTTCCCCATCTATTTCTGTCTGTCCACCTATGCCCTCCTCCCCCTTCCCCCAGGTACATGGGTAACCTTCGGTGGGCAGATTTCTGATGAGGTAAGTAGTGCATGCACTAAACTCTGAGAAAAATGTAAAAAAAAAAAAGAACATTGTTGCTGATCACAAACCACAGTCTCATATATCACTGTAAATCACTAAGCCAGTCACCGAAATCCTGATGAAAATATTGTGGCTGAATAACACAATTGATTAAACATCTGTGAGTGACAAGTGTTGCAGGTCTCACCAGGTCATGCAGACACTGAGAAAGAGATAGAGAGAGACTGTGAGAAAGACAGTAAGAAAGAAAGAGAGATTGGAGCAAAAACAGTAAAGAAGAGAGAGAGACTGGGGCAGAAAGAACGAAAGAAAGAAAGTAAGAAAGAAAGAAAGAAAGAAAGAAAGAAAGAAAGAAAGAAAGAAAGAAAGAAAGAAAGAAAGAAAGACTGATATTTTGACATATATAGACAGATAGAAAGGGAGTAGGAAGGAATGGCATCCCAGGTTGGTGAAATGGGGCGGAAGTCCGTTGTGCCTCTTCGGGTTATGAGGGAGGCCACGTGTTGCTCCCCTGTCACTCTCCATCTCATCCTCCGTCGCTCAGTATCCCCCCCACACACACACAAACACACACACACACACACACTTGTCTGTTCCCTCGCTCGCCTGCCTGCCGCATCTCCCGTTTGCCCAGGGGGGTGCAGTGGGGTGGGGGTGGTGGGGCCTCCGCTTGTCACTGTCAGCCCCGACTTCCCATGGTGACAAGAAGCTCTGTCACTCAACACTGACAGGGAGGCTCTCTCCGCAGCGAGGGAAAGGACAGTGGCCTGGGGGTGGGTACGTGTGTGTGTGTGTGCGTGTGTGTGTGTGTGTGTGTTTGGGGGGGGGGGGGGGGGGTGTCGGCGTCTGTGTATGTCGTGGGGAGCTGGTTAGGGGGTCGTTAGTGTGTGTCACAGGGACCAGATTCGATGGTGGGGGGGACTCTGTGGGGTGCAATAGTGGGGCATGCGTGTGTGTGTGCATGTTGTGGGTAGTGAGTTTGGTTGGTGGTGGATGAAGTAGTCGGGGGTGTGTTAGCGTGTGTGTGTGTGTGTCACTGTGTGAGGGTTTTGGTAGGCGAGAATGTGTTAGTAGGGGTGCGTTTGTGTGTGTATGTGTGTGTGCATGTGTGTCGCCGGGAGAGGGTTTGGTGGGTGGGAGTGTGTGTGTGTGTGTGTGTGTCGCAGGAAGCTGGTCAGGAGGTAGGTGGAGATGGAGGCTCTTTTCGTGATAGGTGGCAAACCAAAGTGAGTGGCCCTTCCGGGATGACTCAAAATAAAAGACAATGGTTGATGTGCATGTGCATATGCACACACACACACACACACACACACACACACACACAGGTGTGCACTTTTCACATATGCGTAGGCTCCTCTCAAAAAAGAGCAAAATCCTATGTGAATGTGTCTCTTTGCCTTGGATTTGACCCTGCTGGAGGAAATCATACGTGGGTGTTGGCAAAGTGAAATGTAGGTACACTTCAGTGCTCTGTACTCCCAGCAAACAACTACTGCGGTTAGGCCTATTATAACTCCCCTGTGGAAGTCATGTGTTGAGGGTTATAATTAGCTGGTGAATGACGGCTGTGGTGTGTGTGCAGGTGGCCGAGCAGCTGATGACCATAGCCTATGAGAATGGGGTCAATCTCTTTGACACAGCAGAGGTCTACTCCGGTGGAAAGTAAGTGTCGCCTAGCACCTGACCTTTCACCCCCCCGCTAAATGGCACTGACATGATCAAACACACCCATACTTGCCTGCAGTGTCTCAAAAGCACAGTCAGTATATGAAAATATGGTGCTACAGATAAAGATGTCTTTAATAGTATGGAACAGCAGTTGTGAGTGTCTAAATGGAAACACAGCATAACCATGAGCCTTAAGCAACAACTCTGACACACACAATAAACTGGTGTGTTAGCATAAGTCTTTAGCAACAAGGCACTGTGAGCCTTCAGCGCTTGCGATAAACCCGTGTGTTACAGCTGTACCCCCATATGAACCGCTCACAGTAACTCTTTAAAGTTTCTAACGAACAGCTTTCTGTATTTTTTTGTAATAAGTGTGCTCATATTGAGTTGGTGTAGCTCTCTCTGTTGACTTTGCATGACACTGCTCTAGGTAAATCTCATCTACACTGTACTTAAAGGTGATAGAAACTCATAAAGTGCAGAGGTCTCTATAGCTGTTCTTTCTGACTCCCACACAACACTCTATTTTAATATCTGTGTGTGTGTGTGTGTGTGTGTGTGTGTGTGTGTGTGTGTGTGTGTGTGTGTGTGTGTGTGTGTGTGTGTGTGTGTGTGTGTGTGTGTGTGTGTGTGTGTGCATATGTGCATCTTCTCCCTTTCAGAGCTGAAGTAATCCTTGGAAACATCATCAAGAAAAAGTGCTGGAGGTACGTCATATTTTTATGTGTGCAGTTTGTTTGGTTACAAGTGAGAGTAAGCAAGTCTGCAACAAGTACCTTCCTTTCTGAAGGTGTGTAAGTCACCTGTCAAGTGTCAAAATGAATAAAAGAAATGTGTGTGTGTGTGTGTGTGTGTGTGTGTGTGTGTGTGTGTGTGTGTGTGTGAGAGAGAGAGAGAGCGAGAGAGAGAGAGAGGTAGGAAAAAAAAGAGAGGAAGAGTAGGAGAAAGACAGCTGGGAGGAAGGGAAAGACAGACAGCAAGTGAGAGAGAATCAGTTAAAGATAAGAAAATGGAGAGAGAATCACCTGCCCCTCAGGCTTGTGGAGTGATGTTACAGAGTCATTCTTTATCACTAAGAGAGATTGGGGCTGGGGGAGTGGGGGGACGAGGGAGGTGGGGTGCTGAAACAAGTCACAGAGGTGTAATAGGGATGGCAGGTAAGAGGAAATGTGTGTGTGTGTGCAGGGGTTGGGGGTGTTAATACAGGTCACAGAGGTGTAATGGGGAAAGCAGGTGGAGATGTAGTTTCCCCCTCTTTAACCAACCTCACCCACTTGCAGTAACCATAGTACATTTCTGAAATTTGTGTTTTCACTCATGCAGAGTTGGTGTGTGTGTGTGTGTGTGTGTGTGTGTGTGTGTGTATGTGTGTGTGTGTGTGTGTGTGTGTGCGCGCGCGTGTGCGCGTGTGTGCGTGTGTGTGTGTGTGTGTTTGTGTTTAGACTCAATAATATTGATCTAATACATTTTCAATCAGCTGCTCCTGGGGTCTCGCAGGGTTACGCCGCTCTCGGAGATGAGGTGCTTGGCAACGGCACAGTTGCCATGCTGGGATGAATATGGGAATGTGGGGGGTAGGGTGGGGGGTTGAAGTGAGGGTGGGGAGCAGCTGTAAGAGAACTCATTATGGTCTTATAGTGTGTACTGTAATGTTTATGTCCATTATGCTCTTATAGTGTGTACTGTAATGTTCTTATAGTGTGTACTGTAATGCTCTTATAGTGTGTACTGTAATGCTCTTATAGTGTGTACTGTAATGCTCTTATAGTGTGTACTGTAATGCTCTTATAGTGTGTACTGTAATGCTCTTATAGTGTGTACTGTAATGTTCTTATAGTGTGTACTGTAATGTTCTTATAGTGTGTACTGTAATGTTTATTTCCAGCTCTCATCCCATAGCTGCTCATTTTTATGACTTAAAGAGCCAGTTACAGTAATACAATAATGTGATGAACATTTTTTTTTAATTGCTAAAACTTTTTTGTTTTAATTTTTAAGTTTTTAATTAAACATCCCAGATAATAGTTTAATAACACTCTTACCAGAAGAGGAATTATCTAATTGGGAATTAGGAATTAGCTACGTTGCATCAGAAGAGGGGACATTGAGACATGTACTTACTGAGAAATTTACGTAAAGGAGAACTTCGATGTAAAATGAAAATTGGCATGTTAAAACATCATACCGAGTTGGCATGTGTACTGAGGAGCAAAATTGATTTAGCCTGTTGCATTCAGAGTTTAACTATTTTTTATCGTTTGTCCCAGAAGGCTAACAATGGAAGTGGTAGGTGCCCTCAGACGAAGCATGACGACTACGCTATTTTTAAACCATTAAAACCGCTCGAAGAAACTCCACACTCCGTCGGTAGTACAACAAAGGCCCTGACATTAAAAACGAGGCACTGAGAACTTTGTAAGTGTACACAACATTTATTAATAAAACAGTTTTGACAAGCAGTACCTTGCTGTAGTTTCTCGTCGCCGCCATGATGAAAGTCCTATTCTTCCTGCTGGTTCGTGTTCGCCAATCGACTGGTGCGGACCTTCATCATGGTGCCGACGAGAAACTACAGTAAGGTACTGCTTGTCAAAACTGTTTTATTAATAAATGTTGTGTACATTTACAAAGTTCTCAGTGCCTCATTTTTAATGTCAGGGCCTTTGTTGTACTACCGATGGAGTGTGGAGTTTCTTCGAGTGGTTTTAATGGTTTAAAAATAGCATAGTCGTCATGCTTCGTCTAAGGGCACCTACCACTTCCATTGTTAGCTTTCTGGGACAAATGATAAAAAATAGTTAAACTCTGAATGCAACAGGCTAAATCAATTTTGCTCCTCAGTACACATACCAACTCGGTATGATGTTTTAACATGCCAATTTTCATTTTACACCGAAGTTCTCCTTTAAGGCACATCTATTTCCTTGTGTGTTCCCTCCTTGTGTGCACCCTAGGCTGCACTAAGTTTGCCATGCCTTTGCTTACTCTGTGTTCCTCTACACCTCTGTTAGCTTGTTGCGTCCTCCAAAAGTCTGTTTGGATAAAAGCGTCTGCTAAGTGTATTGTAATGTAATGTAATGTAATGAGAGTTTCTTTAGAGACATGTCATTCTACGTTGAGTAGAGTAGACTGAAGTCTGAAGTCATCTGACCATACAGCCCGGTGCTTGAGTCTGGTTCTCACATCAGAGCTGACACAGGACCATCCACTGACATCTGAGCTCAGTTCTGAGGTCGGCTTACATCTCGTGATTTAAGCCCCACAGGACTGTAATGTTCATTTTGTCCCCGACTGTTGTGTCTGCATTACAAGTACATGGAGTAATGTCTGGCCTCCCTGGCTTGTCTTGCAGGAGATCGAGTCTCGTGATCACTACCAAACTCTACTGGGGAGGAAAGTGAGTACCCACAAGTCCATTTGTTTCCTTTGAACACACACAGTTAAACCCCCCCACCGGGTGAGAAGAGATTGACTCTGAAGGGCTGTGGCCATTTAGACAGAAATCTCTAGAGAGAGAAGAGGATGTGGAGGTGGGAGGGGTGGTGGTGAACTCCACTCTTGTTCATCTCACTGTGGTTTGTAATGGGGTCAACAGCGGTGCAAACTCAGTGTCTGATGACAGGCTGCTATTAAACCCCACTGAAGAATGTCATCAATCTGCCAGGCTGGGATTACAAAGAGAGGGTGACTGACAATGTAGAACTGACAGTAGCATAAGAAAAACACACACAATGGAAAAACAAAGTGTACATATAACAGCCCAGTTGGGTGCTATACAGTAGCCAGCCTAAATGTAAATTGTTTACACTGCAAACTTCCAACATATCAAAATAAACACAGAGATGTGTGTGAACGAATGAATGAATGATAGAGATGCAAAAACGGGGAATAAAAAATGGATGGAAAAGTCTAAGGGAAGAAACACTGCAGTCGGTGAACTGCATTCGTTCTGCTGACGCAAACTTTCTGCACTAGTAAATGCAGAGGCGGCAGGATGGATGACTGATGGGGACGGGGTTGTGTAGAGAGTGAAAAAAAACCCCACTGTCAACGGTCTGGTGCCGACACCTGTACTGTACACGGTGCACTGTGTTCACACTGCAGATGCAAATGCCTGTACTTCATATAAATGCAGGGGTGTGGGATGGCTGAGTGAGTAATGCGTGTGGGGCTGGGCTGTGCTATGCAGACAGTGCATTCAGATCATTGTCAGTTCTACAGCTGAGTTTATGTTTGAAATCCCAACAGAAGTGTCCCAGGTTTTGTTTTATATGCTTTGTTGTTTTGAAACGTTTTGTTTTATATCCTTTGAGATGCCCAAATCTCCTGAAGAGGTAGTTTTAGGTTAGCAAACATGGATGTATACAACCTAGGGTGACAATTTACATTGAACACCTTGGAATCAGCGAAAAGCTTTTAACTTTAAAATTTCAAAGAATGTGTCTCCGAACTTTACCTCTGTTTACCAAATTAGAATATTCCCCCCATGTTTTCTTGCCAGACCAGGAACAGATATGAGTTAGACTCAGCAGGGGCCATCAGGGATGCAGATTTGGGAGGGGGGGAGGGGGGATTTGTTTTGGGAGAAGAAGCAGAAAACAAGAGATTGTCTCTAGAGTGCTGAAAGCCAGAGCGTCTGTTGGAAGACAGCTTGTAGTGGAAGGGAATAAGAGGCTGCAAAGTTCTGTGTTTGTACTGACAAGCCGCAGCACGCTATGCTGCGAGCTCATTTCAGATTTATGCAACTTGCTGTACAGCCATTTGTGGACCTGTCTCTGTCTGTTTCTTTTCCTCCTCTGTTTCTTCATCCTGCCTTATCCACTTGTTTTCTGTTTTAATTGTGTGTGTGTGTGTGTGTGTGTGTGTGTGTGTGTGTGTGTGTGTGTGTGTGTGTGTGTGTGTGTGTGTGTGTGTGTGTGTGTGTGCGTGCGTGTGTGTGTGTGTGTGTGTGTGTGTGTGTGTGTGTGTGTTTGTCGCCCCCACTCCCACCCACAGAGCTGAAACAGAGAGGGGCCTGTCCAGAAAACACATTGTGGAGGGTGAGTCGTTTGTTTCCACATTCATTTTTGGGCTCTTTTTCCTGCACTCCTTTGATTCCCAGGAGCGACTGCCATTGATTAGTCACTCCTTACTCTTGTCATTGATTAGTCACTCCTTACTGTTGTGTGCATAGGGCTTCTGTTTTATTCATGTCCATTTTTGTCTTCAAAGTTAACAATACATCACACACACACACGCACGCACGCACGCACGCACGCACGCACGCACGCACGCACGCACACACACACCCACGCACAGTGTATATATGCACAGCACAGCACTGCACTGCATTGCATTGCACTGACATTTAACCTGAATCAGTATTTAACCTTGTATCGTCCCAGACTTTTATAGGAGCCATTTCTGTGCTGCCACTTGCCCACACAAACACAGACACACACACACACACACACACACACACACATACACACACACTTTGCTTGTATTCAGAGCACGCACATATTACTTGTATTCAGAGCATGACTCAGTCCATCGCCTTTACACCTGTCTGCTGGTCTTTCTTCAGCTCTGTGTGGAAGCCTGAGTGAGTGCAGAGATAGAGTGAGGTGCACAGCCTGATAGCCTAGCACGCTCGCTGAATGCTAAACATAAACAGCCCGGGGCTCTTCCCCTCTACCGCAGTGCATCATACAGGTAGCATCCGGCCAAACAAACATCACCACTGCAAGTTACATCATATACTTACTGTATATACATCAACATACAGGTGGGGTGTGAGTGAGTGAGGGAGTACAGTGGTACAGGGCCAGACTAACATCAACCACCACAGTTACGTCATGTTTCTGTTATATTATTGTACAGGTGGCTGCAGAGGACAGCCACAGGTGTCCGGCCAAATAATCATCACCACCGCACTTACTTACATTAAATTATTACATCATCATACAGGTGGGGAGAGAGGAAGTGCAGAATTACAGGGCCATGACACACATCATCACCACAGTTACGTCATGGATCTGTATATTATCATACAGGTGGCTGCAGAGGGAAGCCATGAGTGCTGCAGCCAGACAGACATCACCACCACAGTTACATCATACACATGTTTATTAATTCCACATGCATCAATTATGCATGAACACACAGTTTAACAGATGATTTTTTTTTCATGCAAAGTAAAATGTTACAGTGCTGGGATTTGGGTTTGTATGTAGTCAGACGATACTGAATCAGCTGATCCCACAGATGAATATTAATGGTAGGATTAACATTATTTGGCATTACAGAAAAGGGCCTGATTACCAAAGTGACCTGAGAGACATATATGCTGACATGAATTTTATTGTCATTATATATGTAACATGAATTCATAATTTAATTTGATGATTTCATAGCATATCCTGAATGGAAGGAAAAAGGAATTACTTATATTACATTTTAAGGTAAGTTTAAAGGTGTACTTCCATCGTGTTTTCATTAATTTTGCGGTGTTCTCTAGTATTAATAATTGCCCTGTGCGCTGGTTTTAATGAAAAAATTTTTCTAGTGCTTCTGTTTCAGGCTGTTTTAGTTTGGTGGAGGGGGTGGGGCCGGGAGAACGACACGATTTCACCAGAGGTGTGACACGCTCCCTGCAGCTTCCTTTGCCCCACAGTCAACTTGATAGCAGAGTAAGGTAAAGGGGAAAAGTCAACTTGACAGCGCTAAAACTGCACACAGAATGCCTACGGAGATACAGCCTTATGTGTTTGATCATGAATCCGAAGAGGAAGGAGAGATGGCACAAGCACAGTCGCTTCCTGAACGTTTGTCAATGAACGTTTCAGAATGTTAATATTTGCATGACAAAACAGTGCAAGTGCCCGGCTAAATGCAGTTCAGTCATTTAACTAGCCTGCTAATCTTATGCGAGTCAGTCACAGGCTAACATCATTTAAAGCCCATTTGGTCAGTTTCTCTTATATGTATTTGCATGTCTACGTCACGCCGAAGGCCCTTTTCGCATTGGGTCGTTTTTCATGCCTATTGTTTTCTTTTGACTGATATAGAAAACGGGGGAAGAAAAACATTTTGATATGCAGCATGCATATGCAACTCGGGGTGACCTATCATATTTCAAAAAAGCAAGTACTAAACGGTTTCTCATGGAAGTACACCTTTAAGCTAATACTTGCAAGGAAAATATGTCACTAAACCATAATCAAGATCCTAAAGTTTGTGTAATGTGAAAGTTATGCAATTTACTTCTAATATTGTCAGTTATTACAATGGCCTTTGAGGCACACATATCAGTTACAAAATCTGTCACTCCACTGGCTAGAAATCCACATGGCCACTTCTCGCACTAATGGTGATAAGCTGCTCCACCCACATAAATAGAATAAGATCAGATCCATAATCAGTCAATGCCCTTGCCCAGCAAACAGGCATTCCATTGCTGATATATCCACACAGTTATATGGTTTCCTGAAAATGCTAATTATTCCAATTACATTCAATCATCCTAGCCTGTTTACAATGTACTTTTGTGTTGTTCTCTGCTTCCTACTTCTCTAGTTCTTCTTCTCTCACTTTACAGCTGAGTGGGTTTATTTATCCTCCACAAATCAGCATAAATGCTACGCTTAGTTAGTGCTGGTTGGTGTTGGTTGTGTGTGTATGTGCATTTGTGTGTGTGTGTGTGTGTGTGTGTATGTTTGTGTTTGTGCGTGTGTGTGTGGTTATATGTATCAGTGTGTGTGTGTGTGTGTGCATGTGTGTGTGTGTTTGTGTATGTATCTGTGTGTGTGTGTGTGTGTGTGTGTGTGTATGTGAATGTATCTGTGTTTGTGTGTGTCAGTGTCTGCGTGTGTTTGTGTATGTATCTGTGTGTGTGTGTGTGTGTGTGTGTGTGTGTGTGTGTGTGTGTGTGCGTGTATGTGTGTATGTATCTGTGTCTGTGTGTGTGTGTGTGTATGTATGAATCATCCGGAAGCTGCAGCGGGCGAAGCAGACTGTCAGAGAGGTGTCAGGGTTTAAGCTGGGGGCGCTAACAGGAGTTACTCAGACTCTCACAGCCGCCAGCAGTTAGCAGGGTTAGCGCGCTGCCAGCATTAGGAGTGCCAGGTGTGTGTTTGTGTGTGTGTGTGTGTGTGTGTGTGTGTGCCAATGGAGGGGGCCTGGCTGATGAGAAAAGAGAGTGCCTCCTGTGCCGGTGGATTAATTAGGCATTCGGGAGTCATAATCTGCCTGATCACGCAGCCCATTGCCACGATCGTCTGGACAGCCTCCTCGACAACTCCCCGATGGTGCTTGAGTCTCACCTTTGCCTCTCTTGCTTCTCAGGCAATCCTTTGCTCATTCTCTGTCTCCTCAAAGCTGCATTCCCCTCCCTTCTCTCTCCTTCTCTCTATTTATCTTTTCTTCCTTCCGTTACTTTCTCCCTCGTTCCTCTAGTTCTCGCTGACAACCCCTCTCCCTTCATCTAACTGTGTACCCACCCCACCCACCCAACACACACACACACACACACACACACACACACACACACACACACACACACACACACACACACACACACACACACAGTTCCTCCACCCTGGTTTTATGAATGGAGGTCCAGCCTGACAGCATAATCCCCCATCCTTCATCTGTTATGTCATCCATCTCTGCATTCCTCTCCTCTCCTCTCTTTGATGTCCTGTCTCTCTCTTCTCTCCTCTCTTCAGCCCTGTCTCCATCTCTGTAGTTGTGTGTTTCACTCATCCTCTCCTCCGACATGCCTCATGAGGTGATTAAGTATTTATAGCCCAGTGTTCTCCTTCATCCCTCTCTCTCCATCTCTTTCTCTCTCTCTCTCTCTCTCTCTCTCTGTCTTCTTCATCCCTTTCTGTCTCTCTGTCCTCCATTTCTCCTTGTCTTTCAGGCAAGGTGGATATTTATTTGTTTGCTTGACATTTCTCTGTAACACCTGTGTCTCCACCCTCTCTCCCTGTAACCCCCTCCCCCCCCCCCACCCCCCGTCCCCCCCGTCCCCCCCGTCCCCCACCCCACCCCTTTTTCTGCAGGTCTGAAAGGATCTCTGCAGCGGTTGCAGCTGGAGTATGTGGATGTTGTCTTTGCCAACCGTCCTGACAGCAACACGCCCATGGAAGGTGCGTGAGTGACATGTCAACGCGCCATCGTGCAGCACAGGGACCACAGAGGGGATGTGGAGGGGACAGACAGACACAAGAGGCGCCTTGTTTTGTGTTTTTTTTTTGTTCTGTTCTTTATGTTCCCGCTACATCATCCCACTGATTTTCTATTTTTACCTCCTCCCTCCTCCCTCCTTCCTCATCACCCCCCCTTCCTGTCGCCTTTTGCTCACATTTTCATCTTTGCTGTCATACTTGCACATAGCTCAAGTTAGCCTTGTATTCTTCTCCCTTTTGGTCTCTCTCTCTTTTTCTCTCTCTCCTTCTGTCCCTCTGTCTTTTCCTCTTTCACTGTCTCTCTCCCTCTCCTTCTCTCTCTCTTTCTCTCCTTTACTCCCTCTCTGTCTTTGTCTGTCTTTTTCCCTCTCCTTCTCCCTCCCTCTCTCCCTCCTTCTCTGTCTCTCTTTCTCTGTCTCTATCTCTGTCTCTCTCTGTTTCTCTGTCTCCCTCTCTACATCTTTCTCTCTCTTTCTTTCTCTCTCTCTCTCTCTCCTTCTCTGTCTCTCTTTCTCTGTCTCTATCTCTGTCTCTCTCTGTTTCTCTGTCTCCCTCTCTACATCTTTCTCTCTCTTTCTTTCTCCCTCTCTCTCTCTGTCTCTCTCTCTCTCTCTCTCTGTCTCTCTCTCTCTCTCTCTCTCTCTCTCTCTCTGTCTCTCCCTCTCTCTTGCTCTTGAAATGGGATTAGATCTGGCCCTACAGCAGGCAAGGGCTGGCTGGTGTATTTTTGGGTTCTGCTCTCTGCGGATGCGGGGGTCCTGCTGTGTCTCTGAGCCTCAGATACTTACTTTACTTCCCCACCTCAGACCAGCCGAAAGCAATCCAGCGTGGCAGCCTCTTCATCAGCCGGGGGATAATTCCCTGTCCATCACATCACAGCACAGCACAGCACAGCATCACCACCACCAGCCTGTCTCACATCACACTCGCTGTTATTTCCTGCGGCTTTGCCACACTATTGCATGGCCAGCCAAAGGCCAGGTGCTCTGAAGTGCACAATGGCAATGACACCCTGGGGTCTTACACCTACTTGAAAGCTCATCCGCATGCTGAGCCTGTGGTTAGAGGTTTGATTCTAGTGTAGAACTACACTCCTCACAGCCATACTATATACTCTGATTACACACTGAAGGAACGGTGTTGATGTGGTGGTGTAGGGGTGGTGGTCTGCTGGTGATGTGGGTTTTCAGATGGTACATTAGGCAGCTATGAGTTTGGTTCCAGGGGCTTCCACCACTGGGCCTTCAGCAAGGCACTTATGTGAACCTGAGCTGCTCCAGGGGTCTGTCTGATTCTGTAGTTAGTTAGCTGGAAGTTGCTCTGAATAAGAGTGTCTGGTGAATGACAAATGTAATAATGTCACAGTGCTTACTGGTGTTTACACCTCACTCCCTTGTCACCCAAAGGAAAGACAGCAACTTTGGCACCTATGAAGATTTGGCCCTCCTAATAGCACATTTACCAGAGGCTGCAGTTTTGATTTAAGGGAGGTTAGGATGATTCTGGGGCTCATCATTAAAATCAATATCCAACATTATTATTATTATTGTTGTTGTTGTTGTTGTTGTTGTTGTTGTTGTTGTTGTTGTTGTTGTTGTTGTTGTTATTATTATTATTGGAAAGGGGTGATATTATATTCTTTGATAGAGTCCAAAATATTTAGCAGCACACCTGGTTCTTCATGCAGGAGTAGGATCATGACTACAATTCACCACACTAAACGTAGCCTGTGGGAAATCTTGCAGTGATGTTTAGATGTTAAGAGGATTTCTAGTGAGGAATCCTATAGAATCCATGCCCGGCATGTTAACTGACTTTAGGACTTTAGGGGATTGTAGGACTACCTTTGTTCAGTGTTAACTGGGTATGTAGGTACATTGCTAATATATTTCCAACATGACATAAATTAGTGAACAGCAAGATAATAAAGAGTAAAAAAATAACCTTAACAGAAAAGTACCTCATACTGGCACAAAGGTCATTATTAGGATCCCATGTGGGATTGCTTTTGTTTTGGG
Organism: Coilia nasus; assembly: GCA_027475355.1. NCBI lineage: Eukaryota > Metazoa > Chordata > Actinopteri > Clupeiformes > Engraulidae > Coilia > Coilia nasus. The sequence continues at coordinate 37,029,529 of CM050221.1, forward strand.
TTATTTAGCACAAGGTCAGACCACAGGACACTTCAAATTGTACTCCTAATTTAGATGGGCAATTATCCTAATTGATGAGACATGCAGTCATTATCAATTCATGCCGTCTCTGTAACTCTGTCTTTGTGATGCAGGCCAGCGCATCTCAACACAACACAGTGGGGAGAAGAAGCTGCTCTAATTGCCTCATTGTCTCTGGTGCTGTAAAATTAGTGAAATTGAGCACACACACACAAATGCGCGCGCGTGCACACACACACACACACACACACACACTCGTGAAGCTGTGCTTAATAATAAGTTTTAGATTTCACACGTATCTCCTGTTATCATCTCCACCTCGCTCCCCGGCTAAGACATGGTAATAAGATTAAGGCTCAATCTACAGCGCGGACCCCAATATGCTGCACTATGCGACTGAGTGTATTCCCGAACTGGTCAATAGCCACATTGATTTTTTGTTGCTCTTTAAAGATCAATTATGTCATTCTGTTTCACTGGAGTGATGGCCAGTGATTAGTTTTTGTGAAAGATGGGTTATGTTCTCTTAAGCAGTAACAGCTTGGAATTTTTCATTTTCAGTCTCTGCGGCAAAGGTAAACAACTTGAGGGCAGTGCTGAGTTCAGGCGAAGGGAGGGGGAAGGGGTGGGGGGGTGTCAAAGACAGAAATAAAGACAGAAAGCCATTTTTCCCAGAGGCTTGTGAGTTGATGTTACATTGAAAAAAGTCATTCTTTATTACTGTCATTTTGTCAAAATACTGAACAACGGCCACGTCATTACATCACATCACCATGGTCACCGTTGCTCCGCCTGCTCCGCCTATTACCAGCACAAAAGCCTACAGACAGACACTTACACTGTTTCATAAACGCACACAAAAGCACACATACGCACACACATGCACGCATACACACACACTCCCATTCCCTGGTGCTGATGCCATAGCAAACACATATACACACAAGTAAGTGTGTACGCACAAATACAGACAAATGCCTGATCAGTCTGATAAGTCTCTGCTATAATGATCATACCTTCTTTCAATACATAGTACACCCAAAAATTTCGCACAGATATAGAATCAGGAAAGTAATACAAATCCAGGCACTGATATTGTGGAAAAGTGCAGGGGGGCGGTGTAAATATTGCCTGCACAGCTCATGCATTTTTCACCTATGCATGCAACTGAAATAGGAGAGCACATGATCATTTTCTCTCTATCTGTCCTCTCCCAATGCATTGTGCACTGTATTGTGTGCCTGTCTGATATTGTCTGGTTTCCACCTCCCACCTGTCTTACACACACACACACACACACACACACACACACGCACACACACACACACACACACACACACACACACACACACACGGCAGTTGTTTCGCTCAGACTGTGTTAAATGAGTTTCTAATGAAGGAGGTGGAGAGAAAGCACAGGGCTCTTTTCTCTCCCTGTCCTCCATAGCACCTCCTGATGTAGGGTTACGATCTCTCCCTTACAAAAGCACCGCTATTTTCTGCTCCCTCTCATTTTCCCTCCTTTCTTCTGGGTCTCAGAGAACAATGGACCTCCTCCAGTATGATGCCCCTAGACCTTGTCTCAGAGGTTTTTGTCTCAAACACACAAATCACAAGGTGCACTGTCTCAACGTGATGCTCTGAGCCAAGATCTGACTCTGAGATTATTTTGAGAGCCTGTCCTCGGAGTCACTTCTTGATGATATCCGATTCCTGTGTGGTTTTACATATTTAGAGAGCGCAACCATGTCAGATAAATAGAACAGGAATCTTAAGTGTTTGACTTTCCCAGTTGAGTTTCTTACACCCTAATCAAGCCCTCATCTCCCCACCTCATTTCAGTCACTTCATTTAAGTAATTAAATATTTGGTCAAATTAGGGGAGCATAATTACTGAAGCACTCAAGGCCCAAAACTTGAAATGCTTGGAGGTCTTTCAAATAACTTTGCTTAATCAAATGGATTGTGTCAATACCACGGGGAGACAACTGAACTTCTGTTTTATTAGGAGTAGGCAACAACGCCCTCTAGTGTTCCTAGTTTGCCTCAAACCATTGCAAAATCAGTCACAACAATACACAAACAAAACAAGTCAGTCACAACAATATCCAGTAATGTCCACAAAGGTCTTATTATTTATGCTAAATTAAGGCTCTGGTCTGACAACACTTTACTGTTTGTCCACAGAGATTGTTAGGGCCATGACCCATGTTATAAACCAGGGGATGTCCATGTACTGGGGCACCTCAAGATGGAGTGCCATGGAGATTATGGTAAGTAGCCGAAACGTCAAAGAAATCTCCAGAAGCCATTTAAACAACAACAACAACAGGCAGATTTATTACAGAGCATTGAAACCAACATGTTCTCATCCATCCTCATCAGCCACCAGTGAGCATCTTAAATAAAGTGACACTTTAGAAATTCTCACTTTCCTTTCCTTATCCAGAACCGATAATCAGAACCCCCTCAGAAAACACATACATAATTCAGAGGCAAATAAGTGGAATTTTACCACATGCAAAATCTGGACACTTTATACTAGCTTGTTAACATGTTGCTAATTTTGATAAGGTGAATTAAAATTAAATTCACAACAGAAATTTCATAAACAGCTATATTCTCTGTAACAGTTTATCAACTGTTCTCTGCTCTTCTGTCCTTTCTGTGCTGTTTAAAACTTCAGGAGGCATATTCAGTGGCCAGGCAGTTCAACCTCATCCCCCCAGTGTGTGAGCAGGCTGAGTATCACTTCTTCCAGAGGGACAAGGTGGAAGTGCAACTCCCTGAGCTTTACCACAAGATCGGTAAGAGTTTCCACAAAGCCCTCCTATCAGCTGTTTCGAAGTGTTTCATATTTATGTCAATATGAATGAATGAGTTGTGTTGGTAATATTACATCGACACATTCTACTTGTTGGTTTGTTAACATGTCAGTTTCTTACTGAATGTTTCAGGTGTGGGTGTGGTTTCCTGGTCTCCTCTGGCCTGCGGAATCATCACGGGGAAGTATGAAAATGGGGTTCCGGAATCATCCAGAGCCTCTATGAAGGTAACCATGTCAACTGGGTGACGCTTTGCGAGATAAAGTGCCAGTCTCTTTACTACAGGACCCCTTTAGTTTTAAACACCAATAATCCATCTCACAGCAGCACAATTAATTTATTACCTCCATCTCTAATCCCTAGTCCTATCAGTGGCTGAAGGATAAGATTCTGAGCGAGGACGGGAGGAAACAGCAGGCCAAACTGAAGGAGCTGAGCCACATCGCCGAGAAGCTAGGCTGCACGCTACCCCAGCTGGCCATTGGTAAGCTAGGCTGCACGCTACCCCAGCTGGCCATTGGTAAGCTAGGCTGCACGCTACCCCAGCTGGCCATGGGTAAGGAGGACCACTGGGGTCTGTGACGCATGCACGACGCTGGTGTCATAGTGCACCCAGTGTGTCATCTCAAACCTGTCACTTTTATACATGTTGCACTATTCTGCATTCAGTTCTAAAAGCGACACAGTCCATCCTCCCACTGCTCGAGGTGGGGGCACAAAGTTGTGGGTGGGAAAATGAATAACAGGTCTCTATAGCATATTGCATTTCTGGATCACGCTGAAGCACTGGCAAGAGAACAGTTGCCATTTCCTTCAGTGAGCTATTCCTGATCACGCAGTAATTGCCTGGTGAAATATAAATATCCTTAAATGTGCGTGTTTTTCTACTTACATCTTTTTTTTCACCCAGCCTGGTGCCTACGCAACGAGGGAGTGAGCTCAGTTCTTCTTGGAACGTCCAATCCTGCACAGCTAACAGAAAACCTGGGGGCAATACAGGCACGGTTCTGCATTAAGATAAATATAGTAGAGAATGAACTCACAGGGGTGTGAAATCACACTGAGAAGACATGCATGATGAGATCGCATGCAATGTCAGGATACTTGTTTTTTAATTGCCTTATTTATGACCTGTTCCAAGCAGTCTGTGCAGCATTTTGGTCAGTGAAGGCTGTATTTAAACATGCATTAGAAACAAATTACTTGTTATCATTACTAATCAATCAATTATTTGGTTACCCTTTCATTGCTATGATTATGTGCTCTTTTTGTTTATTTGTACAGGTCTTGTCGAAGATTACCTCTCACATAGCTTCTGACATCGATCACATACTTGGAAACAGACCCCACAGCAAGAAGGACTACCACCACCACCATAACAACTAATAGGCACCCCATAACACCTGCAGACAAGCTGCTGAGAGGCCGAAACAGCTGTCTTCTGTGTGTGTGTGTGTGTGTGTGTGTGTGTGTGTGTGTGTGTGTGTGTGTGTGTGTGTGTGTGTGTGTGTGTGTGTGTGTGTGACTGTGTGTGTGTGTGTGTATGTGTCTGTATGTATGTGTGTGTCTATGTACATGCATATTTTCTGCTGTGCTCTGTGTCCAGAACTTCTCTCAGACTGCAGCTATCTCCAAGAACAGATTTAGCCCAAATCTGTCCCCTAATGGTCAGAAACAAAGCCATTTTTGGCCCAGACCATAGCAGAAGCCTAGCCATGTCCAACCTAAATCATGGCAAAGTTCAAGCCATCTGATCCAGATTATAGCAAAAACCCGCAGGTCTGGATAATATTATGGCAAACTCCTGTAGGTCTTCTTGTATGTATGACATAATCCCAGCCAGGTCTTGCCTAGGTCATGGCAAATCCAGGTCTGCTATGGCCTTGTTCCAGGCCATATCTGTTCTAGGATCAACTGCACTCAGTTCTGGTCCTCGGCCATACTGACTGAGCTCCTTTTCAATGCTATGCATGCTTCTTGTAGACCAAACCCCCTACCCCTCTCCGTCTCAGAACATCCTTGTAACAAGTAAACATGTTGCAACATCTCGGTCAGGGTTTCCAACTTTCACTGCTGTTTGGCATTTGGACAAGCCCAGCCATCTGAAATCTTCAGCATGTGATTAGCATCAGTGGTAAACAGTTAGTCATGATGTGGAGAGAGAGCTTTCCAAAAAGCTTCAAAATGCAAATTGTATGTAAACTGGGTGCAAAGTTGGCAACCCTGATAGTATTTAAATATGACGTGCCGTTAACTGTCTGTCATCCATAATAGCCAAAGTTAACCTTCTCTCTGGGACTATAAAATAAAGAAAGCACTCCTTGGCAGCTGTGTGTTTTGGAGAAAAATGACTGACATGTTGTCATTCAATGTTAAGTAATTAACAGGAAAAATACAGGACCTCCAATCCCCTCCTTAGAGAACTAGTCTTATTCAATGCCATTACTGCAAATTCCCTTGACTCCATTGCTGTTAGTGTCAAGTTTTTCCTGAGACTGTATGCTTTGCACTGTCTTTATGGGAACAGTTCAGTTTCCTGAGAGTTAGCCGAGAATGGCTCTGAGGTCATGTTAGCTTTTCTGCACTTGTGAAGTGAAACCTAACCGCAAAGCACAAAAACATTTGATCCCGGCCACAGAGGGTCACATACTTGCATGTGTTTTGCTTGGAGGCTTTGCTTCCACTGCATAAATTGCTATATTGTTTACAATACTGTAAAATGGTAGTACTATGATGACAGTACGTAGTGAACTGTTTAATTTGTTTTTAACAATAAAAACAAATTTTCCTCCACAAAGATTTGTCATTTTCAATGCATTTGAATGCATGTATAGAAGAATTAAGGTTTGTTAATGTGAAAATTCTGCTGGCTGATTTATGCGATATGTGCTGGGTAGGTGTGTGTGTGGCGGGGAGAGGGGGAGTCAGCTAGGTATCCAGGTAAATATGCTAATGAGTGAAATCACCTATACTTTGCAAGCGGTAGGCTAGAATGTAGTGCAATATCACACACATCCAACCCGTATTTTGGGTGGGTGCAGGATCCGGACAGGTCAAGTCTGAGGAACGTCACTTATTAAACTTCTAAATGGGAGTCCTATGGTGTGTGCATCTTTTCTGCTTTTCTTCAGATTACAGACAGGTACAACCAACATAACAGCACTTTTATTTTGAAACTACTGTTGAAAAAGTAATCTGTCTAATCTCTGTAACAACTATATGGCCAGTAAGCCTTTTTCTAATGGTAGTAGCCTACACATATATCTCAGTAAATTAGAGATTGTGGAAAAGTTTTTTTTTTTCATTCAATAAGTGGAACATATTTAAGTTAGTTCCACACAACATAAAATATTTTCAGCCTTTGTTTTACTTGTGATTACCACAGGTTCCAGCTAGCCTAAGAAAATCTCAGAAAATGCAGACCAATAAACAAGGGCTTTACATGCAGAAATTTCAGCCTTCTAAAAACTATGTTCATGAATTCTAAATCTTATTTAACTTAAGCATTGTCATAAAAAAATAATAAGCATATTTAGTATAGTAGACATTCAACAACACTCAGTTCTTTATAATGTGCAAGTATATGAGCTTAGCCAATTTGTATTGATTTTGCAATATGTAGGCCTATGTAAACAAAAAGGCGTGTCACCTTTTCTTTGGCTGAAAGGGAACTGTGCATTTCATTATTGATTTGGTTACTTTTTTTAGATGCAGGATTACTGAGTGACTACTTCAGTTACCTTCATGCTGAACATCCCTTTTTACTTTTCAACGTTTGAACATAAAACCCGAAACGTTCACAATCTAAATGCGAAGCCCACGAATGATGGCAGCTGGAAAAAACTCATCTCGGGGAACGTTCCCATTTCCCCCAGACTTGATGAATGCATGGCTTACCTATGTTACGTAGACAGGCTCTAGTTTGCCCAAATATTGCCCTGACTCCTCCCAAAAAATTGTGATTGGATATTTCTTTTCCGGTTTCGAAACTCTACAAATTGATTGGCTGTCCTATCTAATCTGATTATACTCAAGAGTGCCCGCGCGCCAAACACTACAAACAACGACAAGGTGAGTTTAGCTGGAGATAGAGCTGTATTTTATGTGTATTTATTTTGGAATTGCGTGTTAGTTAATTTAGCTCCCACGATTCCTCTGTCCACTTATTTGGTTGCTATCTTAGCCCAGTTAGTCAGCTGGCTTGTGGTAACAATTTAGCTATAGTTACAATCTAGCCAGACCAGCTAGTTTGCGAACTGCTTGTCCGACCGCCATTCATACTTCAAGCAACCTGAGTTGCATGGCAAAATGTATGTTTCAGTGTAGTTTTCCAAGTTAGTCGGTTAGCTAACTAAGTTAACGATGCCAGTTTGCACAGTCTATGAGTCAACGCTGCGCTTTTATCGACTTACGATGACATTTCAGTACTGTGCGAACTGAAATTGGCCTACCAGCCATCGTTTCTAAATTCATGTTTGGAGAGGCGTGTTCTGTTGCCATGTCCCGCTTTTGTTTTTGGATAAGCTGAAAGTGCTGAAAATTCAAGGCAGCTGACCCCAGACATTCTCTGCTCCCTTCTAACTTACTCAAGATACAATGTCACTTTGGCATTCCTCGGTAAAAGGAAAATGGCCCAACGGCAAAGGTGTGAGTGTCAGTTTTTGTGTGGCCTCAAGCAACGACACTGACACAGCGGCGACAGAGGATTTTGTCTTTGATAGATCCTTCCCGTGTGCGCGAAGACCCGTCGTCAAAAAGAAACATTCGCTACATCGGTGGCCAGGAGATTCAACAGGTGACACATTTAGAATTATATTATATTTCACTGTCTGTAGCCATTTATAGATTTACCTAAATGCCAAATTCCTGTCTGTTCTTATCTTTTCAGGTGACTTCAAGAATGGTCATAGCTTAGTGTCCATGAGAAACCTGCAGATGTCAGACCTGCATTGCCAAGTTTCCCCGCCTGGGCACCCAGATCAAAGCCCAAGCCAGTTGAATACTGTACAGTTGATGATGTATAACCCAAACACACCTGCCTTCATTGTGAATCGCAACACCACAGAGGTACAGCAGGGCTGATTTGTATGTTTTTTTTTGTTTGTTTAGTTTTCACTCCTTTTTGTGATCAATAGACAGCATAGTAGCTGTCCAAAATGTAGTGGGCTAACATCCCTCGCAAGTCTCAATGTGTGAAGTTATCTCTGATCGTGATGATATCTTGCAACTAACTGGTTGCTAGTCTCTGGCGCTGCTTCTTACAGTACAGTAGTTTCAGTAACCGTTACACACATTACAACTCCCACCACATGATCAAACTCAAATACGACCCAGTCTTCCATAATCATTACCTCTATTTCAACTGTGGTGCACCCTCAGTCAGTGTGTAAGTAATAAGGTGTGTACCTTTCCCCTGAGACTTATTATTTTGTTCCTGTCTCTAATCCTCACACAAACTGCTGATGGAGGTAGCTAATAGGCATGCAGCGCGACCCTTGGAGTATACTATTCCAGCAGATCAGCATAATCTGATTAGGCTCTGCACAATAGCCTGGAAGCAATGCAAAAACAGCCTACTGTTCCTCATCTAATGCCTTTGCTCACCCTTAGATGGCAGACATAGGTTTTACCCATGCAAAGACAAAACACTTGCTGTGTACACAGCTGGGGCATATGTTGCCTTATAGTTAAAGAGCTGGTCTTGGGTTTGGAGGGTCGCAGCGTGGTTGAGTGAATAACCAGCATCCTCCTGCTCCTGTATGCATAGCTGGAGTAGCCTAGTAAACCCGCCCCTCGTACTTCATTTCATTTTGGGTCTGGACTGGAGGCCTAGCCTGGTAAACCCGCCCCTCGTCTCTGTTCCAGACCCTCTGTACAAAATGAAATGAAGTATGAGGGGCTGGTTTGCCAGGCTATAGCTGGAGTGCCTTTGAGCAAGGTACCTAACCCCACACTGCTTCAGGGGGACTGTTCCTGTACCTAATTCATCAGGTCAGTTTAATGTATTGTAATGTGTAGACTTCTAGGCTAAATAATATCTTCAAGAGAAAGATATCAACTTTGGCATGCCTTTTAAAAATCCTTTCATAAGCTCTTTCCGTCTGGAAAAAAAGCACCTTAAGGGTTTAATATTCCTTCTTGTTTTCCGATATCTGGTTACGCAGCCTTTTAAATTCATGTTGTTTATTTGGTGACAGAGAATAGTCCATTCTGACTTGAAAGAGCAGTATAGATTCTTAAGTTTGCTGGGCAGTGTATGAGCACAACCGCCTCTAACAACTCTCAGTTTTTCAGACTTGCTGTTCTGCCCTAGAAAATGATTTCACTCATGGTCTTTTGTCCATGTTGCATGTAGATTCAGGAGGTGAATGAGCAGGCCTGCAGACTGCTGGAGTATAGCAGGAGTGAGCTCATTGGCCAGAGGCTGTACCCCTTCTTGCAGATAAGACAATGCTCAGAGGAGGCACTGATGGGAGAGGTTTTGAATACGGACGGAACGGTGGTCGAAGTTTCAGGAGAAGTGGTAAGATGCAGTTATGAAGCTTTAAGCGAGATTTTTTTTAGCATTATTTTTGGATTAGTGCCACAAGAATTAGGCATTATAGTTGTCCAGTTCCTACACAGTGTGCAAGTTGGTTGACTTCTAAGCTTCCAGACTTTATTTAGTAGTACAGGCAACCACCTGCTACATGTTGGGAAGAAATGTTTGTGTGGATGCCCAATATGTAAAGTAACTTTTTTTGTTTATAATCATAATTGTGTGTACGTGTGTTTGTACGTGTGTGTGTGTACGTGTGCTCCTCCTACAGGTGGATGTAGTGAGCAGGTGCAAAGGAAAGCTCCCTGTGTCTGTTTGGACCTGCAGTCTGCCTCGAGACCCGCCCCACTGCCTGGTTCTGATGGAGGCTGTGGAAAAAATATACGCTCATGTGTCCTTCTCTGAAAACGTAGGCGAATTTAAACTAGCAGTTGGAAAAAAAAAACACATTTTGTCTTTGTGTGAGGAAAATGTATGCCCAGACACTGCCAATACCTTCTTTTGAAATTCTTTTGGGTGGCATCTCTCCAAATGTGTGTGGGCTGTATATGTATGCAGTTCTTGCAGTAGTATTTATTTTCATAAATCCGCATTTAAATATAAAGCAGTAATACTCGTTCTGCACAGCATGAGACATAATTCGAAGGTCATGGGGTACGTGTTGTGTTGGACGCTTTGACAGGGTGTTTATTTTAACTTGTTGGCAGACACCAGGCCATTTTGTAGGATGGGCATTATACTGGGCTTAATTTAGAATCTCAAATGGCATTAAGCACATAAACAAAGACCAAAGCAATTGGGATCTGTGCTCTCTTTAAATTCAGGAGCACCAGGATTGGAAGCTTTGATAAAACAGGGGTGATGCTTAACAGTCAAAAAGTAATTTCAGATACCTTTGTGTCATTTTTTCACCAAGACTTTGTCAGAGATGCACAAAACTAGGGTGAGATGTGATAAATTGGTAAGCCTTGCAAAACAGTCCGTCCCTGATGGCAGTATGTTTTGGGGCCATTGGCTGTGACCTAGAGCACTAATCTTGGGATCTGCCCTCCCTTGGTGATGCAGGGGAGCATCATCAGCTGTGACCTTACCTTCGCCCACCTGAATGGCTACTGCTGCCCTGAGCAGCTGACGGGGCACTCAATCACGGAGCTGATGCCATCTCTGAAGATCCCTCCTCACCCCGCCCCCCTGACCAAGGTCAACCCTCACCACTGCCTCTCTTATCAGTCTTCCCTCACCACTGCCCCCCTATCAGTCTTTCTTGAAGGAGAACTTCGGTGTAAAATGAAAATTGGCATGTTAAAACATCATACCGAGTTGGTATGTGTACTAGGGCTGCTCAATTAATCGAATTCTAATCGTGATAACGATTTCAGGGCCAAACAATTTCAAAACAAATAAAATCGAGGGCAACAATGTTTTTGTCCTAATTATTTTCTACTGTTTGTACTGTACATTACATGCATACATTAGACATTTCTACTGTTTGTACATTAGACATCAAAGGAGACTTACTAATGTTTACGAAGAAAGGTATTAGGGAAAATCCGAAGGTACAAGAATGTTTTTTCGAAATGTTTTTGAATGTATTTTCAATAAATGAAGCATGTTACTGAGGAAAACAAAATAATCGTTTGAATAATCATGATTTCAGTTTTGGCCCAAATAATCGTGATTCAGATTTTTTCCATAATCGAGCAGCCTTAATGTGTACTGAGGAGCAAAATTGATTTAGCCTGTTGCATTCAGAGTACTGAGAACTTGTAGACAAAATTTATTCATAAAACAGTTTTGACAGGCAGTACCTTGCTGTAGTTTCTCGTTGCCGCCATGATGAAGGTCCAAACAAGTCGATTGACGAACACGCACCAACAGGAAGAATAGGAGAGATAGTACAATCGACTTGTTTGGACTTTCATCATGGCGGCAACGAGAAACAACTGCAAACTACTGCATGTAAGAACAGTTTTTAAATAAACGTTGTGTACATTTACAATATTCTCAGTGCTTTGTTTTGAATGCCAGAGCCTTTGTTGTACTACCGATGGAGTGTGGAGTTTCTTCGAGCTGTTTTAATGGTTTAAAAATAGCGTAGTCGTCTTGCTTCGTCTAAGGGCACCTACCACTTCCATTGTTGGCCTTCTGGGACAAACGATAAAAAATAGTTAAACTCTGAATGCAACAGGCTAAATCAGTTTTGCTCCTCAGTACACATACCAACTCGGTATGATGTTTTAACATGCCAATTTTCATTTTACACCGAAGTTCTCCTTTAAGTGTGGAAGTTAGTTGCTCCCCCTCTTTTTTGCATTCTTTGACAGATGATCATGATTACCTCTGTAGACTCTTGAGGACACACACACACACACACACACACAGGAACTCGGAAACTCGAGAAAAGTTATTGAATATATAGATTGCTTTTTCTTATTCACTCACTTTCGTGAGACACACATCCTGTGGTGTCATCTAATAGTGTCCATCCCTCTGCAGACGTATCGTGTGCAGAGAGTGAAGGCCAACGGGTGGGGAAGCAGAGCTGTGTCGCTGAGTGTGAAGGTCAGAGGCCCAGTGTCTTGTGGTAAACTGCTAAGTGTCTCCACATCCAATGGACACCAGGAGGACCGTGGAGCTGAGAGGGCCTCACACAGTCCAGCAGATCTCTGCTCATCAGAGTCTTCTCCTAAACACCCACTGCCCAGCTGCTCCCCCACACCCAGTCCAGGTAAGGCCAATGCTTTTTTTTTTTCTCTTCCTCCTCTCTCTCTCTCTCTCTCACTCTCTCTCTCACACACACAAACACTCTCTCTCTCTCACACACACACGCGCGCACACACACACACACTTCACTTACTATTTATTATTTATCATTTATTGTTTTTGAGGAGCAAATAAACAGTTTTTACTCTCTTGTACAAGCATAATGAGATATAATAATAAAACAATCTTGCATGAATGTGCCTTTATTGTTTGTTGTATTTATTTTCAATTTTGCTATTAGTGTTTTTATTTATTGTGTTGTTCCTTATCCACTGCTCTTTACTTTCTTTTGTTTTTATTGCTTTACTGTTTTATTTACATTACGGAAGAGGCAAAGCAATTTAGTTGCGTAAGTGGCCGTGACAAAGTGTCCGTCTGTCTTCAAGGCAGTCTCATACAGCGCCTTATGCTATTGTGCTGAAACCAACAATGGGGTCTTTCGGCAGGCATAAGCCTTTGCAAGCTCCGAGAAGAGTTGGCACTGGTCAGAGCTTAGTAGTGTAGGAAGTGGTGTTCTCTGGCTTACATGTGAACAGAGCTTTTATTTTTACATTTTGTAGGGCCCTGAGTCATAGAAGCTGTCATAGTCATAGTGCATAGCGCCAGTGACACATCTGGGGAGGGACAGATGTGTGTAAATGTTGCTTATGTGACTGTATACCTATATATCTATGTAAATTAGAAGATGGCGCCAAAAATGATGCTAGATGACCTCAAGGGTCAAAAATGGAAAATTGATACACTCTACTGTAGGTGTATGTTTGCTTGCAAATGTAAGCATGTAAGCTGGTTGGCTGGATGTTAAATAAAACCATAGAAATACCTTTGCCTCGCTGTGCCTATTATCCCTGTAGGAGACGGAATTGGCTGCAGCAGCCCATCTGCAAGCCCAGAGTGGGTATATTCTGGGATGGTGAGGGGGTTTGCTCCGCTCAGTGGCCTCCTTACTCTCTGTCCTGATGGATCTATTCATTGCATCAACAACCATTTTGCCTTGATGCTGTTTGGGTACAAGAAATCTGAACTGATAGGGAAGGCAAGTACAGTCCTCCACATCAACAAGCCACCTGCACTGGTATACGTATAGAAATTGCACATGCCTAAATGGTAACACTGTTTTAATACAGAACTGTCATTTTTACTCGCAGCATAATACAATAGGATAATAAACATGACCCAGTGGATTTTCTTGTCCAGCTTTATGTTGAGCCAGTGTTTGCCATAAACTACACTGCCGTATATCGCATTAACTGGCTTTCCTTGTGTGTGCAGAATGTCACCTTTCTCATGCCTGGATTCTTTGAGTGGATGAGGAGATCCGGCCATTGTGCCAGTCCAGTGCTTCGCCAGCACCAGGACGACTCTGACCTGTCCAGTAAAAACTCAGGTAGGTGATCGGCAGATGTATTTCCAAGCAAGGATGCAAGGATACTTGTTTGTCATGTGCAAAGCATACTGGGTAGGGTGGGACATGCAGTGCAGGGACTGAGCCATGAGGATCTGTGTGCTGTGTGTAGGGGGTGGGGCAGGTGGCATGAGGCGGGGAGCAAGGCTCCAAACCCCTTTCTCTTTACTATACAGAACGCATGTAAGCAGTAACGCACAGTAGTATACCATGGCCTCTGCAGTAGAGAGACCCAGCCTCCTTTTTTTTTTTAAACCTCGTTCATAAAATATCATTAAATCTGTGACTAAATTTGGACGTGGATCACAATTTTATCAGACAATAACAAGTTCAAAACACTGGCCTATCCCTCTACTGACGTTTTCCATGTCTGTAAAACCCTAAAACAGTCAATGGTTGAACTTCTTCTTTTTGGTCCCATTTTCACCAACAAGAATAGGCTCAAATGTGATGAATTTGTCCTTTAATAGCAGCAGTTGTTGTCTGTGTAGATTCTCATTCTCAGCAGTAGTTGTTGGTCCTTCCATTCTAATGCTTTATAGCAGGTTACGGTAGCATACTGTATGTTTTGCTGTAAAATGGTATTACACTGAACTCTCTCACTTCTCTCTGCCTAACCCTGATTTCTCTAGACCTGCAAAGGTCTTCCAGTGGCTCCAATGCTGTATATGGGAGTGGAGTATCCCTCTCCAGTCATTCTCCAGTAGAGAAGAACAATCAGGACACTACAGGTGAGTCACATAATTTGAACTCTGCTTTCCTCTACTTTAATGTGACCTGTCTTCTATGTAAACACATTGCTAAAGGGGAACTCCTATTTCATTCATTTTTGAACCTGGACTCATTTGTTAATGTGCCGTGAGAAAATAGGAACACCATCATCTCAGAACCAGATAGAAAGGATAGTAAAATATACCTGTTTCCCTCTTTGAGCTGAGCATCCCCTGACTTCCTGCTTATGCAGGTGATGTGTTTGCAGACCCCAACAGCGTTCTAGCTGGCGACAGGGCTACCGTGCAGCAGGCACTGCAGAGGCGCGCCTTCAGTGGGAAGAGGAGGATCTTTAGCAGGAACGGGGACAGGCTGGGCGCAGTGAGCAGCGTGTCGTCCACCATGACCTCACCTGGTGCCACCTCCACTCAGCTGCACAGGTAGGTCAGCTGTTCACTGGGAATGCATCACCACACGCCTGCCAAGTAGGACTGAGAGACCTAACAAAACTAATCCAGCTATCACAGAAGGACACATACCAATGGACCGGTGCCCTCACCATGACATGCACGTCAATATCAAACTCTTAAAATACAACTGCGTGGATTAAAGTTTTCCGTCACTATGACGGAATTCCGTCATCTGAATAGTCGCTGTGACGGATTTCCGTCATCTGAATTTATTTTATTTTACGTTGACTGAAATCAAATGGGAGTGCGGTGCTGATCAGAGAAGGGGGATGGTTTTGTGACGGATGTTTGGTGTATGGATTTAGCTGTAACACTGATGTGATGTTAGTCTATGTCATGCAGGTTAAATTAACAGCAGTGTTAATCCCTGTGTTTGAGCCGTGCCCTTCTGCCTGGTCATGTTTAACCCTCTAGGCGCCACTGTCGACTTAAGTCGACAAGATGCCGCACTGAATAAAACGGTCGATTTTGTCAAATAGGGTGTCAAATTTGGTTTGAACTCCCTTCCACTAGGTGGTAGACATGTCATACTACGTCCCTGACTCAGAATTATGTAATGTTTCTATACAAAATAGTCGAGCTAGAGCATGTTAAATCAGTGTGAGCAAAAGCGGAGCTAGTTTGCGTGCGAGCCATATAATTAGAGCGATATTGTCAACGTCAGCGAGTGTTTGTCTTCGTTTTTCGTCTAATGGCATCAAAGAAGTTTATCTGCAATGAAGTGTTGGGTCTTCTATTCGCAGACCCTTATTCTGAAGGCGAATATCTGCCTCCAGAAGATGACAGTGATGCGTTTAGCGACAACGCTTCAGATGCGTCCCTGCCTTGCAGTGATGCAGCTGGACAAAGTGATTATTTAGCCCTACACCAAGCACAATCTTTGGATCATTTGGCCAAAGTAGATACTCATTTGCTCAATGTCAGCGATGGGAACAGGGTTTCATGGGGTGGGAATGTTTATCAGGGAGTAAGCAGGCGTGTTAGTAGTGTGGGGAACGAGGCTGGAAGTGAAGTCAGGGTCCAGTGTTTTTACTGCGCTAGCCATGTAGCTAATTTGTTTTCCGACTGTGCCTTTCCCTAATCGCGGAGACAGTAACGTGGTGGAGACTTTGTCTAATGCCACTGGGTATGTTAGACGAGGTCAAAGTGTTTCTAGGAGAGCTAGGGGACAACGTAGAAGCAGGGTGAGGAGACGCAGTGAGAGTCCTACCCATGAAAATTCTCTCCACTCGGCACAAGTGCGTAGCAGATCTGCGCGTGCTGCTCGCAGCAGGAATAGAGGCGGTGTGGCACGGGGCGGAGGAGCCAATATGCTCGTTAGTTTATCTAGGCAAGATGATGGGAATGCCGGTGTATTGTCGCACCTGCTTTGAGTTGATCAATGAGGAGGGGCATCAAAATTGTCTCACGCCCTTTGATTAGCCAATTGGATATCTCCAATGCCAATTCGCCCCTAGATTTTCTGTGACTCTTTCTCTGATGATTTCTGGAATGTTCTTACAAATCTTTCAAATGTTACAAATGAGACAAATGGCTTTGCCCATCAGTTTTTAGCCTTTGTCAGCTCAAAAAAAAAAGCCCAACCAAAAAAAACAAACAAACCTAAAAAAAAATAAACAACTACTAACATTGTCTCTCGTCTCATCTTGTCATCTCACTCATGAGATTTTAAACTAAACAAGTCTTATGATGTGTATATATAGAATAACATATAAATGCCCCATATGTGGAATCTGAGTGCCTATGTAATAAATGGAAAATCTCTACAGCAAAAGGTCAGCCTACTGAAGGGGGAGACACAGAATTTGGCCTGGGGTTGGCGTATCCCTTTAATGGGGCAATGTTTCTAACCAATGTATGTTCCAAATTGAGGGTGGAGCCATGGCTAAATTGGTTTTCGAAGGGGTATAGGGGGATACGTGATCAAATGTTTAATTGGAAAAAAGTTCAGTCAGATGACTTTTTTTTTTTTTGCTTTAATCCCTGCAACTGTGAACGATTAAAAAAAATCAGGAATGCGTATAGAGGATAGATGTTTACATCAAGATGGCAGTGAATGGAGAAGGGAAAGATTGTGAACTGTAACTCCTTTACTGAAGTCTTTTTAAGAGTTGCAGAATAGCACCAGATATAGTCTGTAATCTTTGCGTTATGTGCAGTGTCTCAGTTGTTTATGCTGTTTGCCCCCCAGACCAGATGACACAGCAGAGTTGTTCCGGCAGGTCGTGAGTCTGGCTGCCCAGTGCAGCGTGGGCGAGCAAGACACAGACAACACCCACGATCTTCTGCAGACTTTCAGCCTGATCGAGTCCGAGAAGGTGTGTGGGCTCAGCTCCCCACCGCACGACTCTGATCACTGGCGGTTTTCCAGAGGTCAGGAGGTGACTGGCTGTGGTTCTGGTTTGGGTTTGGGTCGGGCCAAGCACTCCTCACGCCCAGCTACCGACACTGAGCGGGATCTTACCAAGTCCCGTGGGTTGGCACGGCAACCAGGCGTGGAGGGTGCCAAGGCGCAGGGTGCCTTGCAGGACTCCAGCTTTGAGGTCATCTCTCTGGGCAGCCGCTCGTCCTCAGGTTTCTGCGAGCAGTGGGGCGGGGGCGGGAGCGGGTCAGGCCCGGACAGGCTGGACGCCATACACCCCATTTCTCTACTTCCTGCCACCGTGGCCCCAGTAGCCGACTCCACCAGCGGCCTCCTGGACATCGACTCCAATGGGGACATGGTGACCAGGGCGCTTGAGGAATTGGATCTAAGCGACATCCTGGAGCTGCCTGCAGCCAGCAGAGCCCAGCTGGACCACCTCAACCTCTCCCAGGTCTCCTGCGACACCGCGGAGCTCCTGCGCACCCCATCTCCCTATGTGGTAGAGTCTGAGGAGGAGGTCCAGAACCCCATAGCAGAGGAGGTGATGGAGGGCAGGAGAAGCCTCCCCCAAGATTGGAACACCTTCCCCACACATCACAGCGGCCAAGTCCTAGACCTCCAGATCATGAGCGATCTGGGCGGGCAGTTGCCAGGCGACACCCCAGCAACATCAACACCGAACAAGCCAGCGCAGCCAAACGGAGCAGACACGGACTCCAACTGTGAGATGGTGGAAGGGAGTTTTGAGGGAAGCTGCTACCACAGAGATGGAACCAGGCATGGTTTGTACCCACTTGTTGTACAGTCAAAGCGGATAATTTCAACTTTGTAGGGTAGCTGGGAAGCCTGGTTCTGAAAGTGCTATTTTTTTATATATATAAAAACAAACCTCATAAATCTCTTTAAGAACGTACCAGCTACACTACGTATTTTGATAAGGATATGTCATTGTTACATCTTTAAAACTGAACTGATCTTGTATATGTAAGGTCATGTCTTTGAGGTTGACTCCCACTTTGCCTAAGGCTTAACCGAACTTGCTCGTCTGCCTCTTGCAGAAGTTCAGTGTGAGGTCCGGCGGGGCGCCCTACCAGATGGCCGCCTGCTATTCTGCGTCTGGCTGACAGGAAGGCTCCCCCTGAGCAGTCCACAGGGGGCGGCGCTGAGCTCAGAGCACGACGGCAGCAGCCAGTTCTCTCTGCAGCACTCCTCCAGCTGTGGCATAGGGCAGGTCAGGCCCCATTAAAACTGAATGACTTAACTTCCTGAAATCCTACTTGTCACGTTGAGTGTAACGAGCCCCTGTGCATTAGGCATTTAAGAGTTTCTATTTGTAAAACTTTTTTTTTTTTTTAAATGACTTTGGGAGAATTATGTTGAGCAGTGAGTTGAGCATGTGATATTAAAAGTTCTGCTAGTATTAGGCATTTTCCTCCAGGTTGAAATTTGAAGTTGGTGTAATTCTATGCTTTCTTTGTGTGCGTGCGTGCGCGTGTGTGCGTGCGCGTGTGCGTGTGTGTGTGTGTGTGTTATTCATGCAATACAGGAGGGGAGTAAAGGCGAGATCCTTTGCTCCACTGCTGACCTGGACCAGTCACAGGCCTGTAAGGGCCAGTTTGAGGAGGAGTACAGGCCCTTGCGCGCCCTGGGCAAGGGCGCCTTCAACTTCGTGTGGCAAGCCTGCAGGAGACACGATGGAAAAGAGGTGAGGAGGGACTGAAAGCTCTGCACCCTACCCTCCTTTTTATTCTTGTATGTTTTCTTGCACTATTATTTATTTTGTTCTGTTGTAAGTGTTCTACATACATGTCTGCACTGGAGAAGAAGATTGCTTTTAATCTCATTGTACATGTGTACAGTGACAATAAAAGACTTTCTGTCCTATTCCCGCCCAGGCATGATGTGGTCCAGATTACAGCAGAATGACAAAATGCAGAGATGCTTTGATCACCTTTTTCTAAACTTGTAAAAAGCGAGATGAAACATTTTTGAAAACATAACATCGTCATGAATGGGGGCAACATCTTTATGCAGCGCAGTCCGACTTGTACTGAAACTAAAACAAATAACTCTGTACAATGATTAAGTCTTCAAATTCTTGGTTAGGAGACTGTAGACAGAGTGGACTTGGCCAAGTCTATGGCAAAGACCCTTGATTCTGCCCATCAGCCTTTGTTGACCTGCAGATTGTTAAAGTTTGAGGATTGGCCAGACGTGCTCTGCTGGGGTCATAGTTCTTGGTTATAGCCATCTCCTGTGCATTCCTCTTCCTACAGGTGGTAGTGAAGTACATTAAGAAAGCCGACATAGTGAGTGAGTGCTGGGTGGATGACTCTGACATGGACAGAGTGAGTCAGGAAATAGCCATCCTTGCTCGGCTGGACCATCCCAACATCGTCAAGGTGGGGCTGACCAACATGCCCATTTCAATAGTCATTATCATTCAGATACACTTTGTTCCTATACTGTGTTTTCTGAAAAACTGTGTTTATGGAATAACCTCAGGTATATGTGCTTGTTTATGAATTTCTTAATGCGTTCGTATTTGACTGCTCAGAGGCAGATGCATGTGGTCTTGCCCTTAATGTTCTCACATGTTGTTCTCCCAGGTGCTGGAGGTGTTTGAGAACGACCTGTTCTTCCAGATGGTGATGGAGCAGCATGGCGATGGCATGGACCTTTTCGACTTCATTGACCAGCAACCATGTCTGAATGAGCCTCTGGCCAGCTTCATCTTCAGACAGGTCTGACCACACGTGGACACACACGTCTCCCAGGACAGCTAGAGTCTTGTAGTCGTGTGAACAGCTGTATTTAATTGAGAACCCATTTTGTTATGGATGGGAAACAAATCAGTTTGCAGTAGGACGAACACAACTTAAACATGGAGATTATTTAGTGAGAATGAACTGGTTAAACTACCACATTTATTCATTGCATAGGTTCAATCACAGAATTGAGGTTTGTCACAAATGTAATTGTCTCTTCTAGGTAGACCATCTCTTTTTCATGTTTCCAGTTTGAAACCTAAAGTGTTTTGTCAGAAGTGTATTGTTTGAAGTGACTTGTTTTAATGTCAGAATTCTGTAACTCCAACACTGCGTTTTGTCTCTGCAGGTGGTTGCCGCGGTAAGCTACTTGCACGACAGAGGCATTCTACACAGTGACATCAAAGACGAGAACATCATCATCGACCGCAACTTCCACATCAAGCTGATCGACTTCGGCTCAGCCACAGTGATGGAACCTGGAAAGCTGTTCCATGTCTTTCGTGGCACTCTGGAGTACTGTTCTCCAGAGGTTCTGCTGGGAAATGCGTAAGCACCTCAGTCAGCTTGTCAGAGTTGATTATGTAAGGGGTAACATCCGACGAGGCGTGCATTATACAGTTTTAAGTCAACGAGGTGGAGCCTAAGAACTTCCCGACGCGAAGCCCGGTTAATGCCACTCAATTATGTAGAATGTATTTAAAATAATTCTCAATTAACTTAGAGGGTTAACTTAGACTCAGTTTCGCTACAATGTGGCCTACAATGTAGCCTAATATTTGTAACGTTAAGTAGAGCGCTACGCAGCCCTCAGCCAAATTGGTTGTCAAGGTTACCTTTCATTTGGTAAGGTGATTGCTACTGCTCATCAGGGGTTAGCTAGCTTGGATTGAGCAACGCGACACGTGCAATACTTATTCCAAAACGTGGATTTATTTGTTATTTTCGGTTTACTATTTTTTTTAAGTTCATGGAAATTGAACTCCACATTGCCATTAATTGTGAAGTTTGATAGAGACAGTTACAGTATGTACGTACATTTTATTGGGTATTGATATGGAACGGTGCTGAAGTTTTAAACTTTTTTGCCAGAACTACTTTCAAGGCGTGCATGATATACGATTTTACTGCATGCCTAGCAACCAATCAGAAAGCAGCACCACATTCCAGAGGGTTCTAATGTAACTTTGCAGAGATTTGTTATTTGTGTGTGTGTGTTTATTTATTTGTGTCTGTGTGTGTGTAAGGTTTCTTTTGTGGTGTTTGTGTGTAATGTTTATTGCATGTGTGTGGGATGTTTATTTTGTGTTGCATGTGTTTGCTTATTTGTGTTCATGTTTTGTCGGGTGTGTACACTACAGCTATGAGGGTCCTGAGCTGGAGATGTGGTCTTTAGGGGTACTCCTCTACACACTGCTCTTCAGTGAGATCCCATTCAGCAGCATAGAGGAGATGTTGGCAGCCAAACTCAAACTCCCACTCCCCTTATCCCCAGGTAAGACACACTGAACACCCCCACTCCCCTTATCCCCAAGGAAGACACAGTGAACACCCCCACTCCCCTTATCCCCCGGTAAGACACAGCGAACACTCCCACTTTCTCACATTTCTCTCTCTTCTACTCTCATAGTTCAAGCTTGCAAACATACAGCACTTCAGAGTCACAAGGCTAGCGATGGAAGATTTATGTAAATTTTACAAGCTGAGCGCATTCTGTTCTGTACTGTACACAGCGCGGAGGGGATTGATTGACAGTTTTCGACAGCCCCTTAGCCAATCAGGGAGCAGAACACAATGCGCTGTTAAAAAAAAAAAAAGCATGCACTAAAAAAAAATCCGCGAGGCTGCGAAAGGTGAAACGCGTTATATACAATACTACACAAATGAAACTTCAATATTTTTTTCAGTGGTCAGTGTGCAGCTTGTGTAGCAGTATTAATTAACTGTCCTCTGAAAATAACTTTACACACAGGCATTTTTGTGTACATAGCAGGCCAAAAAAGTGAGCACACCCCACAGTGAACATGTCCAAATTGTGTCAAAATCATAATTTTTTTGAGTGAGCACCATTGTTATCTAGCACTGCCTTAAAATGAAATTCACCAGAGCTGCACAGGTTGTTTTCGTGATCTTTTTCCATTCCTCCATTATGCTATTACAGACCTGGCAGATGTTATACAGTGGTGCTCCTTCATCTCCTGTTTAAGGATGCCCCAAGGGTGCTCAATAGGGTTCAGATCTGGAGACATACTTGGCTACTCCATTACCTTTTAGCTTCTTTAGGGAGGCAGTGGTCATCTTGGGTGTGTGTTAGGGGTTGTTATCGTGTTGAAACAACTGTTGTGTGTCCAAGCTTCTGAAGGGAGGGGCATCATGTTCTGATTCAGAAAGCCACATGTTGAAATCCATGATTCCTTCAATGACCTACAATTGCCCAGTGTTGGCAGCATTTAGGCAGCCCCAAACCATGATGCTACCACCACCGGGCTTGATTGTAGGCAAGGCACAATTATAATGGTACTGTTAAACAGGCCGCTGCCACACATGCCTGACACCATTTAAGCCAAAAAAGTTTATCTTATTCTCGTCAGACCACAGGATAGGGTTTCAGGATTTCATAATTTTGGACTGCATGTCTTCAGCAAACAGTTTTCAGGGTTTTTTTTTTGTGATCAAGCTTTAAAAGTGGCTTTCGTCTGTTGCACTGTGTGGCATATTTTAGCTCTGACAGGCGGACCTCCCATTTGTGCAACCTCTGCAGCAATGCTAGCTGCACTCATGCATTTATTTTTTGAAGGCAACTTTTGCATCTGACACTGAGTGTGTGGATCCAACTTCTTTGACTGATCCTGTCAATGCCTGTTGTGACAATGCACCCATTTTGGAAAACCACCTAATGACTCAAGCCATTATGGTGTAGCTCAGTTTCATGGTGTTGCTGATTTTTTGTAGCATAGGCCATCATTCTGTAAAGCAACAATTCCATTTCTCAAATCCAGAGTT
Source organism: Coilia nasus (assembly GCA_027475355.1). Classification (NCBI taxonomy): domain Eukaryota; kingdom Metazoa; phylum Chordata; class Actinopteri; order Clupeiformes; family Engraulidae; genus Coilia; species Coilia nasus. The sequence continues at coordinate 37,052,398 of CM050221.1, forward strand.
TTCTTTTTTGCCATGAGGAGCCATGTTGATCATCCAGTGGATAGTATGACAGAATTATAGCCAAAACAATAATACAAATAGCTCTAATACATCAGACATGAATTTGTATGGTCCAGTTGAGCAGACCGAAACACAAAAATGATGAATTGGACAAGTGGGTTTTTATGGTTGAATGATATGTACAGTTATTATTCAGGGTGTACTCACTTTTGTGGCCTGCTATTCATACAAAAATGTGTAAAGTGTGTTAAGTTGTTTTCAGAGGACAGCAAATTAATAATGGTACACATGCTATACATTGACAACTCAAAAACATATCGAAGTTTCATTTGTGTAGTACTGTCCCTTGAAAAGATATAGCATTTTTTTGCTGAAACGTGAAGGGTTACTCACTTTTATGACTGTATATGCAGATGTTTATATACAGGGTCATATTGCACATTGGTTGTACAAGTTATTGCACATAGATTATATTGCTCAGTATATATATTGCAAGTACAGAGATGTGCCTTATGTTTTTTGGAGGGGGAACACTTCACACAAAACTCAGTATAGATATAGATATTAATGATGATAATAAAAGTAATCTTTATAGCACAATTCACACAAGATGCAGCTCACTGCTTCAGTTTTCTGCTCAGTGCAGTAGTGCTTCACAGTTTGACAAGATATTGCATTGTATCCCACACCATGTAAGTTCAAATGGTGTGACGGCTTCTGTCTTTGCCACAGAGCTGATTGAGATGCTGCAGGGGCTGCTGCGGCCAGAGCCGACCCTGAGGATGACCCTGCAGGAGCTGCTGCTGGAGCCGTGGCTGCGTCAGCCCATCAACCTGGCCGAGTACAGCTGGACCGAGGTGCTCGGCACCCACCGAGAGCAAGGTACAGCATCGGCGTGCACACACCTGAGTTCCACAGCAATACCTCATTTCACCAAACCATGCTTTGTTTCTCAGGCGTCTAGCAGTCAGCTTACAAGTTTATAATCATCTAATGGAAAATAATTTTTAATGATGTTGGTCATGCATGAAATGCATTACATTCCTTGTTTTTTATCTTTGCGAATCTATGGACTCTTTTACATTTTTTGTTGACACCAGGGTACTATGAAGGCTTTTAGTTTTGCAACATCTGTTGATGTCTTTTTTTGTTCTGTTGAGTGACACTTGTTACCTGGACTGGCCGCTTATGAATTAACAGCACCCCTTTTTCCAATGTACAGGAAGAGAATGCAGGCTATGAATTCCATGGAGTAGTGTTTGGTAAAAACCTGTTGTCCTAGACCTAGCTGTGCCTTTGGCAACAGTGAAGAGATGACGTTTCTTTGTACATTACAGTTATGTAGTACATAGGTTGGGGCAATGACTCATCCCAGGATAATCAACTCATCATGTTTCAGAATATATGATGTAGATATATATATAGAATTAGTGGTTCTAGATGTATTTGTGTAGCTTTGGAAAAAATAACACTAATTGGACCCTGACAAAGGTGTTTAGTATTGTTACAGATATAGGGTCATGTAGAATTTGACATTTGTCCTTTTTTCCCCTGAAGTCTCTTGATGAAGTAGTACATCATTTCCATTTTTTCCCCCCTGCGATATTACAGACTTAAAGTTGTGGGATCACTCGGACAAAAGTCTAACACCTCATGGAGTCGAAAACCTGTACTGCAATGCGGAAGACCATCTGCAGTCATGCGATGACACTCCGCTTCAGGATGAGCAGGAAGAGGAAGACGAAGAAGAGCATAAGTCCATGGCCGCGTTAGAGGCAGAACTGCAAAAATATCTTACAGATGAGTAAAAAAAAATTCAAACCTCACATAGCTCACCTAATGTTAAGACACTTGAGCTAGAAAACTAAAAATCATTAAATATCAGTTTTTTATTATTAATTTTTTGTTTTGTTTTGTGTCTTACTTTAGGAATGAATGGTTGTCTTATTGCTATATACAGTACTTATGATGAGGGTAATCATTTGCCGTAAATGGGGGAAAGGCACCCTCGTTATGAAGTAAATGCTGTTTTATGTATTTTTGTTTCATGTATTTTGTAATTGAATGGAAGTGGTTAACACTACATGTTTACCTGCATAGTGTCCTTCATTAGGTGGCTGTAGATTGTAGTGATGGTAGTTATTCATGAAGTCTGTTGTTTAATGCGTGCAGATGTTTAATAATCCTGTGGTGGAGGCTCTTGCACAGTGGCAACATGCAAACTCACCAGATGACAGCTAAAGAACTTTAAGCCGAGTGGTGCACAACCCTCTCTCTCACACACACAGACACATACAAGTAACGCACTAGTGCAAAACGCAAATGTCCAAAAAGAAGTGCTCACAACACAAAACAGTGCCTCTGCCACAGAGCAAAGCTAAATCATGTTGTTTTTTTTTTTTTTTTGTTTATGGAAATCTGTTATCTTATTGCCACAAGTTGGCTTGCATTTCAAGTTTCTGTACTCTATTCAAACTTGTGAATTATTTTAAAATTCATATTAATTAAAAAATAAAGATTTTCACCTGTCCAGTTTACAGTGTTAAAATTGTTGTCAGTAGGCTATTTGGCAAAATTGCTGTGCTTATGTAAGCTGCAAGTAACATCATCTGAAAATGTTGATTCCTTACTATACTGCAGCATATCAGTGAAAACTAAAAACATTTTAGTGGATTTTTATTTCGCTTTAATAATTAAAAAACACTACAAAGCAATACTTAAGCAAAAACATAAAACAGCACACGCATTTCCTTACATTAAACATTTCATTCGGGAATATCAGCTCTAAAACTCTTGTATTTACTGAGAGAACGCTTTAATTCATAATGCATAACACACATATTAAAACACACGTCTGAAAATTCTAGCAAAAACAACTGAACACACAAAAGCCTTAGCACAACCAGTGGAAATGCAGCACGTTAATCTGTTGTATGAAGATAAGGAGAGCAAATGTAAGGGAAAATGACAAAAGAAGAGTAAAACTACATTTAAAAAGACCTGGCAATAGACAGACATTTCAGATACCCAGATTATGTGCTGTATTTGTTTATCATGATTCTGCATCCAATAAAATACCCTACAATGTAGATTTAAAATCCTATGCTGTACGTATACTGAATGGTCCTCATCTGCCTTGCACAGGCAAGGAAATCCATTGATTTGTATAGAATTCCATTTTCGTGATTACAATACTACAATATGTTATTGAACAAATGCCATCTCCAAGTGTGTTTTATTATTTAGCTTGTGTGTAGCGTTTTAAACAATTAAACAATTCTGCAATACGTGTGTGTACAATGGGTAGGAACTGCAACTACTATTCCAAGATTAAGTTGGAACGTTTATTTGGGGTTCGTGTTTCTCGCGGGGATATTTTTTCGAAGGACAACGATCCGAAATTGTGGACAGAAGGTGACGGCAGGTTTTAAGTTATGCTGGTGCTTTTTAAGTTTGGATGGGTTATTGCACACTGAGTAAAGCTCTTACCTGCAGCAAACGTTGCCTAAAAGCATACTTTAGGGGTCCAGTAGCTGAATTTGTTACTGAAACTCGTACCTGTCAAACTCGTCCTTACCATGCAGGCTGTTAGATGGAGTTTGAGAGCGTCGACCCGTCTTGCTGTGAAGTCTGCTGGTCTTACCGAGCAAAATGCAAGACAGCCGCCCTTCCTCAATCGAATGTTATACTCTCATGTTCGAGATTCACGGGCGCCTGCACAGCCACATGGACGTGAGCTGTCATCGCGAACTCTGCTTGATCTGGGTTTCACCGAGACACAGGCTGAGTCAGTGTGTGAAGGTGTCATCAAAGCTCTTGGAAAACGGTCAGACTCGTATGACATGTCTACAATCATGGCCTTACTAGTACTGGGTCTGAATTCCTCCAGCATAGTCAAAATCTTTGATAAATCGCCAGGGCTGTACGCAGAAAAAGGACCAGTTGTGCAACAGCGAATTCAGAATTTGTCGAAACTGGGATTAGTTGAAGGTAAGTGAAGTTCACAGTAAGCAAACATATTTGAAGTGATTTTTGCTGCTTTGCAACATCATGGCATGCTTTGCAATAGCGTTTTAGAAAGGATTGGCCTCTTGTATTAATCTGTATGTCTTATGCAGGCTGCATTCAGAGAGTGATAAGCCACTACCCACAAATTCTCATTATTCCTGCCAAGAACGTAAATACAGCAGTCCAGTTTCTCAAAACGAAATGTCTCTTTACCTCCCAACACGTGCGAGAGATCCTGCGGGATTCCCCTCAGGTGGTAGAGGAGGACCTCAATGATGTGGAATATAAATTTCAGGTAATTGCTTATTTTGTTTGCGGTCACCTCTATAAAAACACATACATTTGCATAACCTACATTGTGGTGAAGGTATCCTTTTTTACTATAAATGGCAGACAAATGTGTAGACTGTATGTGCACTTCTCAGTAATTACTGTTTCAATACAGTATTCTTAGTATTCTTTCAACCTGACGTAAGCGAAGTATCTCCTCTGCTGTCCTATGCTTTCAGTATGCCTACTTTCGTATGGGTGTGAAACAGCCGGATATGGTGAAAGCCAGATTATTCAAGGTGGACATGGAGGAGTTGCGCTGCAGACACTGCTTCTTGGAGCGCCGGGGCTTCTACCAGACGCCGGACAAGAAGGGCCAGACACTCATTGTCAACCCCAAACTGAAGGACTTCCTCGCAGCCCCTGAGGAAGTTTACCTAGCCCAGTTTGCTAAGGCCACCAAAGAGGAGTTGGATGTGTTTCGCGCGCTGCTTGCCCGAGAAGACAAGGATGAAGGCCTAAAGGAAGAGTATTGGCGCATCGAGGAGGGTGAGAGTGAAGAAGAAGAAGATATGATTGACTTCCAGAGGGGAAACATGGGATCCTCGGGATATGAGAAGAGAAAGAGGAAATGATGAGGCCAAAGTTGAGGTCTGCTGGATTTGTAGAACCAAAAGACAATCCTGTGTTACTGTTAGGGTCATGTCACCCATGAGAAATAAAGACTTTACTATATAACTAAAACCACCCACTTTTTCCCTTATTTTAAAGGGCATTGTCAAATCACACACTGTAACACTGGAAGTGATTATGTAAGTATAGTCTGTGGTACTTTTTAGAAGCTGTGTTAAAACATTACTGTCCATTTGCAGTAATGTATGCAGCATTTTGACATCTACCAGTGTTCGTGTTGTTTCTTTTGTGATTCAGCATTTATTTGTAAACAAGCTTTTGACTGCAGAGTTTCGATGACGGCATTTTTTTTTATTTACATCAGTCATAAATAAAGGCTCAAAACATCTTTACTGCCTTTTTTGTCACATCACGTCATGTCAGGTCACAGATAAGCAGCAATCTGTGTACATACTTTAGCTCTGTGTGTGTGTTTGTGTGTCTTTATATCCTTATATCCACAATGTGAATAAGTATGTTTTTCATTTCTCAATATGGCCAGTGTCTCCCAGAACACAACCCCACATGGAATTGCATCATGCAGCCTTTTTGTGTGCATAGGACCACCACACAGCATATGGCCAGGCCTTTATAACTAGTCATAGTTTACATCCGGATATGTGGTGTTATCATTGGGAAGGCAAGCATCTAATAAGGACTCTGACAGTGTGTGCTTCTTGTCATGCAAGGGTTAGGATGGAAGTGGGCATGTGTATGTGTGTATGGGGTGGGGGGGGGCTTTCCAAGAGATGTGGTGTTACCATGGTATACGTGTATGGCTCTTTGAGGTGTGTCGAGCAGCATTATCTCATATGAGTCAACAGTGCGCTCACATTGACTGATAAAGAGTGGTGGAGAAGGCAGTCTGGAGAGTATTGATTTACGAAGCCATTAAACTAATGGTTGACCACATGAAGGGAGCACCAGGCAGCCCTCAACCAAGACCTCCGAGACTCAGGTAAAGAGCTCCTGCAGGGTTTCTGTTTGCATCATTTTGACAAGGGATGTGAGTGCCTGTTGTTTTCAGTGAGAATCGATCACTCATCAATATGTTCTGCCGTTTGCTTTGAATCTTGTGGATTCTGAAAAACAAGGGAGGTAACAAAAGCCTATAACATCACTGGTGACGTTTGCATTTCTGAATGATAACCTAATTTCTGAAAAGCCGTGCTGTTGCTCTTCAAGTAAAGCGAGTACTGTTATCTGTTATGTGTACTATGTTATATCCTCATCAAAATCACTGCCAGGTGGTAGAGTAACAGGAGATGTGATAGGTGTCGTAAGTGGATGCCTTGACTAAAGTTCTGCATATTGAGGACATTGTCATCTTAAATGAAATAGATTTACTTAGCTAAGTAAGTTTGTAAAAAAAAAAAAATTGTCAAAGCTGAAATAAAAACGAAATGCTTAATAGTGGTCTATCACATTTCAATAAAGTCCAGTATTTACAGGAAATAGCTATAGTAGAAAAGTGCTAATAAAATCAATCACTAGTAAAGTGATTGGCAAACAGCATTGCCTTCATTTACCCAGTTTGATAAGATATAACCTGCCAAAAAATCTTAAACTTACTTATCTGCAGCCCTTGAAATAAAATCAACTGCTCTTCCAAACACAACCACAGCAGCAAATGTGCTTTAAATCACAGTACCAGCCACAAACACACTGAGGTATCCAATTTGTTCTGACCCATCATGGTTAGACTTATAGAACTCGAGGGTGTTTAATCAGGCTTTCGGGAGTTTAGGGTATTTGGCTAAATGATCTGCTATGACTAGTGCAACCAATATGAAACATCGTTTGTTATCTAATTTCACAAGATAATAAATAACTGATACGTGTTAGGATGAGCTACATGTCAATAATAGTACGCGATGGATACTGATTAAATAGGCATGCATTTTCAGCATCCCGTGATATTTGTCTCAGTGTAGTGTCAGAACAAGTTAATCAGGTACTTGTCACATGCTACCCTGATAAGAACCATTATTAACGCCTCTGAAATAAATCAGCAGGTGCCTTGTTTGGCTTTTAATATGCTGTAGCCCTTGAACAGATGGCTGGTAAACATATAAATTACTGAGTTATTTACACTTAAACATGGCTTATGGCTTTAGTTGATGACTATTTCCACAATGTTACCTTATTAGACTTAATAAATAAGGATAATATTTAATTTGTATCCAGTGTAAAGCGGTATGATTTATTTATTTTATTTTATATTTCTTCAAGTTGGAAGCAGTGGATACTAGTAATCTACATTTCCCTGGGCCAAGAAGACATTCCAGCCTCCAAAAAAGCACTCATTTCCAGCTTGGCACCCCTGGTCCAAATGACCTTCACCATCATCGCCAACGTGTCAAACAGCTGGTTTGACGGGATGGATGGCAAGCATGTAGAACTCTTTCTCATCCCCTCTGTTCTACTCACCCTGGGCACACTGATCCTGGACCCCCTACTGGTGGGCTGCATCTATTGCACTGCTGTGCTGCGCGAAGAGACCCGCTACCTCCTGCTGGCCAATACCCTGGTGGCTGACATGGCCTTTGTCAGCCTCAACGTTGCCATGGTGACATGCGCGGTGCTGCGCGTGTCTGTCCTGCGGGTGGCCTGCGAGGTTGTCATCACCGCCACCGTCACGGCCTACTGCTGCGCCGTGCTGTCCGTCACCGTGATGGTGGTGGACACATACGTGGCCGTGCGCTGGCCGCTGCACTACGACAGCCTCCTGCCTCCGTCCCGGGCCCAGAAGATCTCCGCAGGGCTCTGGTTCCTGGCCTCCATGTACCCGCTGTCCCTGATCATCATCCTGGAGCGGTTGGAGGAGGAGCAGCCCCAGTGGCTGCCGCTCTGCCTGGTGCTGATCACGGTGGGCGCCCTGGGGAAGGACATGATGGTGGGCGTCCACATGTATTTCACCATCGGCGCCGTGCTCTGCTTCCTGCTCATCATCTACTGCTACGTGCGGCTCTACGTGGTGACGCGCCGCTCGGGCATCTGGCGGCAGCGGTATTCTCGGGCGCGCCTCACGCTGCTGGCCCATGCTGTGCTGCTGCTGCTCTACTTCGTGCCGGGCCTGGTGTTCACCGTGGAGCTGGCGCTGTTCGAGAGCAGGCAGATGGGTGGCCAGGCCAACGTGTGGGTGAACATGGCCAACATGAGCATCCTCATGGTGCTCCCACGCGCCGCTGCACCTTATCTGTACGGCCTGCGCTACCGGGAGATCTACACAACGCTGAAGCACCTGCTGTTCAAGAGGAGACAACTCAGCCAGGTCAGCACGGTGTCATGACTGGAGTCACCCCGCACTGACCGCACTGCTTCGGAAAAGAGGGGAGGGCTTTTGTGAAGATGCCTAAATGGAACACAATCAACCAATGTCATGTTAATTCTCTATATTTATATTTAGTAGCATGGTATATAGGCCCTCGGCCTCAAAAAAGGCTGTGGTTGCCTTGTTACTACTTGCTACTTGTTACCTTATTGCTCTTTTGTCATGCTGATGTTGGTGCCACTACCATAAGCAACTTCCAGCTTAAAGGCGCAGTGTTGGATATTGTACATATGCACACTTTTGTCCAATCTAGCAAATTGCTTCTTACAGCATTGCTTTTCTTGTTGTATTTTTGGTGTCTACAAAATAGTGTTTGTAGACATCCCTGGTTCTGTAAACAGGAAACGAGCTTAGTGGCTCAGATAGAGCCATAAACAATCTCAGCGAATCAAAATCATCTGCAATCCGTGATGGGATCTGTGGAGCACCTTAGGAGTCATTTGTGAACCGTGCTAAACAAATAAAATTGAATTAAGTTAAAGTTACTGATCTGTTTTCTCACTGTTATGTTGAGACGTAATGACAGTGGGTACTAAAGCATCCAAAGTTTCCAATAAATGTTTCATTTTGTTTATTTTTTACAGCATTTGCACCCTGTCTATGTTTATATTGACAAATGGCATGAATAAATATAATTATCATATGAAAAAGTAAATGTATACTTGTGAATTTTGTGCTAATAAAGCAACTCAATAAAGTCTGGTGTCTCTATTCCCAAGTGAAAACGTTAGAATCATACGTGGTATTACGCAACCACATCCCTCACCCAACCCTGACCCATTGCTGATGGCGATGTAATGGCGAAAAGAGCAATTTGGTCCATTTACCCTCTTCAGATATGTGTACATAAAAACGCGTCGCCCAGGAGACCACGGACAGATACATCCGTTTAATCAATCTGTGCTGTGTTCTCGTCACCTTAACACCTTAAGCCTCAGAGTGAGTCTGCTCCGCCAACTGAGCGCTGTTGCATTTTCCCCTCATCAGTCGCAAGCTGTAAGCTTCGGTGTGAGTCTGCTCAGGTAACTTAGCGCTTTGCCTCCTCAGTCATAGGAAGTAAGCACAAGATGTGAGAATGGCCACGGCAGCCCACGAACGTGTGATGTCTTCATCTGCTTTGGAGGAGGCTGGAGACTTTTTCATGTCTCTGCTGTGTGCGTTTGGGAACTGGTACAATGGGTCCGGTTTTGCTGAGGAGCACAGTCGTCTGTCTACGGGGCCCAATGCCTCCCAAAGTCAGGTGGAGTTGTTCGCCCGCGAGTGGAGTGTCTTCCTGCTGCCGCGGCCCACACGCCTACTGCAGGTGTGCCCCATCCTGGGCTTCCTGGCAGCTGGGCTGGTGACGCCCCTGATCCTGAGCCGCGTACTGACAGACGCCCGCCTGAGGCAGCAAACCCGCTTCCTCCTACTGGCCAATGCGCTGCTCAGTGACCTCCTCTTCCTGTCCGTCTACATGATCAGCACCTGCCTGAACGTGAGCAACGTGCTGATGTCCGACTACGCCTGTGCTTCCCTGCTTTTCCTGCTGGGGGTGCTCTACTTTGCTGGCATACTCAGTGCCAAGGCCATGGTGCTAGACACCACTTTGGCAGTGCTGGCACCGCTGCGCTACCTGGCCCTCTGGCCCCTCTCCCGCACCAAGGGGGCCATCGCCACCATCTGGCTGGTGTCAGTGCTCTTCCCCGCGGCCTCGGTGGGTACGTTCCTCTGGTACCACGCCACAGCGCCCTGCTCCCTGCACATTTGCTCCCTGCCGCTGGTCCTGGTGCTGACGGTCAGCCACTCCTGGCCCATGCAGATGTCCATGCTGCTGACGGTGACCGGCATTCTGGTCATCCTGCTGCTGGTCCTCTCGGGCTACCTGGCGCTGTGCTGGCAGACGTGGCAGGCGGGCGTGTGGCGGGGCGAGCGCTCGTCCCGTGCCAGGGGCACCTTCCTCATCCACTACCTGCACCTGTTCCTCTCCTTCTGCCCCATGCTGGTGCTGGCCATCGAGCTGCTACTCTGCTACCGCCACAGGATCCTGGACCTGCGCGCCAACCTCTGGGTCTCGCTGGTGGTCTGCAACGTGCTGCTGGTGCTGCCCAAGACTCTAGCACCCTACCTGTACGGACTGAGGTACAGGGATTTGTCCGCCGCGTTGTTTGCTTTCTTTAGACCGAGGCGAACGTCTGCCGTCAGTCCTGAAACTTGACTGTGTGCCACATTTTGCATGTGCGCTCCCATGCCCAGCCAGACACCAGACTGGAAGGATTGTCCTTATGTTTTGTTTTGGTGTTTTGTTTTGTTGTTTGGTGTATGTTTTGGTGTTTTGTTTTGTGTGCTTGGTCTTTTTGTGCTCAGCCAATTTTGTTTTGCATGGTCTGTCCTTATGTATATATGTAATGAATTTATGTATGGAGGCAAGAGTCAGTAGAATGGCTGTGATTAACTAAATGTCAAATTAATGTGTAATTAACTAGTTACATGAAAAGGGTATGTTTTTTTTTACTGCCACAATTTCGAGAACCTTGGATAGCCTTCTGCTAAAATCTATCTGTTAGCATTCACCTATGCCTTTCTTTTTTATTTCTGTGCAGTCTTTCTGGAATCTTTTTAAAAAGTATTTTCCACTCTGCACCCTTGAATGATTTATTTTCCCCTCCCTCATGAACTGTCTTGATGAGTTAAGGAAAATCTTAACACATTTTTAGCATTGTTAGTCATTGGAGCCATTTGTCCATCCATGAGGACAGCACTCTTGTTGTTTGTTGCCGGCTTTGTGTACTACACAGAATATTTTTATACCTTTGTTTTTGACCCCCTTTTCTGTGAAGTCTATTATCTCATTTGCACCAGCGAATTCGTCAATTGGAATATTTTTATGGGATCAATAATTATAAAACATGCTACATGTCACCAAATGATGAGACTTTTGATTATTAATGCTTGCCGCCACACTGCCCCCCCCCCCCCCCCGCTAGTGCGATACCTGTAGTGGCTGAAATCAACAACCCTTGAAAAAAACATTTTGTCCAGCCTTGGTATGTTTCAGCAACCCAACACAAGAGGGCGCGAGTGTTCTAAGGTGTGCCAACTATCAACTGTTGCACAGGGGGTTAACGGTACTTGTTTTCTTTCTCCCGGAGGACAAAGTGTTCTCAGTTGAAATATGTTAATATGCACCCCAGCTGTTCCTCTAGAATTATAAAACGATTATACAGATTTTAACATAATGCACTACTGTTGTGTTTTACCTCAGAAGCACATGTTGGTAACAGAAAAGTGCTAAAGCCATGATAATTAGGTTCATTATGGGAGTAGGTAAAGAATATGCATGTGCTTTTAAATTAAGTTTTTTTTGTTGTTGACAAAACTGGTCTGCTAGTGTCCAAGTTTAATCTGGATGTAAATCTTTTGTTAACGAAGCGTGGCGGTTTTAATGACAGTCCTACTACCTATTTAGCAACTCCCCCCAGACAGAAAACTTTACTGGTTTCAACTTCCTCAAACGGTCGATTTGCCTTCCTCGTTGTTTTGTTTGCAAACAAGCTATCCACGTGGAATGTGTCTGTGAGTGCTTTTGGGAAATGTTGTCTCAGAGCCTTTCGATACTTCAATGACATCACGTTCAGAAATACACTTCCCATGAGCACCTCCTACAGTGGATTTGGAGCGGTGCTGAGGATGTGACATAAATAACCCTGCACTATTGTCCTTTTCCAGACTTCTTTGTGCCAGCTAAATATCTCCGAGTCAACATGTCACGGTCACCGCGGAATATTTACCTTTCCACGTAGACCCGACAATTGTGAACAAGTATATTATTTGACACTTTATCTCTTATGGACTTTGTTTTTCGACTTTCCAAGAATTTTCCCTTACGGTTGTCTATTTGGTTCCAGAGAACAAGGTAAGATAACAGATCCTGTCATGAAATGCGTCACACAGCATCTCACGGTGTGGTTCTTGTCTCACGTATTTATTGATCGTCCAATAATATGTACTGGTAAAAAGAGATATGGCATTGTATCCAGTATGTCTAAATTTGGTGCGATGACTGAACTGCAAGGGCCTTCATGGCCGCTTATTTATTTTAAGTGAAATGGTTCTGGTGTTTTTCTTGTGCTTGCAAACAGTCCTTAACACACCTCTGGCTTTTACGACTCAACAGGTAGCTCTCTATAGACAATGTCTCTGTGTTGCAACTTGTCACATCACATACTTGCATAAGCTATGTCTGAAGCGGCCTTATAAATAGTGGCTTAGTTTTTTTTTTCATGAACTGTGCTGTGACTGTATTCATGATACATGACGGTATATTAAAAGGAAATGTTAAACATTTTTGGCACAATGTTTTATGTAATTACGCAGTAGTAACACTATTCCCTGTCAGTTAATCTGGGTTTATAAGGACAGTAATAAAATGGACAAGTGGCTGTAAACAACACGCTGGCAAATCACTAACACGGTAAATTATTCATAAATTCAGCATGTCAGTATGTCGGTCATATAGTAGGCTAATGTTGCGTGTAAGTGGGTTAGGCAACATTATGAGCAATTTGAGATGTTGAAACAACAGCCACTATTTCATAACATACTCATTATTGGACTTCCTAACACACAAAGGCTTCATTTGACTTTGACAAAATATGTCTTTGGTGGTTCACTATTTGTCTTAATTAATCAGTCAAATTTGATTAAAATATGGCTTAACTTAACACAGTGAAACTACACTGATGCTCAACCATTTGGTTTTTAATATTAAACTAAAATCCAGAACTTATAGTTGTCACTTGAGATGATCAATGTCTTGGCGCCAGGTGCGGCATTGTTCTCTCATCATGGCTGATGGAGCCAGGCCGTTGAGATGACGCAAGTCTCTGGTTTCCTTTAGCCCAATCCCTCCTACAACCAAAACAAACCGGATTGACGCTTCTGTTCTGCCAGTTGCACAACCAGGAGTGCTTGTTTCCCCGTTTTTACAATTTACTGAACTCCTGAACCAAAGTTCCCTCGCCTTGGGGCACTGCTGTTGTTGACAGAGCATACCACATGGCTTCAGGAGTTGTTTCCAGTTAAGTCCCAGAAGGTGCCTCTTCTGCCAATCTTCCTTGTTTATCCCTCCTTGTGGGGATGCAAGAAGCTCACCTGAGGTAGTAGAGCTGATCGTTTTAGTACTTAAGACACTCTTAAGCATCCAGATTCTTTAGAAAATATGCAGGCCACATCTAATCTCTTTAAGAGAGATCCAGATTTCTTATTTTAAAAACTTGGTTTACAGGTATGAGTAGATTAAAATGCCAAGATCAGGCACATGTCAGGCATCCTCAGAGGGTTTGGGAGAGACCGCTAGCTTACATACTCAAGAAGTGCTGAATTCTCTGGGTTTCTTTAGGTGCTAGGTTGCAGAATCAGCCTTTGACTTCAGGTCGTTGTTGGACTCAGTGGTGCAGCCATGGTGCTGATTCTGGGCCGGAGGCTGAACCGGGAGGACTCAGGAGTGAGGGACTCCCCAGCCGTGAAACGCAAGGTGTTCGAGGTGGACCCCAAAAACCTGAGCGGCCATGACGACGCGTACGACTTCTGCTCGGGCGGGCTGCATGGCGAGGGCATCCTGCAGGCCTTCAACGAGTTCCGTGACAACCGCCTCTTCACCGACGTGGTGATCTGCGTGGAGGGCCGGCAGTTCCACTGCCACCGCGCCGTGCTGTCGGCCTGCAGCAGCTACTTCCGCGCCATGTTCTGCAATGACCACCGCGAGAGCCGTGAGATGCTGGTGGAGATCAATGGAATCCTGGCCGAAGCCATGGAGACCTTCCTGCAGTACGTGTACACGGGCCGTGCCAAGATCACCACTCACAACGTGCAGTACCTCTTCGAGACCTCCAGCCTGTTCCAGATCTTCCCGCTGCGCGACGCCTGCGCCAAATTCCTCGAGGAGCAGCTGGACCCATGCAACTGCCTAGGCATCCGGCGCTTCGCAGACACCCACTCCCTCAAGCAGCTGGCCAGCCGCTGCCGTACCTTCACTCTGCAGAACTTCATGGAGGTGGCGCAGCACGAGGAGTTCCTGGACCTGCGCAAGGAGGAGCTGGAGGAGTACATCGCCAGCGACGAGCTGACCATCGGCAAGGAGGAGACGGTGTTCGAGGCGGCCATGCGCTGGGTGTACCACTGCACGACCGACCGCAAGCCCATGCTCAAGGACCTGCTGCAGCACGTGAGGCTGCCCCTGCTGCACCCCAACTACTTCGTGCAGACGGTGGAGGGGGACCAGCTCATTCAGGTGGACCCCGAGTGCTACCAGCTGCTGCACGAGGCCCGGCGCTACCACGTCCTGGGCAACGAGATGATGTCCCCCAGGACCCGGCCACGCAGGTGAGTCACAGTCTGGGTCAGCAGGGTACAGAGTGGTGGCTTACCTGACGATTTAAAGAGGGAATGTAACCTGGGACAAAATGGTCCTTATCAAGGAAAAAAAAATATTAAGGAGTTTTTAAGACAATGAATAAAAAAAAAAAAAGAAAGAAATCTCAGACAGAGGTAGACAGTGTTTACCTGGGGTAATTCTTTACTCAAGCAAACATATTAAGCCCTTAAGTAGCCCCTTTTTTCAGATGAGGGATCTAGAAGTTGGATTAAAGACTTAGACGTTGGTGTGTGTGACTTAGGCATGTGATTTAAGTTGTTAATAACCAACTTGAGCTTGATAATTAAAGGATGTTCAGCACATATCTTTGCGAGATTAAACACATATGTGCGTTATAAGCGAAGAGGAAGCTTAGCACAGGTAGCCTTGTATCTCAGTGCCAATCGTTTTGTGACATCTGTTGTCAGTTGTGATACACTGGCATTTTCTGTGAAGCGATGCTTTGTAAGAATGATAAAATCTGTTAAAGCCTTTTTTTTGTGAATCAAGTTTCTGGCACCAGAAGGGCTCGTTTTACTAAATGCAAAGCTGCCAAACGGTTATGTGTCAGCGAGAATGGCTCGTACACACAGCGGCTGCCTCTCTAGGGCGAAGATCATTCACAAGACCTGTTTTTCTCTTGTGCCTGATGAGGGAAATTACCGTGACTTGTTCATACATATTCCGCCCAGCAACAGAGGTGTTGCAATCCACCATAACATACGCCCTACCTTTTCATTAGCCTCCTGTCTTAGCTTCAGGACAGTAAGGGCAGTAGGATGTTTGCTAACCAGTGGTTTTCTTTTGAACACTTTACTGCGTGCATGTTGGTATGGGGAACCTACCTTAGCGACACACCATTGTTCTATTAGTGAACCCTTTCATTAGGGCTTAATCAGATCATGTGAAAACAGCAACGCTTGCGATTACAAACTTAAAACAATTTAAAACAAGGACAAGGAAAGTGTTATCTACTCTAAAGTTCTGGAAGTGTGCCACCTGCTGTGCTGATATAGTGTTATGATGGTGTTTGACGGTGTGTAGTTAAAGTGAGGTGTACACCTGTAGCATCCGGATTAAAGGGGTTCGTGTTTGTGTGTTCGCCCCTCACTGAGCAGGAACTGTGGGTTCGGAGGCACGTGGCGGTGGTTGTCCGTGAGCAGGCGCCCGAGGTGTCAGTATCCAGGCAGATTAGGAGCCACCTTGCCTCCTCTAACTCCACCCCTCACCCCAACCCCACCCCCACCCCACCCCGTCCCTTAGTCTTCCGAGGAGGCCACGCACTCTTCGCATCACTCAGGAAGCCCTGGGGGCCGACTCCTCCTCGGCTGTCTTTCTATCTCTGTCTCAGCCTGTGATTTTCTGTGCCTCTGTCTCTCTCTCTCTCTCTCTCTCTCTCTCTCTGTCTGTCTCTCTCTCTTCCTCTTCTTCTCACACACACACCCTCCCACTGTCTCTCTGTCTCTGTCTTTGTTTGTCTTTCTGTTTGTGTGTGTGTGTGTGTGTGTGTGTGTGTGTGTGTGTGTGTGTATGTTTATGTGTCTGTGTGTGAACACGTGTTTGTGTGTGTCTCTGTCTCCTCACCTGTCTGGAGAGCTTTTTCTGGTACTTTCTAAAGCTTCAGAAAGAAGCACCACTACAATTATCCCACCAGTGTTGACTCAAAATACACCTCTTCATCTTTTCCCTTTCATGTATATCTATCCAGATCCTGTTTTTTGTCAGAACTTGTTAAAAAGAAAACTTGGCTTCCCTAATGTTATACTTTTCAAGCACTCAGTAGACAAGTGTGTCTGACCTCACCACACCGGTGTAAGTGCTGCCTCAGTCTTTCCCTCGACTGCCTCCGATTTGCCAACTTGGCAGCCATCAAGACATCACACTCAAAATGGCTGCACGCTTTGAGGGAAAGTCCCACCCAGTTCCTCGCTAATTTGTTATGGATTTTTTTTTAGGAAGTCACTTGCTTCCTTGTCCCAGTCTAACATATATCGTTTTAACCCCCCCTCTTCTACCCCACCCCCCCCCAACCCCAACACACACACACACACACACAGGTCCACAGGCTTCTCTGAGGTGATCGTGGTGGTGGGGGGCTGTGAGCGAGTGGGTGGATTCAACCTGCCATACACTGAGTGCTACGACCCTGTGACGGGTGAGTGGAAGTCCCTGGCCAAGCTGCCCGAGTTCACCAAGTCAGAGTACGCCGTCTGCGCCCTCAGGAACGACATCCTCGTCTCAGGTGAGAGAGCCTGTCTGATACCATAGCCATGTTAATGCTCAAAACATTTCTGTGATTAGTGTTTTGTAATGGTAACGCCCCAAGCAAGGAAAAAAATAGAAAAGGCAAACAAAGAAGAAAAAAGAAAATAAATAGAAGGAGCTGATATGTCCTGGCATGACTGTAATTTCGTAACTGTGTTGGTTTGTCAGCAGCACTTCAGCACAGAATGTGCGAGGTTTCAGGAAAAAGTGAAGCAACGTGTGTTGTTCACGCAGCATGTGCGAGTTCCTTGAGAGCCCCAGGCCTTGTTGCCTCACTGGGGCTGTGTTGACCAGTGGAGTGCATTCTGGGAAGGGCACCAACAGAGCAGCCATCCCATAACATCCCTCTTGAAAAAAAAGAAAAACCAGCAACTGGCACAAGTTTTAACTTGAGCTGAACGATCACGTCATCTGGGGCTCATACTTGCTCTGCAAGTTCATTTCTTAACATGCAATCATTGCACGTCTGATTGGTTTAGTTTTTTTTTTTTTAACAATTTCATTGTGGTTTAGGAACTTAACACTTTGTACCATTTATAGTCAGATGTGAACAAAGTTATTTTTAGGGCTGATATGTTTATCCAGGTCTGTTGAGGTAAAGCAATAACATTATGGGAGTGTTATGTGAGTCACGGTTGCTAGTGCTGCTGGTCTCTGTGGTTGGTTTGAGTCAGCTCACTCTCATGTTCATGTACACTGCCATAAATATCCGCATCAAGCTCGTACAGTTTACCCAGAGAGCATGAAACAAAAGCAGTGACAGCATGTTAAAAACAGCCTCGGAGCTGACCAGTACACTGCCTCCAGCAGCAAGCTGCCAAACCGGTTGGAGAAGGATCAGGGGGGAGATAGATGGAAAGCTCGGGGCTGGAGAGGGGCACTGAAGTTAGGGGAGTAGAGTAGGGTGGAAAAGAGAGAGAGAGTGCGTGTGTGCGTTTGTGTGTGTGTTAGTGGTATGTGTGTTGGGGTGGGGGTGGCGCATAGAGAGGCACATACTTATGCTCTCACGTGTCTTTTGTCAGAGGGCCTGCAAGCAGCTGTTTGAAAAAGTCGATCACTACTCCCTTCCCCCCCTTTCCTTTGCTGTGTCCTCTCGTTGTTGTTCCCTCGACATACCTCTACGTATGTCTACCTCTCTACCTCTCGTTGTGCTCTTTCTCTTTCATGGTTTTCTCTCTCTCTCTCTCTCTCTCTTTCTCTCTCTCTCTCTCTCTCTCTCTCTTTCTCTCTCTCTCTCTCTCTCTCTCTCTCTCTCTCTCTCTCTCTCTCTCTCTCTCTCACTATCCCATTACTGCTATCTCCTCCTTCTGTTTTTTTTTGTTTTTGTTTGGCACCCTGTCTCTTTCAGACTTTTGACGCTGTTTTCCAGATCTGATTCTGCTTATTATGCCCCCCTCCCCCAACCAGACATTTTTTTTACCACTCTCCTTTGTAAACAGTCTTTCCTTTCCCTGTGCCTGTGCCTCTCTGTCTCCCTCACTCTCCTCTCCTCTCCTCCCCTCTCCACTCATCTCCTTTCTTTCCTCTCCTCTCCCTACTCTCATTCCCTTTCCTATTCCCTCTCCTGGTCCCCTTCCCCCTCAGCACTCCTGATATTTCTCTGCACGTGCGCTGGCTGGCCCCACTCCCAGCCTGGGCTGCAGCCTGAGGTGGATCGTGGCGGGGGCGAGAAGCAGAGACCACCACCATCACCTCAGAGGTGACAGCTCTCTTCCCGCAGAGATATAGTCAGATGAGGAGATAGATTGACATAGAGAGACAGATAGATAGAGGATGAGAAAGAGAGAGATAGAGAGAGCTTATCTCTTAAGACCCCAGAGATTTTCTTGGGAAACAAAGCCTTAGGGGTTCATGGTTAAAAACAACAGTCAAGTGTTTTTAGGGTCTAGCTGTGAAAAACAAACTTAAGTTGGCCTATTGACTTTGGAGGGTTCCGTGCCGGGGGTGTTGCTCGAGGGATAAACGCATGTGTGTGTATCTGAGTGTGCATTTGTGTGTATGCGTGTGTGTGTGTGTGTGTGTGTGTGTGTGTGTGTGTGTGTGTGTGTGTGCGTGCGTGTGCATATGTAGGTGTTGTCTCTCTGTGTGGTGTCTGTATGTGTCCCAGAACATCGCTCCAGGCATAAAAAAAAGCTCCTACGTGCCGAAGAGCATTCCTAGTCAAGGCTTCTAGAAATGTCTGTGTGCATGCGTAAGTGTGTGTGTGTGTGTGTGTGTGTGTGCATACGTGTGTGTGTGTGTGCATACATGTGTGTGTGTGTGCATACATGTGTATGTGTGTGTGTGTGTGTGTGTGTGTATGTGTGTGTGTGTGTATGTATGTGAGTGTGAGTGATTGATGGAGAGAGTGGCTTTTTGACGGGCACAAAAAAAACATTCCTCCCTCTGTGTCCTTGGTGAGTAGCCCCCTGTCATTAATGGCCTCATCATAACACACCACAAGTCCCATCACATCCTATTCCATCCCCACTGCATTCCCATTCAATGTTGTCTGCCTCCAGCACCGGGTATTACAGAAGACACTAGCTACAGTAGAAACCACTGCTACCAATGACTGTTCAAAGACTGATGTTGTTTGCATTAGCCTAGAACAACAGCTCCCTTCTCTAATATATAACTCACTTTATGAGAAGCCTTTTTTCCACTGTAAGCAATAAAAAATGTTCTCAGCCAAGATGACAGATGTTTAGCAATTAGTTTTATGGCGGATGTAGGTTAGGAGGAGAAAAGTTCAGTCTCTACCCGTTCTCCAACAGGTTTTCTCTGTGCTTGTCCGGAAAGAGCTGCCCCTAGTGTAAGGTATGGGGTGTCTTATGGGAAGCCCATGTCTCTTTCTGACATACAGACAGCCAGCCAGATTCTGGTGTTGAGAGGAGATAAGAGAACTCCTCCAACCCAGTCTCGTCATCCCAGGGTACATTTGTGCCTTCAGGTGAAACAGTGATCTAGTGACAGCCTCTGGAACGAGAAGGCGGTAACTGTCACACACCAACACACACACACAGAAGAGAGGGAGTCTTGTGTGTAAAGTTGATGAGAGTTTTTTCCTTTTTTCTCCACCCTCTTGAGTCATGGTTCCACTAGAATTTCCCACTGGTTTGGGATATTTCTCTTCCTCCCAGGACATACTTTCAACACACTAAAACACAACACTCTTTTTTATTTTAAAAAGATCAAAAGAACAGAGAGAAAAACAAACAGGCAATTCCATACAGGACTTTCCCTCAGAGGGTTGGTCGGTTAAGGGGGCTTTGTTCACACTTAAGACACTGATGCCACAGTGTCACTGCTTGCAATATGGGGCTCTTTGTTACCAAGACTGGCTGTTGCGCGGGAAGTGTGTGTGTGTGTGTGTGTGTGTGTGTGTGTGTGTGTGTGTGTGTGTGTGTGTGTGTGTGTGTGTGTGTGTGTGTGTGTATGCAAATATGTGTGTGTGTATATGTGTGTGTGTGTGTGTGTGTGTGTGTGTGTGTGTGTGTGTGTGTGTGTGTGTGTGTGTGTGTGTGTGTGTGTGTGTGTGTGTGTGTGTGTGTGTGTGTGTGTTTAGTTGGCTTTATAGAGGACTAGGAAGACAGGTGCTGTGTGCATGTGTGTGAAAGTAAAGATGGCCATGTCTGGACCTGCAGCAAACGTGACTAGAGCAGACAGTCACCTGCCGGGATCACATGTTCTTGACCTACTTCTCTTTTCCTCTAATTTCAAGAACACCACTACTTTTTTCTTTAAAGGAAGCAGGCAGAGGGGGAAAAGTAGGGGAGAAAAGATGAGAGAAGCAGAAATTCTCTAGTGGAGCCTCATAAGTTTCTCCCAGAGTCTGTGTTTATACCTGTTGGAAGAATGTACTGAGCAGGAACAGGGCTTGCCACTACACGCCCTGTTTCTGCTTAGTGTGTTAAACTGTAAAAGTCAATATGGATATTCGTTCTCACTGCTCTTGTTTACCAAATGCACGTTTGTTGTGTTTCTTGCCGGCACTGCCTGCTTCAGGCACAGGGCTGTGTGAGCCGAGGGGTGGTGCCGGTGTTTTGCTGGCGTAAAAGTTTATCAAAACAAAGAACAGTAGGCTTTGTGTGTCTCATGCAGAAATAGAGCATGCACGCACAGGTAAAGGATGAAGGTGTAGGGAGAATAATAGCTCCCTTTGTGGTGTAATTTGTTATTGACACAAAGTGCTGGACGCCTAGCAACACACAATGAAAAGTGTAGAACTGTCAGAAAATCACGTAGCACTGTCAAAGCCATCCCATCAGTTAAAAATGCAAGGTGTCATTGCAATGCAAGACCTATTTACCAATATTGCCTGTTCCATGACACTCAACGGAAGCAATGAGGCAAAGGTCCTAAATTGTTTCACACTCTATCTAGATGAAGTGTGATGTTCGATTTTGTTGTATAATGGTGGTCTGGGCGTCTTAAACCTTCAAATCATGACTCACAGTCTTGCTTTCATTACGTGAAGAACTGATATGATCTGTTTTGCCTAACGGAGGGTGCTGGTTTGGTCTTCCAGGGGGTCGCATCAACAGCAGGGATGTGTGGATGTACAACTCGCAGCTCAACCTGTGGATTCGGGTGGCCTCCCTCAACAAGGGACGATGGCGTCACAAGATGGGAGTCCTCCTGGGGAAGGTAAGCCAGAAAGTTTTGCTCACATCATGTCTGTCAGCATATATGTCGAGACAGGAATGGCATGTGACTGTTGTGATGTAAACATGTGTATGTGCATGTGAGTGAATGTATGGAATTGCTTATGGCTGTTACAGGAATGTATGAGATGCATATTACCCTTTATTCTGTTGTGGTTGTGGTTTTTTCTTGCCATTTCCCCTGGAGGCTTAAAATCTAAGACCGGGACCATCCCCTGGAGGTTTAAAATCTAAGACCGGGACCATCCCTAGAAGCGGTCCATCCCAAACTGTTCCAGTCTGCCTTTGTTTATGATGTGACTGCAGACAAATGCGATGTCAGGGAGGAAATGTAGATCTGCATAAGTTTGAAAAAAAAAGCCCTTTGTCCCCTTCAGTCTTTAGAGAGCAGGTCCCACCCCAATAATGCTGACGCCAGTGCTTTTGTCCCACTAGTCGAGTGGGCTGACTCCCTCGCTTGGCTCCTGTCAGCACGATGTCGTAACATGTGGCACTGAATGACATCACATCAGCCAAGCTGAATCAACAAACAGGCTGTCTTGGAAAAGTGAACTCCACAGCCGAATATGCAATCCAAGCCCATCAAAAAAAAACTCATCAATCAAAAATCCTCAATTAAACACTTGATGTGAACAGTACTATAAACAGTCTATAACATGGCTGTAGTAAGAAAGCAACTGAATGTGAAAAAAACATGTGAATGTGCTGAACCTCAGCCAGTGCAACCGTCAGAAAGAGGTAAAGGTTTGCACACTTAACTAGTTTCCCCAGTGTCAAAACAAGGGTATAGTTCAAAATGTCACCGTTTTGGAGGAAACTCATTTTAAAAAGGTCGCTGTCTGTAGAGTGCAGTCAGAAAAGATACGGTCAGACAAGACAGACAGATTAAGACTGTGCCATTGTATATTGTGTCATACTCAGCCATGCAGAAACTGTCAAAAGGCCGGGTTTCCTGGCACTGAGACAAATGCATGGTAGTGCACACTGCCATTGCATTCGTGTTTGTGGTTGCTTGTG
>CM050221.1:37085000-37145000 GCA_027475355.1 Coilia nasus
ACATGTCAAATAATGTACGACCCACATCCTTACACATACACACACAGGCACATGGATTCACCCATACATCTGTACATAGGAAAAATAAAATCTACAAAAACACACTCACACACGGAATTTTTTTCACGAGCTCCTCGGAACTCATTTACAGTTTTTATATTCCCAGCTGATGGCTTTCTCTGTCCCGTATCGATGTGGCCTGTGTGTGAGTGGCCTGGGTGCCTCTCCCCTGTATGACGGCACACAGCATGCCGCCCAACGTCTCACAGGTCAAAGGTCAGTTTTCCTAGGCACCCAGACTGAAATGAATACTTATCACCGTCATAATGGACAACAACCTGTTCCGTGGAACAGCAGGAGCAGTAAAGGGTGGCTACGAAAGAGATCGACTGCTTTCCTCATCTCCTCCTCGGGTTTCCTGATTAAAGCAGCAACTCCGGAACCAGGTTCCACCGGGTTCCGGTGGGTTCCCGTGCGGGTCTTGCAGCGGCGTTCCTCAAGGCACTGTTAAATGTTTAAATGTGGCTTCTTTTTTGTCAATCACTATCAGGTCTTTTTACAATTCCCTCATCTTTTCTGTCAACGTGTGTCACCCTCATATTGTGAATTATGTGTTGATTTTATTCATTTTTTATCCTAAGTTATGTTTTGTAAGCTGTTTTACAACATGTAGCATAATGAGTTAAGGTATACATGTGTAGATGATGTGTATACTGACGGTAGTGCAGTGTGAAGAGTAGATTGGGGGGGGGGGGGGGTCATTTATAGTTTTTTCCGTAGTGGAACATATGTGAGACCACACACAGGGCAGGCTCTCTGTCATGCTAACAGACTTTGAAACACAGAGATTTTACATAATTATTTGCACAGTTGCATAATTGCACAGTTATACATAATATACTGACAGACAAAAGGCTACTTTACTGTTTTCAAGTCCAGACACAGTTTAATGCTAAAGTTCCTGCACAAGGACGTTTTATTTTTATTTTGACAGATCCTTGCAGCCTTGCAAATCCTTGTAGTCAAAGTATATGACAAATTATTTAGAACCAATTATGCATGGAACTGTACTAAGGTCCAAAACCAGGAGCCTTCATCCAAAGACTCAAAGGCTCCTGTGCCTTCTGCTTTTTTGAGGACAGTATTGATCGTGTGTTTCAGACTGCAGAGATGCCCAAACTGTGTGTGTAGTAGCTAGCGGTGACTTTGCGTACATGTATTGAGGTGTGCTCAGTAGTTCTTTAGTGCTGGTGGGGGGTTTGTCTGGGTGAGTGATGGTGAGGTTGTGCTAGTGAGAATTGAATGCGTTATCAATAACGGTCAGTAAAATGTCTTGTACACATCGATGACGCTGGAATGGAAATGTATTGCTGTGAAACCATATTTTTTGTATTTAAATGTATTTCTTTATTTCATTTTAATACCAATTGTGCCTTTCTGATTTTCTTTCAATTATTGAGAGCCCCAGTTATGCACTTGTGTGGGTGGGAAACCAACGAATGGGAGATTTCATTCTTTATTATTTTTTTAATGTCATGATTGAAGATACGTAAATAAGTTCTTCCTTTTCTTTCTAATTCTCAGATGAACCTGTATGTGTGTGTCTGTTTGTGTGTGCATGTGCGTGTGTGTGACTGTAAAAAAATGCTTAGTGGTGGTTAAAAAAAGCCACCTCCCGACCCAACAGCATACTGGCAGATGTGAAAGTGCTTTCATGTGTACGTACACTACGGCAGGAATGTCTGAGGCCTGGCTGAAAGTGAGGACGCAGCAAGTGAGAGGAACAGGCCGGGCAGTACTAAGATGGAGCCGAAGCCATAATTAACCCAGTTTAGTCGCGGCTCAGATGCCAGCCCCCTGCTCGTCACCCGCAGATAGCGACAGGAATGTGCCTGGCACGGCTCACGGAAATGTTAGAGCTTCTTCTGTCTCAGAGGATTTTTCATACACCCCCGACCCCTCTATACACACACACACACACACACATAGGAACACATACACAAATACAGAGAGAGAAAGGGAGACAGAGATAATGAGAGGAAAAGATTTACACAAACATACACACAGACACACACACACACACACACATTCTGTTGAGGTATTTAGGCCCGGGAGACAGGCCACGTGTGGTGTGTGCGTACATCCTGTAGTGTACACACGTGAGGGGGGTAAATCTTGGCGGCTGTCATGAGAACAGAGATTGACCAGCTGTTAGGGGGTCCGGTGTTTTACGACTAATAATAACCTTCTCTTACTACGTTTTCTTTCAGTGTTTAAATGATTTCTCTTCTGTTTGCAGAGGTTGTGGAAATGTGTCTGTGTGAGGCATGTGTTTGTTATTTTTGTGATGTTTTGTTTTTGTTTTGTTTTTGTATGGGTGCAATTGTGTTTGGGGGGAGGGTTGGATGCCTTCTAGCCCTCTGATGTATTTGCTGGCCTACTACCTATGTAGGACTGCATTATAAAAGGCTTTAACAAGGAGCAGCAGGCACAAACACATGTGCAGTCAAGTCACCAGGAACTGGGCTAGCCAGCGATGTCTTAGCCTGGGGACAGGGACAACAAGATGGCTAATTTGGAGCAATAAAGTGTATGGGGATGAACAGAGGAGAGATGGGCGGGTATAAAATAAGTGCTTTTGTCTAATGTGCATGGATATCCACGTGTCATGCAGTTGATAAAGGGGTGGTTTGCTGGCATGGCACCTGATAACACAGAAAATAAGAAAAATCCAGAAACATTGGAACAATTTGGCACCTTGCTTAGTGCAAGGCAGAGCAGGCTGATTTGGGGAGTGCCTTTATTGTTTTTATAATGCACGGCTTTACATTGACCGTCAATAAAAAACGATCCCTTTTGTCAAAAACCAGACAGTGTGTAAAATGTGCCTCATAGATCTCTTGTGGAAAATGAACTGCCATGGAGTGCCATTGTGTGTATGCTAAGTGCCTGATGATTGACTTCCTTGCTGTTTGTTTTTCTCTTGCTGATAAGTATGTTTGTAATGCTAAAATAAACTCCCTTTGTATGCAAACTCCTCATGGCATCATTATGGTGTGACACTTTGACATTTGACCGCAGCACTTACAGCATGCACTCGCTACACTTTGTGTAAGATGGGCTGAACAGAACTGCAATCTGGGGAAGGGGAGGAGGCATCTCATCGATCAGAAACTGTCTCCGGATGTCTTATTATTATGCCAGCCGAGAAGAGAGGGACGTTTGAGGAGGAAATACCACAAGGCTGAATGGCTGGGTCTCAGTATTAATTAGACCTTCCGGAGAAGTACTTGGGGCTAAGTGTTCAGTCTGTGAAGACTTTGTTCTTATCTCTCGAAGCTGACTGTGGCGCAGAGCTGCTGCATTCCATGTGACTAGCAAATGACAGTTGTGTAACCACAGTCTTCTGTTCATCATCTAATGGGATTCTTTGCTTTGAATATAATCACACATTGCACACATTACCCACACACACACAAGATTGGCTGGCCTACAATAACCAACCCTTGTGGTGCATCTCTCATTCTATGACTAAGCAGTGTAATTTGTATTTATCCACATAAACGCCTTCTTGAGTTACAACTCGTGTACTCTTTATGACTTTTATCTCCTCTCCCCCTCAGCCTCCATCTCCAGCTACATCAGTATGACCCTGTAGCCTTGGAAAAGGATCAGTAGGATCACACACACACACACACACACACACACACACACACACACACACCAAGAACCATACAAAAGGGTCAGGTGGGTCCAGGTTGCATAAGATCAAGGGCTATAGTCAAAGTCAAAGTGTACTTTATTGTCAATTCACTGTAACAGGCATTACACATAGGACTGAAATTGTGTTTCACCAGACACCAAATGTGCAATTTAAACTAGAAACACTAGTGCACACATGCAAGACATGAAATGTATACAGACATCAACAATGAATAGAAATAAGGCCTACAGGTAAATATATACGATTCCATATAGCTCAGGCCCATGAGGTGGAGAGTTTTCATGACAGGTCTTTTTTTCAGACATGTTTATCAATATATCAGCCTAGCTGGATTTGCATACAAGGCAGAGATGTGGAATCTGTAGCATGCTAAACAAATACACCAACACAACATGCTGAGTATGAGTCCCATCATGTTTGATGAAGATAAGTCATAGCTGTGGTCACAAGCCAGACTTCTTCAGCGTAAAGCCTGCAAGTATATTTGAAATACATAATAAACAATGTTATATTTTAAATTAATACAAAATAAACTGAAACAATGTTACAGCATGAGAGTAACACAGTGTTTATTGCCAGTTGCAATCCTCTGGGAATCTTCGTATTCTGGCATTTGTTTGTATTCCTTCAGCAGTATACCTTCAAAACAACAGCCACTTTAGAAACATTTTAATTCTTCAATTGGTCTTCATCCTGTTTTGGCTCACTTTGGCCTTGACACATACACACACAGACACAGACACACACACCATGGATCAAAGGCGGGATGTACTGAAACACCACACACACACACACACACACACACACACACACACACACACACACACTGCGAATCAAAGGCAGGGATGTACTGCAGGACTCACACACCAACAATCAGAAGGATGTACTGAAGGACTAACACAGAAAAAGAGAAGAGAAACATTTCTGTAAAAGTTCAAAAGAACTGTATCCGCTTGTCCTTTGCCAACAGCACTTATGGTGAGTGAAAACTGAAAATATCTCTCATGTATGCAAGTGTGCAAACAAGCACACACACACGCACATAAACACATATACCCCCCCCACACACACACACACACATACATACACACTCATCATCATCACCAGTACCATTACTACTCAAACAAATCTGATAAAAGATTGGCTGACTGAACCAAGTCTTGTGGTGTACCTATGACTAAACAGAGGACTTTGTATTTATCCACATAAACGCCTTCTTGAGTTACAACTCGTGTAGTCTTTATGACTTTTATCTCCTCTCCCCCTCAGCCTCCATCTCCAGCTACATCAGTGTGACCCTGTAGCCTTGGAAAAGGATCAGTAGGATCAAACACACACACACACACACATACACACACACACACACACACACACACACACACACACACACACACACACACACCGAAATTGTGCAAAAATGTCAGTATGCATCCATGATGGCCAGCAGATTTGCATAGGTCAATGGCCCCGAGACCAGATGTGGCATGAGGTGGAAAGTTTTCATAATGAGTCTTCTTAAAGATATGTTTGTCAATACATCGGCCCAGCTGGATTTACACACAGGCAGAGATATGGAATCTGTAGTGTGTTAAGGAAATACACCAACACAACTTGCTGAGTTCCCATCATGTTTGATGAACAATCTGCAGTCAGCATATTTGACTTAAAAACTGATATGAACAATTGTCTACCCAAAACATTGTGTTCTTTAATACAAAATAAAAATCCATACATGGCCTTGGTACAGTGTCTTTGGCACAGGAAATGAGTTATGAGAGCTACTGAGTTTACATGAGGATATGTCAGTAGACTAATTTAATGCTAGATATTATATAATTTCCCTACTTTAACTGTTTCAAAGGTAAATTATTGTTATGTATTTGTTTTGACTTAACTTTCATTTTTTTAAATGTTATTGTTTACATTCACATGTAGTTATAATATTTACTTTAACAAATAAGCAGTATGCTTGGTTCTTCCTAGAATACTGTCTAGCCATGAAGAACTATTTAGCAACAATCACACAGAAGAAGAAGAAGAAGAAGAAGAAGAAGAAGAAGAAGAAGAAGAAGAAGAAGAAGAAGAAGAAGAAGAAGAAGAAAAAGAAGAAGAAGAAGAAGAAGAAGAAGAAGAAGAAGTTACACAGCAATAAGCAGTACATTGGTCTACTGACAGATCCTCTCAGTAGCCTACCTTTTATCATTTGTTCCATGATGCTAAGGATTAATTTCAGTAGAAACATGCCATTATGCTGTATGGTGCACCTGTCTGTGAGCTCCAGAACATGATAGCTTATTTTCTAGCCAAGTGCTCAGACATATGTAACATATAACTCACTCAAACAGTATGCTGTGGTCATAATGACAGTTTTAGGAACTTGTAAACAGTCTTTGGATAATCTATAGTAAGATTCCCCATTATATATTTTTTACATATGCCCCTTTTCATTTTTCAGAAAGTTGTTCTATAGATGGTTCATACATACAACTAGAACTGTATCATTTGTAAAGAAAAGAATTTGCAGTTGTTTTAGCCACACACATGCACACACACACACACACACACACACACACACACACACACACACACACACACACACACACACGCTTGCGCAAAGCAAGGGCATAGATGTAATTCTCTCAGGTAATAAAATTACCACGGAAATCTAACACAAAGACTTTATAAGAAAACCTGACCATGAAGGCCACTATTTCTAAGCACACACAAACACAAAATTTTCCCTAGAAATTTTCAAGGAAAGGGTCCTTTGCAAACTGCATTTCTGTAACATGAGTACTGACAATATCTCTTAACACATACCTTATTACACAAGGTCCACAAAGTCCTGCTCAGACACAAACAAACATGTTTCCTCAGACTCCTCCATGGAACTAATTTGTCTTTCTTGTTTCCTGTACTGAAATTTCAAATTACACCCTTCACCCTTTTTTTTAGCTGGAACTACAATGTTGGGAATAGGTGGGTGTGTATGCCATCCCTGTCACTGCATGGGTATAGATTTACATTCCGCTTTGTCACCCACAGTCTTGGCACCAATTCAGATTCAAACTTGGCATCTAGACAGAGTACCACAGAACTCAGCTGACATGCAGGTGATGTGGTCATAGTGAGAGACCGTGTTGCTGTATGATAGATGTTAGTGCTAATTAGTTCAACTCCTGGGTGAAAAAAAATCCCATCTTCCTCAAAGTGAAAAGAAAAGTCAGCTTTATTGTCAAGTCTTCAAATGTACTAGACATACAAGGAATCAAAAATATGTTTCTTACTATCCCATGCATAGACAAGACAGGACATTAAACATTCAAGTGCAAGATAAGACAATATGGAGTAAGTATGTGTTCTTACCTATCCTGAGTGTAATATGTAACATTGTCATAGTAAACGATTCAAACGATTCTACATAGTTCTTCAACTGTTTATAATGCATTAGTTCTGTACAGAGAACAATGTATGCCTAAAGCTCTTAATAACACAACACTGGAAAAAGAAAAACTGCAATTCATCAACATCTGTCTAATGGTAACTGGCACATAAAGGTAGGTCGCTCCGTGAGGAAACCCATTCCCTAATTCTTATTAATGGCCAGCAGATAGTGAAACACACCACAAGAAATATAACCAATGTTTGATGCTCTCATGCAATTCAGCCTCATTATGTGTGTGTATAGTGTACATTGTACATGTGTATAGTGACAATAAAAGGCACTCTATTCTACTCTAAGCATTTAGTGTAAGAGCCTCGGTCTCTTTCCACAGAAGTTCTTCTCACTTTCAGACAAAACACCTGGTCACCTGGAATATGCAATGAATACCATGCTTCATCTTTTATTCAGGTCTATTCACTGCTCTGAAGTTCCACAGAAGCCAAACAAACCAAAGAGGATGGACGTGGCCTCACGAACATACGTGACCCTTTTAGATTTGCTCACTGCCCTTGAAAGGGCTGCCTCTAGACACAAGCAGCTCTCTCTCTCTCTCTCTTTCTCCCCCTCACACACACACACACGCGCACACACACACACTCAGAGACACACGCATGCACATGCACACTCACACACACACACAAAGGATATTCTTCCTTGGAATGCAATCTTATCTTATCTGATCTGAATTACAATATTAACATTGAGACACGCACACACACACACACGTCTATTAACATTGAGACAACATTAAAACATTTAAAACTTGACTGTTATAATTTAGAAGGTGTTTGTTTCTCCTTAGTTAATGTCAGTGTATCCATGTTTCCTATCCCTGGAATTAGGCCTACATTCCTACCACATGCAGTTCTTTTGGATTATAGGAGGAGGTGGTCAGAGGAAGAGGACAAGGAGGTGAAGAAGCAAGAGGAGGATGAGGAAGGGACGGGGAAGGGATTGGACACTGTGCCATAATCAGTGTCAGAGGAGGTAACATAACTATGTGTGCAGCTATAAGTTACCATTCACCTTCTCTGCCTTGCGCTGGAAAGTCTATGACCATCATTGCAAACAATGCATGGCCCTTTTACAGGCAATGGAGGAGACATACGGGGATACTGACCAGGCATCATGTCAGGCCTTGGGAGATCTCCAGAAGATATTTTCCTCAGTGCCTTGGACTAGATGACACAGCATGCAATGTTGATGAAATCTTGTGGCCAGACCCAGAGAGACAACAAGATGTAGAATGTTTTTCTTCTCAGTCAAATTATTGTATGTTTTCTCATGTTTTCACTTTTTGATGTGAGTAAATAAACATCCATACTTGAACTTGGATCCCTGTGTTTTGGGTTGGATCCCTGTGTATGACCTCAAACTGACATACTTTGTGCACAGAGAAACCAAAAGCCAGATGTTTTTATTCATACCATCAGAGTGTAGTTGCTGCATTGTGTGGTACTTAATATGATGGTTTGTGTTAACTGTCTGGTACAAAAATACATTTTTTTTAAGGCAAAACAATGTTTTGCGAAATTGGTAAAGTTTTTTTATTTGTGTGTAGAGTTTTGCAAAAATAGGCAATAGTTACAACAAATGTGCTTATAAGCCATCAGGAAAAAACTGTAAAAAATACAGAATCTTTCTACACAGCCAGGTATTTATTGTGACCAGGACCAGGCAGGGATACAAACTGTATAAAATAAGTATGTGACCACTATGCACCGGAAAATGTTTTTACTGCTTTTTATTATGGGTTATTTTGTACTAGGTCGCTAAGTCACTATTACTATTTTTACTATTACTATTTGCTAATTCCTATTATAGCTATTTTGCACTAAGTCACTATCCGCCAGTCTATCCCACTGTCCCCAGTGTGCTTACTGCACACTTATGCTACCAGCTGTCTACCATTATATCAGCATACTATCAGTGTATGTTGTGTAATGTATGTTAAGTTAGTGTTATGCATACCCTGTTGAAGTTCCTTTCAGTTTGTCTACGGCCAACATTATACCTGTTATGTTATGTTTCGGAATAATAACTCTGCCAACTGCCATCTTGTTCCTATTGCATTTGTGTAGTTTGTATATAACAATTGAAAGACATTGGAATTTTTGCCCGTGATACATCTATGCAGAACTTGTGATTTATATTTTTGTTATATATCACAATATTTTGACTTATGACTGCAGGATTGCAGGTTCGAATCCACCAACTGCCAGTAGTGCCACTCAGGTACCCTGAGCATGGGGCCATCCCCACACACTGCTCCCCGAGTGCCGTTGTCATGGCTCACCCTGTTCACGTGGGTGATGGGTTAAAACACAGAGTCAATTTTTTTGTGTGCACTGTGTGCTGTGTAATCACAATGACAAATGGGTGCTGTTTGTTTGTTTGTTTGTTACATGCCTAACCATGCAGGAGCTAACAAGACAAGTTTAGAATAGAAAAATAAATAAAAAAACTTGCTTTTCCATTTTCCCCATCTGTAGTGTGTTATGAAGAGGACTGTGTATATAAACAGTAGACAATGTTACAAATACCAAAAGTGCAGAAGCCCCTTTTCTCATTTGTCTTGAATGTGGAGCCTTTCTCTCACCTCTTTGAGAGCAACAGTTGTAGAGTGTGAAAAATCACGTTTTTCCATTAAACATTTAAGTTTGCGTACTGTAAAGCATATCAATTTTCAGTCATTTGTAAGGAATGGATTGGGTGTTTCTTGTGATTGATGCAGCAATCTTTTTTTAAAAGCAGTAACAAATCACGTGAAACACAGTGTATTCAGCGGTGAGAGCAAAGAGCTTAGATGCTCTACGGTCTTTGGTGAGAGTCTGATCAATGTGCATCCGTAACCCATTTAAGCTCTGATCTAAATGTAAATGAACCAGGCTGCTCATGCAAATTGATCTGGATATTACCTTTTGTCATTCTATATGATAATTTGGTTTGTCTGGCCTGTTGCCTTAGACAGTTCTTAAAATGGCCTACCCTCCCACCCATAGCTGATGTTACCTTTACACCTCCTGACCCCATGTATTTAGGCAGTTGGAAGAGTGTGGACTTTTCCTTGTTACTGTGGTAAAACCACTATTTTGGAGATTATTCTGACCTAATTTTTCAGGAGATTATTCTGACCTCACTGCAGTTACTGCAGCTGTTACACCTTGAATACTATGCGCCCAGGCAAGTATGCTACAATTTCCTACACAAAAAAGTCTGATTCTTAATTTTGCTATTATCACCATTCTGCTTTCAACACCGCTCAGTGCAGAGTAAGCGAGCTAACCAATGTCTCACATAGACATTTACAGCATAAAGATAACTGATGTACATTATTCTGTTTCAGTAGCCTACATCCCAAAAACATATCACAATGAAAAATAAAAATAACCATGCAAAGTTATCTTCCAGCTAAATAAATGACAACAGCTGTCTTGCATTCTCCGGATGTTAGTTAGTTGGTTAGTTTTTTTTTTCTACTTCCATATAAACGGCAAAATCAAAACAACTGTTAAATGTTGTTAGCCTAGTAGGTTCCATACTCTTTGCCAGAGGGGGCACAAACTGGCCATAATCTGACTGCAAAGGTTCGCTGATTATTCGCACCACCCACTGGTATATTTAGGGATAGCAAGGCCTAGGTATTAAACAGCTGCATGGCGTTAGCTTGGATTGGAGTTCTTACCCTGTCACCGCAGTGCCCCCGATAGCTCGTATGGACGTAAGGCTCAATATCCTCGCGTTATTCTCGCTCTACAGAGCGGCAAAATATAATTATTAACCAGTTTAATCAATATCGCTACTACACAAACCTTTCCCGCTGGCCTCCCGTTTTTTGTTGCTGTACGTCGGTGGTGAAAGACCGGTATGGTGAGATTTTATGTGGTATATGGCTAGCTAACAGCTACAGCTAGCAGTTACTGTTTGTGGTTGTCAGCAGAGGTTTAACCTATCTAGTAAAGCAATACAATCAATTGCGCAATCTGTTTCTCCAAGAAATGCGACTAAAGGTCTGACCATGAGGAATAATAATGAATGTTTTTCTGCAAATTTGCTTTACAACCGGTGAGGTGGCTACAACACCATTCGCTAATGCAGGCCCCGGGTTTTCGCCGACGTAGAGTGTTGGCTTATACCGGAGTTGATGCGATTGGTAGGGGTCCACCTGCATGGCCAACTCGGTTAGCTGGTCTCAACCGGTTTGTTTGGTGCTAATGCTATCTAAAATCACGTTGTGCACTAGCCAGTCCGCTAGCACATTGGCTAACTTGCCTTGTTTGCGGCTGAATTTTAAGCTGGTAAATATTTTTGTTGCACGTCCTGTTGATCTGTCTGGTTGTCCTGCACTGCCCTATCCTCCGCTACAAAAACCAACTGCAACTGAACGTTAAACACCTTTTGCATCAATGCTTTGAATTTGCACTGTGCAGGCTGGAGCTAGTTAGCTACCATAGCTAAGCAACCAGGTTAATTACCAAAGAAGATGTTTTAACTTCTTATCTGAAGACATCATCTTACCTGTGCACTCATACTGAATGTTTTGCTATTGTTAGCGAAACATTTGACCATACTTTGATAAACATAACTGTTCTCATACAGGTGTTAAAATGTGTATATTAATTTAATATATAGAATACAATATATAATACTAGAGATCCGTGACACTTTTTTTGAACTCAACACAAACTGTTACTGTTATTTCTGTCGAGTTTTTTTTTGCTTAGTTTTTCACTCAAGGTCCTGATAATATGGTCGAAGCAGAGACAATTAGCAGGGGTTGTGGATATTTATTAGTATGTTTACATATGGCTTGGGGGTTATCTTTGCTTTCATGTAGGGTGAAATCAGGTAAATTGGGACACTTTTTGGTTGTTCACAAATAAAACAATTTAAAATGCTAAAGATGGTGAAGACTATAAACTGTATAGCTTCATATGGGTCTCTGAAGCATTTATGTGCAGAACATACATTGACAATAACAATATTTTTTAAAATGTTAACCTTTAAAGACCACAAGTCACCATTGTTAGGTCTGGGTAAACGTTCAGGTAAAATGGGACACCAAGTCAGGTAAAATGGGACAGTCAGTGGTGGTATAAAGAATTTTCAACAAACTCAATAATAATAATTGTATATATTTTCAATTGTATTTTCTAATTAGATTTACTAGTTCATGATGTCCAATATCAATAAAACAAACTACTTTGTGTATGTGTGTGTCCACACAACAGCAAGAGAGTCTGGGTGTGGGTGCCCGTGTGCATGCATATGTGTGGGGGGCATTTGTATGTGTTTACATAGAGGGATACATGCTAAAAGCTACAGGCTAATGCTAATACCTATTATATACAGGTATCTATTTTTTAATGAAACTGTTAATTTTTAATTTTTAGCTGTTAAACTATTTACAGTCTTTGACAGATCTACATGATGTCTATCGGATTTCTGATCCTAATGCCCAAAGAATACCTAGGATTTATATTACACAGAAGTGTCCCACTTTAGCTGATTTTTTTGTCCCACTAAACTACTAACTAAACTCTCTTTTCATTAAAAAAGTAAAGAAGAAAGCCAAATTATTTTGATGTTAAGCGAAATATAACATATTATAATTCACATTTCAATCATGTTTTGAGTTATATTCTTATCGCTTCCGCTATAGTCTTATAATCATGAAGACAGAATTGACATGTCAGGGAGCTCACCTTGCAAGTTTTGGCTCCACTGATTTTTTTAAACCTTGCATCCTCCCATCAATGATACTTTAGTTCAATCAAAATGATATATATTGTAAATGACAAATACAGTAACAATACAATAACATGTCCTTTCATTTCCTGCTGATATTTAAAGAGATAAAGGTTTAAAACCTTATTTGTCCCATTTTGGCTGATGTCCCATTTTACCTGATCTCACCCTACATAACAGAGAATTGTGGAGAGTGTTTGGATGGCAACACAGGGCTAAAAAAAAAATGTTAATGGTGCAGTTTAGCGCATATTTTCAATAAGTGAGTGGCCACTACCAAAGGAAATAAGCCTATACGTTTTATTTACAGTAGTAAAATCTGACGCAAGCTTAACTGTTGCTGCAGTTGACAAGACAATCATGTCTGGAATCAAACGAAAAATTGAGGATGTTGACCCGGACTATGAGGATGTATCCCAAGTTCGGGAGAATAAGAGGAGCAAAGTCGTGGAACACAATGGTAAACATCTTTTGTTTGGTTGATTATCGTCTTTTGTTTTATATTTTATTGTGCATTTAAACATTAAATCTAAGCATTTGAGAAACCAATGACCTCACTATGTGTGCTTTTTCCCCTTGCAAAAAAATATTAGCACGGGAGGCAACAGTGCATAAAATGGAAGCCATAATCAAAGAGCAGTTCTCCATGGAGATGAAGAATAAAGAGCATGAGATTGAAGTGATTACTCAGGTAACTCCTAACCAGGTGTTTGAGAAAAGCTTAGTGTTCACTGCTACCCTTTCTTTGCCCTTTTTACATTTGCATTTGTGATGTCTGCCCTCAGCGTCTCAATGAAGCTCGGCGGATGATGGACAAACTGAGGGCCTGCATTGTGGCCAACTATTACGCTAATGCCGGGCAGCCCAAAGCCCCAGAGGTGTGACAACTTTAGCACTCACACATGCATCACCACATTCACATCACATTTGCATTTTTCTCTTTCACTAGTTGGTACTAGGTGAGAATACGGTGCAAATGTAGCCTATGTTAGCATGTGGGGCAGCTGTGGCCTAGTGGTTAGGGAGATGGTCTTGCAATGGGACGGTTGCTGGTTTAAATCCAACCCTACCCATGGTAGAGATGCCCTTGAGCAAGGCATCTAACCCCACACTGTAACTGAAACCCTATAAATATCTGTAAGTCACTCTGGATAAGACCGTCAGCTAAGTGTAATGTAATAATGTGCATTGTCTGAGCATGGTTCTTGGTTTGTGGTGTGTTGCCCGACCAGTACAGTTATATCATGGCAGTCCATGCTTATTGTTAATCAGCCTTAGATTTATTGGCCAAGTGTACTTATATACAAGGAATTCGACTCTGGCAAATGTTGACTCTAGTTTTCTTTTTGAGCCAACACTAGATACTTGTGCACCTAGGTATAGTGTATACATTGCACTAGCATTGAATGTTTTTTTTTATACAATGCTTCAGTATGAAATTGTTGTCTTAGAGACATTTCTGTTTCACAACTTCATTTGTCTTAGGAAGAGTACCTTTAGGAGAAGAGATTTCAGCCTTCCTGACTACAACTGTAATTCTAACATATTATTGTTTGGGAGAACACTCCTTAGCATTTTAGGTTTATTATTTCCTGAGTCAGTCGTCCTATTGTTGGGTTTGTTTGCTAAGTCGCAGGATAAAGTTGGTCTGAGAACATTTCAGGACACCTCATCACTAGTGCACTTCAGGATCAGCAGGTGTTTTAGGGCCCATTTCCACCACACTCTCTGCGTGTTCAGCGCGTGGTCGTATTCTGTCCGTATTCGTTTAGAATGCACATTAACAGATGAGACCATTTCCACCGCAAGCGTGTTCTGAGCGTATTCTGTCCCTATACAAACCTATTGTATACGCCCACGCGCTGAACACGGCTACGCGCTGAACAAGGCGGTGGAAATGAGCCCTTAGACTGTAACGCTGTGTGTTGTATGTGTTTATTTTGCTTGTTGTTTGTGTTCATTTTGTTTTTTGTTTCGTTATGACAGACTTCAAGGAGCAGCACCTCAGTGCTGAACCACCCAGCCATCAAACGCTTTCTGGAACCGCCGTCTCGCTCGTCGTCGCCTCTCAACCAGGGGTCAGAGGCGGCCTCGCTCGGGCCCTCAGAGAGCGAGGCGCTAGCACAGCACACATCCGGCAACAACGCCGACCGTGATGGAATGTTGCGAGAGGCGGGGGGCAGTGGGGAGCGTCGGCCGGGGAGAAACACGGGCAAGGTAATCCGCTTTGGATTTTGGAATATGGCACTGCTGTGGACAGCAATGAGGATGAATGTGTTGCAGACAGAATAACTTTACAGTGTGTGCATACAATTCAGGTTACACGCACACACACACACATACACAGCAGCAGTGTGTCAGACAGTAACTTAATGAGGAACAGCGATGTTGTGGTTCAAAACACCAAAGTCAATTTTAGCTGGGAGCAGGCTTCACTCAACGTTCTTTCGGTGCTTTAAGGGTGCTGGCCCAAATCATAAACTAATTCACCAAAAGAAGGGGGTCGCACCTTGCATTGCACTTCTTTTGTTGAAGTGGTTCAAAACACGAAATGCTATGCACAGAGTATGCAAGTTGGGCCAAAGCTAAGATTATGTCTGGGCAAAGTTATACAAATCCCCTGCTAACTTAATTCAGAGCTTTTGCATGTCATGTTGAAATGGTATTATCCTTCTAGCTTGCATTAGTAAAATATACACAGTGATTAACACAAAATAGTTGGTGAGTAGGCTGTGGGTTTTAGCCCAGAGTAGAATCAGATGAGTCAGTGCTGGGCGTAAGAGAGCCTCTTAAGTCCTCAACATTTTGTTTCAGGTATTGTTATAAAACCAGTTGGGAAGAGTTGGGATTCTAAAATACAAGCTTTTATTGTCTGTGGTTGTCGCCACCCTCGCTAAAGTTTTGCAACCCCTGTACTGGGTGTGGCTGTCACTCTCCGGCTTGATGGTTTGGAGTGTCTGGATATCCCAAATGCTCCTGGGCATTGAACAGACTTTTGTTTGAGTTGAAACCCTGTGACATGCTAAATCGCGACATCATCTTGTCACGCCACAAACTTGAAAGGCCTTGCTTGAGTGTGTGCTGCTGCTTATGTGTTTTAATAGCCAGGGCCTGATCTCAGTAAGACCTGTTACTGTGTGTGAGGAATCCTCAGAAATGTGGTGCTGCTCGATGTACACATGAAAGTAGTTTGCATTGAGAATATATTCTAACGGTGTAGTTTTATGGTGTTTGACAAGACAATTGTGGTTTTTCTGTACAAATTTAGTAGGGTATTTGTTCTAATGCCTGATGCAATGGCTGTAGCATTAAGCATTGATTATGAAGCACCAATGACGTGTATGCAGTCAAGGACTGACTGGTATGCAGTCAAGGGGCCGACTGAAAGCATGTAGAGAAAACCCCCCCGGGGTCTACAGCTAGATCTGTCACTTTGACTGAGGAGGCATTTCATTGTCACAGGTAAGAATGCAGGGCCGTGATTTTTGTATTGTGCATTTTCGACACGTCCACCTGCCTTTTGCCTGTAGGACACATTTGGGGTGCCGTCATCTGCCGTGGTTGCTGCTGCCGCCGATCCCCATGTCACCCATCACTCCAGCGGAGAAGAGGGCTCCCGCCTGTACGTCAAGAAGACCATTGTTGTGGGGAACGTCTCCAAGTAAGTGACCTTTCTCTCTCTCAGCTCCTGTGTGTGTGTGTGTGTGTTGCCTTTAAGGTCTAAGGTAGTTTTAGGCCGTGACGTACTACAACAGGAATCTCTCATTCAGCTTGCCTTAGGGTGATGAGGCTGTGTAACAAGATTTTTTTTTTTTAAGGCTGTGTGTCACTCGGTCAGGTCTGAATGTGAATTATTACTTGTATCGTGCAAGTAAAACTGATGAAATATGAAAGGGGTGGTTCGTTCAGGATAGAGCAAGATGAATCCTGATTTCTGCTCATGGCTCCTGTGTTACAGGTAGTCCTACCCACTTAGGCCTTGATCCCATGTGACTGGCAGGCTTCAGTCCACAGTGATCTTAGGCAGTATTGTAAATTTGCTTGTGTTCGATTTTGCTATACATGCTGGTTTATGAAAGCAAAGGCGCCAGTTGTCTTTTAAAAGTTTTTAAATTGCAGACGACGGACATTTTTGGCCATACGCCCTTCCTCAGCGCATAATGGTAATTTCACCCATGAGTGATAGGTGTGCCCTAAATAGGGTGTTCACCTTTGACCCATACACACACTTTTTTCAAACAGCGAGAGTTTACCCAACTACCCAATTTCAACGTTTCCCCAAAAGAAGACAATCCTTGAAGTGTGGGAAAAGTAAATACAATCAGAAATAAGACATGTTTTCAAACAAGAACAACACTACTGCACTATGCAATGTATTGTGTGTAGGTGGTCTTGTGTTTGATTTTGTATTTTTTGATTTTACATTCTGGTTCAAGCCTCTGGGTTTTCATTATAGGAGCTACACTGGGTTTTGTCTGGTTCACCACTGTACTGTCTGTCCAGCCCTTTTGGGTGACCTGCATTTTTATGAATTTAGCAGGCTAGGCCTTGCTTGTTTAGGACTTCAGGGCGCCAAAGTGAATATTCTCACTGATTACTTAAGGAGCCTATCTTTTAGCTTTGAAAATCTTTGACATTATCTTGGGCTAAGCCAAAAGACTTTTCATGTGAAGAGATTAAAAGGCTAGGTTTTAATATCTTTTATTTTCTGTAATTTTAGTTGGGTATAATTGTGCTGGCATCATCTTTTACCACTTAGGACACCTCTAAAGTTACTTACAGAAGTGGTTGTACTTGGTGCTACTTGGTTTGACACCAAGCCACATTGATTTACAATACGGGATGGTAAAAGGACAATAAAAGATGTCGAAAGTTGTTGTGTTTTTTTGTTTTTGTTTTTGTTTTGTTTTTTGTTCATCTTTACGCAGAAAGTTGATCAGTTGATCAGAAAGTTGAATCCTGATCAAAGTCATCAAGTCTGTATTTCCTTCAATTCATTTACTTTCTGTTCAGCTGATTCAAAATACACAACCTAACTGTTTAGGCTGGGCTAGGTTGTAGGTTGAACCATATATGCCCCCCCCATACAAGTTCAATTGGGAAATGCCACTCTTCATTTACAATGTTAACTTCTTTTCCCAAAAAAAGCGGTCTGCTAGTTAGTTGTGATCTCGTAGTTGAAATATCTGATTTTTGGTTAGGGTTGGGGTAATTTTTGCTTTAACTACTTGCACTTAAATGACCTTAAGGATGTCAACATGTTGACCTCTTCAGTTATCTATACACATACTGTTTAATTTGTTGTGCATTTTTGGTGGGCATTTTTCAAATAGTTATAAACATGTTATTTGTTGTTTTGAGCACTCATCCCCTGCCGCCACGTGAGTGGAAATGGGTGAAAAGGCACGGTGTGTGATCCTGACATGTCCCAACTGGACTGGGTTGTGTCCCCCTTTCCAGAAAACATGAACAGTTTGGCAGTGTTGATGTGGAGTTGTTAGAGAGCACGCCGAAATGGCGAGAGGAGGGAGAAACAGGCCTGCGTAGCAGTGCGCCCCTCATGTAGCTGCAGGGTGAACCTGACATGACAGCTTGTTTTGTACTCTACACAGTTGGTCCACAAAGCCAGTGGAAAACAAGAAAGATGGCTACGATAGTTCTCTGGAAGGATTGACACATTAAGATTTCTCTCTCTCTCTCTCTGTCTCTCTCTCTCTCTCTCTCTCTCTGTCTCTCTCTCTCTCTCTTTTCTCTGTCTTTGCTTATGTATTTTTCCTCCTCTTTCTCTATCTGTTCCATGGCATGTTGTCTCACACACTAAACTTTCTCATAATCCGTCTTTGTCTCTTTGTTTATCTGTTTCTCATTGTTTATCCGTCTCTCTCTCTTGCTCTCTTTTTCTTACACACACTATTCTCTCTCTCTCTCTCTCTCTCTCTCTCTCTCTCTCTCTCTCTCTCTCTCTCTCTCTCTGTCCATCTCTCTTTCTTTTCTCTCTCTGTCTCTCTCCTTTTTCTCTCTGTATCTGCTCCCTCCACTCTTGACCTGTAACAGGTACATAGCCCCTGACAAGAGAGAGGAGAATGACCAGTCCACCCACAAGTGGATGGTCTACGTCAGGGGCTCCAGGAAGGAGCCGACCATTGACCACTTCGTACGGAAGGTGTGGTTCTTCCTGCATCCCAGCTACAGGCCCAATGACCTTGTGGAAGTCAGGTGTGTACTGTAGCTGTGTGTGTGTGTGTGTGTGGGTTTGTGTGTATGTGTATGTGTTTTGACCATGCGTGTCAGGTGTATCTGTCAGGTTTGTGTCTGTGTGTGTGTCTGTGTGTGTGTAAGAGCCCATCGGTTTCTGTTTATTCGCTTATAATAAAGTAACTTTGCAAAAAAAGTGGAAAAAAAACAAATGCATCTTATGAGTCAACAGGAAACTGAGTTCAGGTTGTCCCACATTCCCTGATTGCCTCATTGAGCTTCTTGTATTGTTTTCGTGAGTGTGTTTTCCCCCAGGGACAAACGCTGAAAGCACATGTTGTTGGTCTGAAATCGGGACACAACTCCACTAAGCCCTCTAGTGTCAGCTTATGTTAGTACGCTCATTATTAGGCCTTTGAGTTCAGAGGAAATGGTTTCTGTAAATGTGCTACTTCTTCAAGACTGCTTGTTTTAAGCAAAAGTGGCCCTTATTACGGGTGTGCACCATAAATGTGATCACGCTAGTCCGAAGTATGAATTCCAGTCTACAGTCTACAGATTCCAGTCTACAGTCTGTAGATGGCCATCTTCAGCAGGTGGGGTTGTAAGATAAATACTAGATAGCTAGTGAATCTGTAGGGTGTCACCTGAATTGGAAAAAAGAAAGGAAAAAAAATATGTATATAGTTCTAGTCTATTCTA
Source organism: Coilia nasus (assembly GCA_027475355.1). Classification (NCBI taxonomy): domain Eukaryota; kingdom Metazoa; phylum Chordata; class Actinopteri; order Clupeiformes; family Engraulidae; genus Coilia; species Coilia nasus. Next base: position 37,104,815 of record CM050221.1, read on the forward strand.
GTTATTGTTCATACCTGCCACCTGTTATTGTAAGCTCCACCAGCTACAGTTTGCCTGATTAGTTGGCATGAAATTGTGAAATGGACTGGGTTTGCATTACATGTATTCACATTAGTCGTACACATTGATGGTAATTTGGTAATAAAAACGGAAAGCACCAGTTGTATCATAGTGACAGTTCATAAGCATTTCCATCTTGAGTTCTTATATGTTGGCACCTAACAGAGAGGCCAGATTTATGTGTAATGCTTTGTGAAGTATTGAAGAGAGTATGATGTGTGTGTGTGTGTGTTTGTATACGTGGTCTCAGTGAGCCCCCATTCCACCTGACGCGGCGAGGCTGGGGGGAATTTCCTGTGCGGGTTCAGATCCACTTTAAGGACACACGGAACAAACGCATCGACATCATCCACAACCTAAAGGTCTGTGTACCAACCATGACCCCCTATGTATATACAAAAACTCACAGACTCTTAACCACACACTGGATTCCCACGGTCATGGAAATCCTGGAAAAGTCATGGAAATTGTACGTGTAATTTTCCAGGCCTGGGGGGCAGGTAGGGTTCTACTGGGGGGGATAGGGGGCAGGTAGGGTTCTACTAGGCCCTAGTAACTAGGGGGACAGGACAGGTAGGGTTCTACTGTGGGGGTGCAGGTGGAGTTCTGCTTGGCTTTCTCTGCACGTCTGAGCCAGTGTCTGAGCCCATAACTAGTGCAGACATGCTCTCTAATTACTTTTTCACTCGTATTGAAATGGCAGGGAATCTGCACAACAATCCATTCAGGTGTTCGTCAGGAGTAAAAAGTGAAATCCTTGTTGGAAACCATGTGGTTATTTCTGATGACGGTTCAACGGTCTTTATGCAAATACTATAGCAGTGAGGGTTGAAAACCTCAGCAGTAGGAGCGAAAAGGGGATTTCTGGTAGTTGGGATAGCTTGCTTGGTGTCTCCATGTTATGTTTTAGTCTTTTGTTCTTTGCTTCTAATGTGATCATCTGACTTTTGAAAGATATTTGCTCTTTTGTTAAAAATGTGTCCTGTAGTTAGATTTCCATAGTGATGACAAAACTTATGCTTTCTGAAACACTGCCGCTTTCTGTCATTGCCTGTTGTTATCTCTGAAACACACAAATACATACAATCACAATCCTGTCAAATTTTCAGATTTCAGTTTTAAATCTACCTATCTATTTAGAAAATCCTTAAAACGACCATAAATCCATCCTTTTATCAAGTAGTATTTTTTTTAATTCTTTACAGCCATGTCCCACATATTCCACATAGTTAGATAATCAGTACTAAAGTAAGGGTTTACATAAGTCTTATTTATTGCCTAACGTTAATTCCCCTGAGTGAGGCAAGAGCGGCATCCTAAGAGGTTGTAATTCTCACTGTCTCTGTGGTTTGTTGCCTCCCAGCTCGACCGAACGTACACTGGACTGCAGACACTGGGAGCGGAGACGGTAAGACCGATCACTTCTGGGAGTGATGACTGTCATATGGTGTGTGCGCGTGTGTGTGTGCGCGCGCGTGTGTGTGTGCGCGCGCGCGTGTGTGTGTGCGCGCGCGCGCGTGTGTGCGCGCGCGTGTGTGTGTGCGCGTGTGTGTGTGTGTGTGTGTGTGTGTGTTGGATGATCCTGAGCTGCAGAAAGAGGGAAGAGGGGGCATGGTTTGTCAAAGCAGTGTGATCTCAGAGGGGTGTTGGGCTGGCTGCTTTATAACCAAGAGAGAGACGTCAGTCTCGGCTGTATTGGCATATCGTCCCTGCTGGGCTTGGCTGGCACTCTCCTCCCTTTCCTCTTCTGTACTTTCTTTACCTCTCCACTAATGTCTCTCTTGACTGAACTCTACTGCATCCTTCTTCTGACTTCGGTTAACTCTTCTCTCCGTTAAACTTCTTTTTAACTAAGAGGTACACTTCCCAGTGGCTTTCCTAGTTTTGTGTTGACCCACCAAGCGGGCCAGGCAATTGTACTACACCCCATCCGCCATTTTGGGCGTAGATTCTGTGCACTTAGGTGGAGCTGACATAGACTGGTCTGGCCCCAAGAGCTTTGGTGGTCAGGCGGCGGTCGCCCCACTTGTGGTCTCGTAGGGCCAGACTTGGCTGTGGATGAGAGTTCACGGTCTCGGGACGGCATGTTGAGCGTGTACACTTGAGGCCAGTCAGAACTGAACTCTTGACTCTTAACCTAACAAGGCTATGCCTGTAGGCTTTTCAGTTGTGCTTTCATTAACTCCATAAGCAGTTCTTTAGCTATGTTTTTTAACAGGTAAAGAATTGGAGTTATTGCAATTTAGGGACATTATAAGTTGTTGAATGCAGGGAAATTACCACTGAAGACAAGAAAACTTGAAAAATGTTACCAATCACTGAGTACCATGCAATTATAAATTTCGACAAGAGGGTGTTTTGTCTTAACCATTCTTCTTCAATGGATTTCGAAGACACACTTGTAACCTGTGGTAAATCCCTAGTAATCTACTATAATTTACTGTGTATTTCACAGATAAGGGCAGTATGTGCCAATCGCTCTGACTTTATGGCTTTTTACAAGTCTGTCTCTGATCGCCAGCTGCTGCCTGTACCTCTAGCAGGTGTCAGTGTTGTGTCAGATCATAACAGCGATGTAGTAAATGAGCTCAAGATGAGATCAAGTGCTGCGGTCATGATTGTCTGCCACGTCTGCCTCTGGAAGCTACGTTACGCCACTCTCATGCCCCTCTTCCTCTCCCTCTCACAGGTGGTGGATGTGGAACTGCACCGCAGCTCTCTCGGCCAGGACTTCCTGCCGAAGCCGCTCCCCTCTTCCTCCTCCGCCACCTCCTCCGCTTCCTCATCCTCCTCCAAGGGGTCGTGCATGGCCCCCTCCTCCAGCACCCTTGCCATCTCCAGTCACCCCTCCACAGCCATCTCCCTCTCCCCGAGTCCACTCTCACAGGACTCCCTCCTCGGCCTGGAGAAAGGTGAGCATCCTACGGCCCCTTAGCCCCCACCTGCACCCACACCTGGACTGGTTGAAGATGCTCTAGTTCGCTTACATACACAACATGACTGACAAATGTGATATTAGATTATCATGCATGAATTTAATGCATACATTACACTCCACTCATACATTATACATTACATTCATTTACAGTAACCATGCTCTTGTGTGAAGGGACTTTTAAATAACGCAAAACACGTAGACTTCTCTGCTTTGGGGGATGAGAGAATAGCATCAGAGCTGTCAGGCTATCAAAATAATGAATGTGCAAGGAGAAATAGGAGCAAATATACCCTGAACAGGAACCAGCAGTCCCTATTTGGTCCTTTTGTAAATACATAGGAAAAAGTTTTAGTTTTAATGAGAGACCAAGTACAGCGTAGCTCAATTCTGTCATGGTCTCTGTGCATGTGTCTGGCGCTTTTGTGTGTATGTGTTCTCTGTTCTCTGCCCTTTGTGGTTGTTGTTGTTGTTGTGGTTGTGGTTGTTGTTGTTGTGGTGGTTGTTGTTGGTGTTGTTGTTGCACTTAGCTGACGCTCTTATCCAGAGCGACTTACAGTTATTTACAGGGTTTCAGTTACAGTCCCTGGAGTAGTGTGGGTTAGATGCCTTGCTCAAGGCCATTTCAGCCATGGATATCACAGGATGATCTTGTCTGTTAAAGTTGGCCAGAGAACACACACACACATAGATTTGCGGAGGTCTTGCTAAAGGATTGGGAAATGTTGAGTTATTACTATTTAGATGAATGATTGTGTGCATCATTATTTTGATAGCCTGACAAAATTCACAAAAGCTTACCGTGCTGAGACTGGGTATCTGCAATTTGAAAGACAAATTAAATAGTGCCAATGTCTGTAAGTATATCTTTATGTAAGTATGTGTCTTAAACATTTAATTCTCAGTTATGGATCTTCCTGTGAATTTGGTGCAGCATAAAATTATCTAATTACTTTTCATGTTTAGTAAGGGGCTTGACCAGTGTGAACAAGTATTTGTTCGTTGCTGAAGTTATTTATGAAGTGAGGAGCGCCTCTCTTTAAGACAACTGCACACTCCCATCGTCGTTTGGTTTGACCATATGGTTGACACATGTTTGACACCTTTGATGCGCAGTGAACCGCAGAGCCCAATTGTGGCCATAACATGGAGGAGTCAGCCAGGGCGAAACTCGTTCAGCCCATAAACACATGCAAATGGCACCTGGAACTTAGCCCAGCCCCAGCTCTGATGTGGCTGTGGTCTAAAGTGTTTTGTTTCAGATTTATGTACAATCTGCTTTGTTTCAGATTTTTGCATGATCATGATGATGCTTAGGGTCTGCTAGTAATATTGCAGTGAGATGATGTATGCATGCAGTGATGCATCCTGGGACTACGTCTGATGTGGCCCAGGTGCGGATCTTTGCTGAATGGATTTGCTTCAGAGCTTTCTGGCATGTAATTTGACAGTGAAGCTGAGAGCCTCCATTTTAAATAACGTGCAAGGTGTCTTGTGCGGGGACTAAATGCATTGTCTGGGGAGTGGGCACATTTTCATTGACTGACCCATGTTACGTAAGAGTTTTTACAAAGGGGTTGTTTTTTACTGAATGTGCCTTTATTAAAGGCAATGTCTCAGCAGTGTAGCCATTGAAGTTGGTGACACAAAGCACAAGCTCTTGGGAGCGACGCAGTTGTGCTCTCCTCCTCTTTTTTTAATATATTTTCGCTCCTTTTGTTATCCTGATCCTCAGGCTCTGGTGTGAATTATTGATGTAATTGGACTGCTGCCTCCTCTCCCAGCTCCCACCCTTCAAAAGCCTTCATTAAGCCCTGGTCATAAACAGCACTCCTCTTTTTTGTTTTTTCCTCCTTTTTCTTTTCATCATCATCCCTTCTTCACTTATCCCTTGTTCCCAGGCGTGGCTGTCAAAAGCGAGTCGGGCCGCACACCCTGCTCCGAGCGGACAGCGTCGAGGCCCAAGCTGACCGAGAAGATCACGCTCGGCTCCCACGGCAACTCGGCCTTCCAGCCAATCACGGGCAGCTGCAAGATCGTCCCGCAGAGCCAGGCACCGAGCCCCTCGGAGTCCCCGGGAAGTCGTTCCAGCCCATCACCATGAGCTGCAAAATCGTGTCTGGTGAGTCTCTTGAGACAACTGTGTCAAAGGGGAAGATGCCTCAAATTCCCTTGTCAACACACACCCACACGCATACCCTGAATGTCGAGCTGGAGCGCTCATGGGAGTTATTAGCGCTCATGGGAGTTATTAGTTGCATTTGAACTTCGGGTGGTGGTTTCAGTGCCACTACTTGGAACACTGACGCAAGACCATATGCTAAAGATGTGTGAGATGTGTCTTATTTTTCGCAGAGTCTATTGACACACCTCTACAGTTGGCCCTGTCTTTTAGCCAAAAACAGGGAAAAGGAGTTTTGAGTGACTTTAAAAATGTGGAGTTCAGACTGCAACCCCCTCTCCTTTTTATTAATCATAAAATCTGACTGCACTCTGCAAACAATGTCTTTGATGGCCCTAGATTTGATTACCTCTGCCATAATTTCTACTAACCATCTCTTGACATAGGTTCCTCGTGCTTGTATGAGTGTGCAGGGTGTGTGTGTGTCTGAAGTGTTCCTGCCCTGGGAAACTTAGCTAAGGCATATATATCTCCTTGTGTGTATGTGTGTAGTCTGTTTACTCTGTGTTTCTCTACACATCTGTTGGCTTATTATGCCCTCCTTTTGTAAGTCGCTTTGGATAAAAGCATCTGCTAAGTGTAATGTAATGTAAATTATATTATCCATTATTCTATTATCCATTAGATATTTTCTTTGAGATTTGGTCATTTGAAGGACTAATAAAGACACCTGTCATTTCCTCTAATTGTCTGGAAATGCAAAAGCCTTTACAGCTCTACATCACTAACTTGCTCCATCTCCTCCTTCCCCCTCTCCCTCTCTCCCCCTCTCTCCTCCTTCTCCCTCTCTCTGTGTAGGTCATCATAAAGCAGGAGCCAGGGGAGGTTCCCACCCAGCCACAACCGCCACCACAGCAGGTCATGGTCTCCACGGCAACAGGTCAGCAGCAGCAGCAGTCGTCAGCGGCGCAGCAGTTTGTCGCAGTGAAGGGCGGTCACATGATTACAATGTCCCCTTCCCAGAAGCAAGTGGCCGGAGCCTCAGGTTCCGGAGCCACACCCAGCAAGGTATGCTGGCCCACCCACTCCTGCATCTCAAAACACAGACACACAGACTGATAACTTACTGCTTATTTACTTACTACTTACTTAAAGGTGGAGGGGAATTGGGTTCACTCATTGGGTTACTTACATATTTTCTCTCTCACACACACACAAATTTTCTTTTACTCACACACTCAAATACACTCAAATACATGCACAGCTTTTACACATGCACACACAGGTATGCAGTCAAATAAACAGAAACCACATACATATACATGCACACACGCACAAACACATATGTTAAAGATGGCACGTGTGTTAGTGATCAAACACACACACAGATGTATTTGGGGTAAAATGGGTTGTCTTTCTGTGGCCTACATCACCCAAAATAACTGAGGTGGCCTCTCTCTGTGCTCGGACAGCAAGCTTGTCTGCAGAGGAGCATGGAGGGTGATTTATTTTAGAAACTCAAAGTCACAGTGTCCTCTTCCTTTCTCCTCCTTTCCCCCCCTCTCTCTTCCTCTTGCGCTCTCGCTTGCTCTCTCTCTCTCTTCTGCAAACACGCATATCCTTTGTCACATTCACACCTTTTTGGGACTTTTCTTCTCCAACTCATCCCTCTCACTCTCTTTTTTTTCCATTTTATTCTCCTGTCTCTCTTTCAATCTCTCCATCTCCATCTCTGCCTCTATCTTCTCTGTCCACTGTCGGAATATGAAATGTGCTCCATCTCATGTATTTTTATGGAGAATTCCACATTGCATATCTGCCTTTTATCCCTTTGCTTTGGTATGAATGCAGGCCTGACTTCTGACATCAACCTCCAGTCTCTATGCTATCTCCTTGGCTTCTTATGTTGGGTGGAAAACCTGTGCTTGGAATTGTTCATTATATTATATTATATTAGAGAAAGTCTCTATCTCATTGGCTTCTTGTGTTGGATGTAAAACCTGTGCCTGGAATTATTTATTGTAGTTTTTTTTGTCTTGCACGTGCCTGTTGTTTCAAAGAACAAAGTTACGTAGCACTTTTTCCCTTCTTTTACTAATTTTGTTGACTGAGAATTAACAAGGTTTGTTGGACTTTTTTTAGGGGAAAAATGGTCATGACAATTACAATGGCTACCTAATACTATATTATTTTTTGTATAAATGATGTACCATTACTTTGCTTATTTTCATGTACATGTAAATATGATATTCATATACATATTATGCAATGTAAAAAAGATGTGTACATGTTCCATAAGGAACTGAATTTTAGTTCGCAATCAGTTTCATTTAATTTATTTATTTATAAGGACAGTGCACATTAATAAACTTTAATGTAAATGTGCATGTTTTGGATCGCAATTTTAAACTGTAGTACAGTGGCAATATGTTGGAGAATCATAATTGACCTGTTCTTCACTAAAGCCAATACTAATACAATTCTAACATTAAGAAAAGATAACAGTACAAAACAAACATCTAAGATGTTTTAAAGTAACAACATCAACACCAAGACAGGACACATCAATTACACTAACCACATTGGTTAGCACAGAATCATAAAAAGTGTAGGTGGACAGGTGGAGGACTCGGTAAAAAATGAAAGAAAGAAAAAGAAACAGATGAGATCAGAGAGAGAAGGAGAAACATAGAACCATGAAAAAACGAGAAACTTAAAAGTAAAGAGGTACACTTAACATAGGGCAGCGGATGTAGAAGTTAGCAGCAGATATCATCAATCAGAGAGGGTGTGTAATCTGTTCTGTGAGCTGCCACTTCTGTAGACACTGGGCGACAAATGCGGAAGCTTTGACTGCCCAGTGGTTTGGAGTATCAGTATACAATCAGTGCAGAATTGTGGTTATCAACTTGTGCACACAGCTGTGAACTTAGTAACCCCAAGAGACATGCTAGCTAAAAGTGCTTGCTGATATTAGCACACAAATGTTACATTCTGCATCTCTGATTCACTGTTGTGGCAGCATGCCCTCAGAGTTAGCTATCTCTTGTCCTTGGGAATATCTACCTAGATGGGGTCCTGTGAGTGTGAGGTAGCTCTAATTAAGAGCTAGGTTAAATAGGTGAGCCCTGAGCTGGCACTTACTGCCCACTGAGTCTTTGTAGTCCTTGCCTCACCTTGTCTCTCACCTGCCCTCGGGCACAGGTGCTGGGCATCCCAGTGGGCTCCACCCTGCAGTCGGCCGTGAAGCAGGCAGCCATCGGCAGCGGGCAGATCCTGGTGGCCAAGTCCAACCCGGCCGTCTCCAAGGTGATGACCCAGAAGCAGGTGGTGGCGCAGGGCGTGGCGAAGGCCATCGTGAGTGGGAGCGGCGCGGGCGGAGGAGCCAGCGGCATCGGAGGACAGCAGGTGCACACGGTCACCAAGGCAGCAGGAGGCTCGTCGGGCGGTGGGAAGAGTGGAGGTGAGAGGTCGCGCAGCTATGACACACTGTACGTGTGATACACCATATGCTTTACAGCTCACATACACATGGGTGCAAACACACAGACAATATGTGGACGTGTGCATATGTCTTTGGATGTTCTTTGTATGTTGTTACCTCCACCAGTGGAGGTTATGTAATCATTGGCGTTTGTTTGCTTGTTTGTTTGTTTGTTTGTTAGTTAGCAAAATAACTCAAAAAGTTATGGATGGATTTTGCTGAAATGTTTAGGGTAGGTCAAAAATGGGCTAACTTAAAAGTGGTTACATTTCGGTGGTGATCTGAGCTGCCCTGGTGGAGGTCTGTGCTCTCTGAGTGCATTTGTAGTTAAAGCTGCATTCAACTGACATTGTATGTGTGTACACAAGTATGGTTTGTGCTTCTGTTAAGGTTTGCATTTAAGTTGGGTGTGTGTGCTGTTTGGTTGTGTTATAAGAAAACTAAACTTAGCAGTGTGTGCACTGTAATGGAAGAAATAAGGTGGTGTGTGTGTGTGTGTGTGTGTGTGTGTGTGTTCAGGCTGCGATATCTGAGCTTTGCAGATGGATGTTGAGAAGTGTTGGAAGGAATATTACATTAGTTCTCTTAGCTCTCTTGCATCTCAGCCAATCTTTCTCTTGCTGCCCCCCACCCTCTCTCCTCCCTTCCCTTCCTGTCCCCTTCCTTCTCTCCATCTCTCTGTCTCGCCATACACATAGGCATAAGAGTAGTTGACAGAAAAACAATCTGTCCTCATGATTGATGACCACAGATGCAAATTAGCTTTCTAGCTAACTCTGGTACTAGCGATGTCTTGTACATGGTCCCTGTCAAAAATGATTCCTTCTTCCATTTAATGACAAAACACATCCCGAATGTTCATTACAATGTCATACAATTGCATATAGGCACACAGTTTCCAGTCAATTAAGGTGGTATCGTGTATGTGTAAGTGAGAGATGAGCAAGTCAGTCAGGGTTGTGTGTTTATTCTCGTGTGTGTAATAAGCAAGTCTGTAAGGTTTGTGTGTATTGTCTTGTGTGTGTGTGTATGTGTGTGTTTAGCGAGTCTGAAAGGCTTGTGTGAGTATTCTTGTCTGCGTGTGCGCTTGAGTGCATTTCTAAGGTGCTGTATCCTCTGCTGAGTGTAGCACTTTTTCTGCAGCTTTTATGAAAACCATTGAAGTGTTGCGCGCTGGGCTCTGCTTCGATTTGTGTTAAATGCAAACAGGCATTCAGACCCTTAACAAGCCCCGGCTCTCCGGCTTGTTTGACAGGCACGTTAACTGGCCTGTCACAAGCCATTCGTCAAATCCAGTGTCCCCAAAAGCTCAGGTACCATGCCCAACTCCCAAGCATTCACTTGGCAATTGGTCAACATTGCAGCCCTCCCACGTTGCCACATACTCCTCGCTCCTCTTCACCGCTCTGTGTGGCCACTTATTACACCTAGGCGTTATTATTCTCATGTGGGTCCAGTGGTTGTTTTTTGTTTGTAGAAAAGCACCATAGATCTTAGATGCAGTCCATTTACCATCTTATATGGTTCTCATGATACTGGTCCCTGAACTGGCTCTTTGTATTTTCCTTTAGTACTGCACTGACTACACTGGGCCCTGTGCAGTGTGACTCTATCCTGCAATTACTTTGGACTTTGTGCTATCTGACTCTGTCATGCACTCCACTTTTGCTGCTGGCATATTCTGCACCTTATCTATTTATCCATAGCTTGACAGTGTTAAATGTATATACTGGTTTTCATATTGTTTTATAGTGTTACTTGTATATATTGCTGTAAATTGAACTTGTATTTTAACTCTACCCTAGCTACTTTTTATCCATTTCAATTCTTATTCTTATATACTGTGTCCTCTTTTGCATCTGTTGGCTGCTCCAAATGACATCTCACTATGCTTTGTATAGTGACAATAAAGACTTCTACTCTACTCTACTCTACTCTACTCTACTCTACTCTACTCAGCATTCTGTATCATGGTGTCCCATAAAGTTCTCATTGATTTGTGGTGAGTCTTACAGGGTTCTTGCCTCACAGGGTTCTCATGTCTCTTCTCATGTCTGTTCTCCGCTGTGTCATTTTGTGTCCTCCCTCAGTGATGGCCACCCTGCAGCTGCCCGCCAACAACCTCGCCAACCTGGCCAGCCTGCCCCCGGGCACCAAGCTCTACCTGACCACCAACAGCAAGAACCCGTCTGGCAAGGGCAAGCTGCTGCTCATCCCCCAGGGAGCCATCCTGCGTGCCACTGGCTCAGGTTAGTACACACACACACACACACACACACACACACACACACACACACACACACACACACACACACACACACACACACACACACACACTGACACACACACACGCACACGCACACTGACACTTACACTGGCACACACACGCACACACACAGATGGGAGGAGAAGAATTTGGCTGTCCAGTTGTAGCTATTGCATGCTCTGTGTTCCCATATATAACCTGTGTACGCTCTTTTCCCCCTCTTCTCTGTCTGCTTTGCTCTGTCCCTTTTCTGCCCTAACTGCCCCTCCTGTCCCGCTTCTGCCCCAACTGACCCCCTCCTGTCCTGCTTCTGCCCCTATTATCTCGCTTCTGCCCAAACTGCCCCTGATGTCCCAGTCCCTGTCCCCCTCTGAACTCTGCACTGCCTCTGTGTGTTTGGAACAGATGAATGTGTGTGACTGATGAGTGTGTACTAAAGGGCTTGTCTGTTCCCTCTCCAAGTCTCTCTCTCTCTCTCTCTCTCTCTCTCTCTCTCTCTCTCTCTCTCTCTCTCTCTCTCTCTCTCTCTCTCTCTCTCTCTCTCTCTCTCTCTCCCCCCCCCCCCCCCCCCCCCCCCCCCTCTGGCTCACTCGCTTGCCTTCTCCACATTGTTTTAGACCCCCTTTTTTTTTTCAAAGAGGAAAAGATAATTCTGCAGGCGCACAAATTTCGATATGTTGTGGCCTTGTAGACTTGTTTTGAACTTATGCCAGCAAAGCAGAAAAAAACCTAAATGTAAAAATAAAAACTGGATGAGAGAGACCCATGTGCATATCTGTGTGTGCTGAAGCATAACACTCCTACCCCGACTGCCCCACTGTCCGCACTGCCGCACTGTGTCGCTGTCCCCCTGTCCCCGTCTAACCATCTCACGTCTTGCTTCCAGTGTTGATCGGTGTGCTCGGTGTAGTCGGTGTGTTTTTGAGTAGTCGGTGTGTTTTTGTTATGAAGTGACTACTGGACTGTGATTATGTGCAGCAGGGGGTGAATCAGCGGCCACATTAATTTCTGACGATGGGGGGTGGGAGGGTTTGAATAATTGATGCCTGTGTAGACTTAGCAGCACAGTCAACTCGTTTCCCTGAACAGGATCTTCTTGTCTGTTTTTATCTCCTCTGTATCCCGCCCACATCTTACTCCCCTTCCTGTTTGTGTGTGTGTGTGTGTGCGCAATCTGTGGATCTGTGTGTGTCATTGTGTGTGTGTGTGTGCACACATGGATGGATGTGTGTGTGTGTGTGTCATTGTGTGTGTGTGCGCGCGCACACATAAATCTCTGCGTGTGTGTGTGTCATTGTATGTGCGTGCATGGATCTCTCTGTGTGTGGATATGGATTTGTGAGTCCTTCGGTCTATGCATATTAATGTTTGCGTGTGTGCGTATGTGCCTTTCCATCCGTGTGTGTGTGTGTGTACAGGTCAGCAATCTCAAAGTGCGGCCTCGTCAGGCTCGGGCTCGTCTCAGTCCTCCTCTGGCAGCTCGTCTGGGTCCAGCCTCCCCTCCAACCTCTCCTGCACCTCCTACATCCTTAAACAGACCCCGCAGGTATGTGTACACACACACTTTGTCTTTCTTTCTCTTACACATATACACATAAACACACTTGCTGCACCTAAACACACACACACAAGCTTTTATCCAATGCACACACGCATGCACACACACACACACACACACACACACACACAGAGGAGAGCAACCGAGCAACCTCTGTGCTGGATGTGTTGCTTTGCATTCCTTAACGCCTCAGATCTGAGCAGCATCAGACTCTGATACTCCCTTAACAGAAGCGCGTTGCTTTTAAACAGGGAGTCTCTCATCCCAAGGACTCTCTTTAAAGAAGGATGTAGCTCTTGCTTCAGCTTGACATGAGCAAGGGGACTGTTGATGTTTTTAGCTTCTCCCCCCAAATGCTTCTGACACCCCCCCCCCCCTCACCTCCTTCTCTTTGTGCCTGACGTTCTCCGTCTCACAGCTTTTTTTTCCCCTCAGTCTCACAGCCCTGCTCTCTTCCAGACAGTTTTTCACCGTTTTCTTAACTGCTTGAAACTGTTACTTTTCCCCTTTTCCCAACATTAGGATGCAGTGTTTTGTAGATAAGGTTTCAGCTTTAAAAAAAGAATTCTTTTTATTTTATTTCTGGCCCGATGTACTTGTAATAAATTGCGTTTTTCATGGAGGAACACCACCCCTACCCCCCCCCCCCGACCTGGCCAGCCACCATTCCTCTTAGCTCCTCTACAAAGACAGCAGACCTGGTCAGTCCATAACATCGTGTTTTTCTGGGATCCCCATAGAGCTCTTCATAGTTGAGCATTTCCCTCATTGTGATTTGTAATGCTAAAGTTATTGAAAGCAACAGAAAACATGTACTGAACTAAGCTGCATTCAACTCTCATTTTATTTAAACAACGCCATTTTTAGTGTCAGTGTTGATTTCTCAAAGAATTCAACAGTCACATTCCTTTGTTCTATTCCATTGGTGCATCAGTCCGTGGTCAAAGTTGAACATACTTTCTTTGAAGTTACTGATAACATAAGCCCTGTCCTAGGTAGATGGTGCATGAAAGAGGGTCTTATGATCGTTTATAATAATGCTGACCTGATATTTGCTTCCACCAAAGTTGCGATGGGGTTTGCCTCCCTCTCTGTCAGTGTCAGTAAGCAGGATTGTGCATACTTGAGATTTCGTGGAATTGCGTGGCGTGAGGTGAAAAAGAATCCATTGTATTTTTGTGTCTATCTAACACACAGGGCTAACAGCATGGGTCTATATTTTTACATTTGTGCCACTGAGATTATGAAAGGAGAGTCAGTAGTTAATTAGCAGTGTGTTTTCATCCCGTGGTGTTGGTGCGCTTGGAACATGGGGCTGCAGAGTGGCCTTTTTAAGGTGTCCTTGATCCATATAACTTTTCGATAAAGGGGGTTTAAAAGTCAAAGTCTCTTCTCTCTCTCTCTCACGCTCTCTCTGTCTCTCTCTCTCTCTCTCACGCTCTCTCTGTCTCTCTCTCTTCCACTAACATTCATCCTTTTGCTCCTGCGTGTCGTTTGCGTCCCTGTACTCTCAGTAAGCCCTGTCCCAGGTAGATGGTGCATGAAAGAGGGTCTTATGATCGTTTATAATAATGCTGACCTGATATTCACTTCCACCAAAGTTGCGATGGGGTTTGCCTCCCTCTCTATCAGTGTCAGTGCCTCCCTGTGCTCTCAGTAATGGCGTGCCGTATGAGCGGTCGTCCCTATCCGCCTCTTTGCCCTTTTACGCTGCTCAGATTTAATCAGGCTGTGTTGTAGGAGAGACACACTGGATGAATCCCTGCTTAAGAGACTAAGCGCAGCACCTGTGGTACTTTAATCTACTGTCAGTGCCAGGGGTTGGGGAGTGTGGGGGGGGCTCATCTTTACAACCAATCCCATCCCCACTGGGCCAAATGCGCCTGCGATTTGCTGTTGCCATGGTGCGGTGTCTGTGAAAGTGGCAAATTCGATGGGTAGCAGAGGTCCCTCTTCAGCTCATCCCACACCCACTCAACCCCAGAGCAGGAAGTCGACTCAGCAGTAGTCATCGGGCGGTAATGGGCCTAATGCAGTAGCAATAGTGACACCGATCGATTGCGAGGCCAGGGCACATGGCCGTGTCTGATCAGTTGCCAGCAAGCTCCTAAGTGACTAAGTTTAGACGGGTGGAGGTCATTCGGAGGCATCAGGGTTCTGTACACATGAACACAGTACTGTTACATTACACTCTGCCCGTCACTCATGCGGTCCATATTTCTGACCTTTCTTACCTGCTTGTCTGCATATGATAGCCCCCAATAGGCCTCTGTGTTTCCCTGCATTAGACCTCCTCTGAGTTTCTACATGTGAATAGACGCAGCTTTGTGCTCCTTCGCTTTTTCAGTTTCAGTGTTCTGTGACTATCTTTTTTTTTTTTTTGTAGAATCATTATTGTTTAATTTTTTTAGCACAGAGGATTTTTTTTCTTATTACTCATGTCGAGGTGTCCTGTTGTTTTTTCTTCCACTGTGTTGCTTTTTGTCTTCTTTTTGAGTATCTCAAGCTTTTTCACCTTTTTGTGTCCATGCCTGTCCCTCTTCCTTTTTTTCCAACTTTCAGTTAAAATCCATCACCCTTTCCAGTTTGTTTTTTTTTTTATAGAGGAGGTAATGGTCATGACCACATTGACCATGCTTTCCAGTCAGTGACCACACCCTCCCCCCTTTCCCCCATGATGGTTCTGCATTGACTCAGGATTGTAATCGATCTTTCCAGGGCACGTTTCTGGTTGGGCAGCCCAGTGGTTCCGGGAAACAGAGTTCATCCAGCTCCTCCTCTGGTCACACGGCATCGGGCGGTGCCAGCGCCAACCAGCAGTCCATTCGGGTCACCCCGGGGCAGAAGGCTGCCATCCTGGCGCAGGTACACCAGACCACAGTAATACACTGGACCCACATGCACCCACTGTAGACCTTCTTCACACTTCTCACTGTGCCTAGCCAAATGTGGTTGACTGATTGGTTGGTTGATTGATTGATTGATTGATTTGATGAAAATGATTTGTTTTCTCACCAGGGGTTGTTTTCCAGGAAGTTTAGTATTTTGTCAAATTCCTTGCCAGTTTTGATTGTTGGCAAGACTGACACTAAAAATGGTGGTGTTTAGATTAAACAAATGTTTAATGCACCTAAGTTCAGTTCATATTTCAGCGCAACCATTCAATAACTTTGTAAGGCAACTGGGCCACACAGCTTAATTTGTAATGAGGGAAATGGCCCACTATGGAAATCACAAATTCAATCGGGACACCTCTCTTCTATGTACTGGGCTATTCTGAAAACAGTACTTAATACTAGTGATCAAACACAGGTTACACAGGACCTCTCCCAAACAGCAATTTGGCCACAGATGCCAGGACAACCCATGTGCTTGTAACCTTAGTGAAAGTGATGGGGTGCGCATGCCCCCCCCCCCCCCCCCCAAAAAAAAATCTAAAGGTGCCATACAAAGGCAACAGATTAGGAAACAGACGAAGGCCGGACAAAGGCCTTTGTGGTCAGGTAAGCAGAGGGTAAAAAAACAGGAGAAGGGGAGGAGATAAGAAAATCTGAGGAAAGGTTTAGCATCTTTTGCAGTTCCTACTGTAGTGAGCAGGTGTGTGGAGTTAGTGTGTGTGTGTGGTGGTAGTGGGGGTGTAGTGTTTACCGTACACTATGAATTCGCAGCTGGTTTCTTTCTCTCTCTCTAGAGGCATTTGGACACCGTCAGATGTTGGGCCTTACTGCGAGCTTGTGTGTGTGTGTGTGTGTATCTTATGTATGTATGTGTGTAGGTGGGTGTGGGGTAGGTGTGCCAAATCTAGGTCTGTGTACTCCATATGTTTCTGAGCTAATGCTGCTACCACTGCTACACAGTCTCATACACGGTCACACCTGCTCTGCCTCAGGTGTTGAGCCTACAGGTGAGAGACAGGGCAGCAGGGAGAGGCCCAGAGGGAGACGTCTCCCCTCATGGAGGTCCTACAGAAAGAAGAAAGCAGTAGAGATATTAAAGCTGAGATTTTATATCAGCCAATCTTCCCATAGCTGTTTAGCTGCTATGTCACAAAGCCTCTCTTGGGCTTATGTGAAAGTCATGAGCAGAGGTGTGAGTGTGTCTGTGTGGGTGGCTTTATCTCTGTGTATGGTTTTCTGTGTGTGTGTGTGTGTGTTTTTATTTAGTTTGTGTATGTTCCTGTGTGAGCATATACCTGGGTGTTTGTTACTGTGCTGGCTGAGGAGCACACACACACACACACACAATTTGCCATCACTCCAATCTTTCTCCTCTCCATCTGCTGTGAACTGACGATCATATGCATCTGTTCTGTAACTGAGATTTTATTAAAGAATAACAGTGTTGCTGTGACAGGTGTGTGCACATAATAGTGTAAGCTACTAAGTGTGTGTGTGTGTGGTTGATGGGTAAGCATATAGCAGTTAGGGTGTGTTTTACAGAGTGTAAACTTATATGTGTGTGTGTGCATCTGTGCTTACATGAACACTTGCAGTGAGTGTCTGTGTATATGAGAGTCTGTAAGGTAATACTCTGTGTGTGTGTGTGTGTGTGTGTGTGTGTGTGTGTGTGTGTGTGTGTGTGTGTGCATTTAAGAGTGAACATATTCCAGTAAGTGTCTGTGTCCTGGTTATTAGATTAGAGTTAATGACTAAGCCTGCAGCAGAGCTTTGAGCTTTCGTTCTCTCATTTCTGCTAACTCTCCTTTTTGCCATCTACCCCCCCCCCCCCCCAACCTCCCCCCTTCCCAGCTTTTTACTTCACCCATTTCATTTCACCGGCTTCATCCTCATGCTGCACAAACACATTTGCCATGATCATTAGGTTTTATTGTGACCCAGTCTCTGTAGCAGTCAGGAGTGTAAAGTGTTGCTGGTTTGGACGAAAAAATTGCTGTCTTTGGTGGAGACATTATCTCTGCATAGCTGTGTGTGTGTGTGTGTGTGTGTGTGTGCGTGCGTGCGGAGAGACAGCTGACGGGGGATGTGTTTTTGATTTGTGCACGGTGGTCTCCTATCTCGGCAACCCATGCTCCTCTCACAGACATTAAACACTGAGTTTCCTGTTGAGTCGGCATCTCAGCACTTCACTGCACACACTGTACCCGTTTGTGAGTGGGCAAAGGTGTGTGTGTGTGTGTGTGTGAATGTGAATCGGCATGCGTGTGTGTGTGTGAGTGATGGAGGCACAGAACCCAGTACTTTGGTGTTAGATTGATTATTCCTCCCCATAATCCCTTCCAGCACCGGGACATCTCTCTTTCTCTCTGTCTCTCTGTCTCTCTCTCTCTGTCTCTCTGTCTCTCTCTCTCTGTCTCTCTGTCTCTCTGTCTCTCTCTCTCTCTCTCTCTCTCTCTCTCTCTCTCTTTTTCTTTCTCTGTCACAACAATGCCACCTAAATCAATCTGTGTGTGTGCGTGAGTATGTGTTGACTATGCATCGTTTCTGTGCATATTAAAAGTTCTTCACCTTTCACACATTCCACATCTTGATGTGGGTCTCACTGTCTTCCTGGTATTGTGCCTTTGCTACTGTAATTGAGTGACCGATTGTCAGTGGTTGTTGCTGTAATTTTGTGATTGATCATCACCTGTTGAAGATGTGATGGTTACCGTTTGCTTTTGTAAACTGGTGGCTGCGTTTCACCTGCTGCTGTTGTGTTTGGACAGGTGGTGGGCGGATCGCAGTCTTCTCAGGTAAAGATGTCGGATGGCTCCGTGAAGACAATGACCTCTGCTGCTGCTGCTCACCTGTCCAAGCCGGGCACTACCACCCTGAGGATGGCAGGGGGAGTCATCACCACCACCAGCACCCCTGCTTCGGCTCCTACCACTCCCACTCAACATGTGAGTCACTTTCGTGTGTGTGTGTGTCTCTTGGTAGATGTTTGTGTGTGTGGGTGTGAGTGAATGTGGTGTTTTGGGTGGAGGTGTTTGTTTGACTGTGTACAAGTATGTGTGTTTACATAATTTATCGGTGTGTGTGTATGTTCTCTTTGTCTGTGCTGTGGTGTAACAGGTGACGTACAACTGTGGTTGATGCTGTGAGTTTGGCTTTTGCGGAATCTGGAGATCACAAACTATGAAATATGCAAAAATCATATGGGGTTGGTGGGCAGGGGTAGTGGATGAGAGAATATTGGTGTGTGGAAGAACCCCTTTGAAATAGCCTTGAACTTGGCCTAAATCAGCCCAAACACTTTGTCAGAGGCTAGAACCCATCTGAGATGGTTGCTTCTGGTCACAAATCCAGAAACCCAAGCTGTAGTGTTTCACATCAAAAGAGGTAGCCTAGGTTTTGTTTCTGTGTGGACAGGCTAAAGGCAAAAGCAGGGGAACAAGCTGACACATGAGATCCAAAATGTCCCATTTGAGTTTCTTGAGAATAACTATCTCTTCATCTTGGCTATTATTCTAATTTCTTAGGTGCCCCGTTTCCCCATTCCACTCTGACCTGTTCATCAGAATGGCTTACAACAAACACTCATTGCAGGCACAATTACGTAAAAAAAGACAACAGCCAGCAAGACTTGCATTTCCACTGAACTAATTAATGCTGGCACAGCCAAGTATGGGTCATTGTCTGTTCAATGCAACCAGCATGTTTGTGCTTTAAAAACTAGAGCCGGGCCCTATGGAACAAGACATCATTTCAGATGTTTGGTTAAAAGGAAATGTCATGGTTACTGACAGATGGAATGATGACTTGACAGCCCACTTCTTCAGAAAAATGTGTGTAGCAACCAAAGGAATTTGAGATGTTTTATCTTGCCTTAAAAAGAACTCCAAAAATGAAACCTGGAATGATTGAATTACTTCCTGCTAGGTCATGATGGTGGTGGTTTTTGAGTCCATTGTCTGTGCACGTCCCAACAGTGATGACACGGCCAGTTTTGTTTACACTTCCAAACTCTGCAGTGCTTTCCTGCATCACATGCCGTGCATAGGTGATGTGAAACACAAGAGAGCACTCTGGTGGCTCACCAACGCTTTAGCATTCAATTTTTGTCCTCCAAAAACACAAAAAAGGGGTGGGCGGAGAAAAGTAAGAAATTCTTACCTTAAGAGGTCAAATGAGCTGTGGTCCGTAACAGGATCATGTGATTGCTGCTCCGGTAAAAAATAAAACGAAATTGTATGTAAAGGCAGAAGGAACATTGGTGGTGGTAGGAGGGAGGAGGGAGGAGGATAAAGGTCACACGCAGTCCTTGGCTGATGTAGTTACGTGACCTCCACCTCCACAATATGGGAGCCACTACCCTTTAAATGTCAAGGATATAAGTCGGTGCCTGCATGCACTCTCCTCATTACACCCAGGCAGCCTGCTGTGGCTCAGCATAGTGAGTTTGGAACAGCACGTACATTGTCATTCTGTAGACAGAAAATGGCTGTTTGTCGTTAATATAAACGCACAGTCATAACAGCACTCATTGCAGTATTTCATTGTAGTTCATTGCTTTGTGGTTAGCCTAGTACTAGAGTGAGGTGTTCAGCAACAGATGGATCAACAATAATTAATGAAGAGTGGTCAGTAATTGCATTCTGTTCACAATCTTGTCATCTTTAATGGAAGCTGGTGTAGGGCTGGTGCTGTATAAGTGGTAATGGAGTCTCTGTTATGTGTTGTCAGGCTCAGCAGGTTGGTTATTCTCCAAGCTAGTATTTTTGTTTGCAGGGGTATGTGTATCTCTGCAAAAACTAGCTACATCACAATGCTGGAGCTGTTTCAACAACAATAACAGCATCTCAACTTGTGACCTCCTCTGTGAGTTTTTACCTGCCACACACAGGGCCGAGGAGCCCAGTGGTATTTCACAGTGCTGGTGCACTAGGAGACAGAGACAGAGAGAGGGGGGGGGGGGGGGGGGGGGAGAAAGAGGGAGAAAGAGCAAGAGAGAGAAAAAGAGAAAGGAAGAGAGAAAAAAAGAGGGAGAGAGGGACAGGGGGACAGAGGGACAGAGATACAGAGGGAGAGAGGGACAGGGGGACTATATCTGCAGTTAGCTCAAGAGCTATACCAATCCCCCTCCATAGCTCCATTTCAAAGGGCGCCCTCTCCCTGTCTGCAACCCCATTCTTAGCCCAAGTGCTGCAGCTCCGGTAAGCTGATCATTAAATCTCTGCAAGAGGAAGTTTAAGCCTATTCTGTCAACTGGACTTCGCAAATGTGCTGGACACTCCCACCCACCTAAATGGAACAGTTCAAAAGGCCATCTCAATGTAACACAATTGAGGCCAATTATCTGAGAGAAAGGAAAGAGAGAGAGAACAGGAAGAAAGAGAGAAAAGAGACTGTGACACTTTATCGAACAGTTTTTTGGATCAAGGACACCTTAAAAAGGCCACTCTGCAGACCCATGTTCCAAGCGCACCAACACCACGGGATGAAAACACACCACTAATTAACTACTGACTCTCCTTTCACCATCTCATCATGCCACAAATGTAAAAAATATACCCATGTGGTCGGCCCCGTGTGTTAGATCCGCACAAAAATACGATGGATTGTTTTTAACCTTACACCACGCAATTCCACAAAATCTGAAGCATGCGAGACAGAGGTTTGTTGGCCAAAGTGCAAATGTGAAAATCACTAAGGTTGGTCACAGGTCAAGTAACCCTGATCAGACCCTCACCATTGCTATGAAACCTGCGTGTGTGCGTGTGACTATAGATTTGTGGTTGGTGTGTGATTCTGTGCCGCAGTGTGCTGTCCAAGCAGATGGTATCGCCAGGAGACCAGTGGGGCACTCAGATGCTGCAGGCTGGCATGCTCTCTCATGGAGCCACTGCAGGGCCAAATGCCCCGGCTGTCAGGGTTTCTCTCTCTCTCTCACACGCACACGCACACACACACACACACACACACACACACACACACACACACACACACACACACACAGGCTCACGCAAACATACACTTGCATCAATATTCAAGTGTGACATTAAAAAGACACACTCTGTCTCTGTTGCACACCTAGGCATAGGTATAAACACAAGCATGCCAGCACAGCTGGTTGAGCTCACTCTCTCATGCACAAACACATCTGCATCTGTGCACACTGCACAGACACTTACTGCATAATGAGACTTGTAGCAGACACATGCCACGTTGTTGGTGTGTTAGAATTACCAGTTTAAATTCAGTCTGACTGACAAGACTGCCAAGTGGGTTTACACCACATCTGTGCATCGGCCAAGTGTATCTTGACCATAGGTGGGTTTGTGACATTCAGTGATGTTAAGACCTAGCCTGGTAAACCCACCCCTCGTACTTCATTTCATTTCGTGCAGAGGGTCTGGACCGGAATCTCTTGAGGTAAATTTGCTATGTTCCAGAAACTTCGATCAAATCAGCGAACAGAGGGTGTGTTCGTTAGCTGTGACGTTGACCTTTTGTGCTACATTTGAATTGTAGTGCGTAGGTAGGCTAATTGCATACGTGATGACCAGGCGCTAGCGATTGAGTAAAGCAGAGGCACTTTTTTAAAACTTCAGTCCACACCTCCAGCAAATGGTTTCTGACGGTCTCTGTTCCAGACCCTCTGTACAAAACGAAATGAAGTACGAGGGGCTGGTTTGTCAGGCTAGTTAAGACCCTCTGGAAAGAGTGTTTTACATGTTTACCTTGTTGGACCGATAAGAGCTTCTCCTGTGTTCTTCTGTTCTCCCCTCAGACTGCAGATGGCTCCAGAGTGCCCTCCTTCCCCGCCCCTTCGCCCTCGTCATCCTCCTCTGGTGCCAAGCCGGCTTCCCAGCAGCACCAGCTGCTGGTGGCAGCCAATCAGGCGGCAGTCATCAGCGCGGCGAAGAACGCCAGCAACGCGGCCGCCGCCATGGCTGCGGCAGCCGCCGCCGCCTCCTCCGCGTCCAAGACGGGCACGGGCACCGTGGTGAACGTCGCCAAGAGCATGGCCGCCAACATCCCGGTCATCAGCCTGGGCAAGGGGGCGGGGCAGGCGGTGGTCAGCATGCCCAAGAGCGTCAGCCCATCGCTCGTCACCGCGGCGTCACTGGTGAGCGGCGGGGGTGCCGTCAGTGGGAAGGCAGCAGCCACCCTCTCAGGTGTGTATGCGCATGTACACAAACACTCACCTCTCTCTCACACACAAACACACACACACACACCGTTGTTGCTCTCTCTCATACACACACACACACACACACACTCCCTCCCTCTCTCTCTTTCTCTCTCTCTCTCTCTCACACACCCAACCTCTCATACACACACCATCTTTCATACACGCACAGAGGCCTGCCTCTCTCATACCCCCCACCCTCACACACACACACACACACACACACACACACACACACACACACACACACACACACACACACTTGCAGTCATGGCTCCTGTGTGTTAAAGTGTCTCAAACTGCAGCAGTAGGGCCTTTAACCCCCATGCCCTCATGCCCCCATGCTGCTGCCTCTGCCAAGGTAGTGGTACAGCTGCCAGGGCCACTGCTGAACAGTTTTGACACTCTGAAATGACATAATGTGCCTGCTGCCATTGAAAGGCCCTCGGGGACTGCAAGAATACGTTGGCTTTCAAGTGGCCTCTGTGAGAGCCTTTGTAGCTCCTTCTGGCATGTAACTAACAGTACAGTCTGTTCTCCTCACACACCGACACCATGCCCGGATGCTCTGAGCTAAGTGAAATGTTTTATATACTGTGGATGCTTAGCTCCATCAGTTTTAATTTAAGCACAGTTGAAATAGCTAAGCATAAACTCCCCCAGAGGGTTAGCATCTCTGCATGCTTGCTAGGTGCATGGAGGGAGATGGCAGGTTATTATGGTGGCAAAGCTGGCAAGAGTTGCTAATGTTTCTCTTATTTTGGGAAAATGGAGAGCGTATGTGTCATGCCCTTCTGAGAATGAACGCAAGAAGCCTCATCAGTTGGTTGACAACATGAAAATGTGATTGCGAAGGAAAGAGAAATGGATAGAAAGTGAATTCCACTGTAGTTTAATCTGAATTAAATAAGAATTTCCATCTTTAGACTGTAATGAATGTAAACTCCCTCTATATATTGTTTGTTTTAATATTTAATGAGACTGTAAATACAAGAAACTACATGAACTTGATTTCCACATATATATGGTGTCTTTATAATAATAGCTGGCTGACTACTTAGTCATGCAGTGTGTATAGCCTAAAGCACTGGACCCTTAGGGCTCATTCACACCAACTTGAGCATGTACAGCACTTAACTGTGTACAATATGTTTGTATGTGTGACAGAATGCGCTCAGGTCACGCGTGCGGTGTGAATAGTCTATTTTGTTAACATGCATTCTAAACGAATATGGACAGAAAATGGGCACACGCTGTATACGGAGAGTGTTTGGTGTGAATCAGCCTTTACACCACCCACAGGGTGCTACAGGGTAACGTGAACATCCTTAGCAATCAATAGCAACAGATATGTTGTTGTGCGCACGCTTTTTACATTTGGCAGATGGGTAGGATGTAGAGCTGATTCACAGCACTGTGCCATTTCAGTTAACTTTTTGGTGTTTGGTGTTTTGTGTGTGTGTGTCCGTAAGTATAAGTGCATGCACACTCTTTGGCATATGTATTAGTGTGTGTTTATGTGTATGATTGTATGTAAAAATGGAGGCATTTATGTGCACAATGCAAGTTTGTCTCCATGTACTCATTTGTGTATTTGTGTATTTGTGTGTGTGCGTGTGCGTGTGCGTGTGCGTGTGCGTGTGTATTTGTGCGGTGTCCTTCCTCAGGCATGTTGAAGCTGCACACGGGTCAGCCCAGCTCCCAGCCGACGGTCCTTACCATCCCTGCCAATCAGCTGAAGCAGCTAAGCGTGGGCACGGGCCCTGGAGGAGTCCAGACCATACTCATGCCCGTGGGCAAAGGTACCCCCTGACCTCCACATCAGACACACCCCCTTGAAATGTGTGGACACAAACATACATACACCACCTTCTCACACTGAGCATGCACACAAACTGAGAATGCACACACAAACTGAGAATGCATTAAACACACACACACACACACACACACACTAATGGTGAATGTAAACAAACATACACGTCACACATGCACACACGCTTTTTATCTTTTTGAACTCTCACATGCGTCTTCTCATCCCAGTATTGAAACTCGGAGACCACTTTTTGTAATGTCGATGTAGATGTTTACATGTTCATACCAGTAAATTGTATGGAGTGGTGTGTGTTGGTTTATAAAAAAAACTACTCACTCACAGTTGACGTGTGAATTGGTATTTTTCTAACCGTCTGTGTTGGAAAGGTGTCCTTAGATGACTTTGGTGTCAGTGGCTTGGTTTGGGTGTGCAATCACAACTTGGAATCCGAATCGGAACTGAGAATTTTCATGTCCTCCCTCCTATTCCAGACAGACAGGGGTTGATTGCGGGCCCTGGGGGGTTTGTTCTGGCTTGCACATGACAGTGTGTTCACAACACTGGAGAAACAATAAAGCTCAAGGGAATGAAACGGGAAACAAACAGGGTTGGCTAAAGGTCACTGGAGCTGGTTGAGCTCTTGCCAGCTAGCTCACAGAGGTGTCCACTGCACTTTTTATGCAGCTGCTACATCAGGGCCCCCCCCTCCCACTGGAGGGGTGCAGGACAGCGGCCGTGTGTTCTACACTCAGGCCCAAGCCCAAAATAGATCTGGTTGTTTGTGTTTGGTTTGGTTTTGTTCACCCCTAATTAGAGGCCATTGTTTGCTTGTGTGCATTGCTCTCTAGAGCTGTGTCTGTTGAGGTTTGGTCCATCTGGGCAAGACCTAGTCCACACGGATCCATCTTCAGCATATCACTTTTGTATTACATTACATTACACTTATACAGCAGACACTTATTATTACTCCACCATGTAGTGAGATTTATATTAGATAAGGTATAAAAACCTTCTCTGACTCTCTCTCTCTCTCTCTCTCACACTCACACACACACACACACACACACACACACACACACACACACACACACACACACACACACACACACACACACACACACACACAAGGAATAACTTTGATAGGTTTATAAAAGGCACCCAGAGAGCCGCTGAGTTGTAGTTCCACAGTGTTCTTTTCGAGATGGGACATCTTAAATCAGTGGTGACACTGGGGCAGATTTACTAGAGTAAAGCTTTGTTTCACAAGGTACTGGGTTTGTTAAAAAACTGAAGATTTAATTCACAAGATGGATGGATAGGTGAGTTGTATGTGCATACCTGTGCTTTCCTGTGTATTCCTTGGAGTGTGTGCTTGTGTGTGTCCCTCAATATTAGTGTGGGTGTGTGTGTGTATGTGTGAGTTAGTTAATGTATGCAGGGAAGCACTGTGATTTCTGCTGAGTCGGAAGCAGGTAGCTGAGCTTCAGTGCCTCTGAATTATAGAAGGGTGTGTGTGTGTGTGTGTGTGTGTGTGAGCGAGCGAGCACGCAGCAGTTTGGCTAATACCTGACCCCTGTGGGAGTATTTAGACCTGTAACTCTCCCAAAGCTGCCTTAAACAACGACCCCAGTGTGTATTAATGTAGGAGGTCATTATCGCAATAAACACTTAGTATCTACTGTAGCCTCATCTATCAGTGATCCACATGGTGATGTGACTGTGGTGTTTGTTGTTGGATATGACGTTAAATACAGAAGTGACTATTCATCTAGTCTGAAAAACAAGTCACTTAAGAGTGACAATGCATACTCTTTCTAAAGTATTATATTCATTCTTTCAGATTGCAGTCAAAGGACAGTTGTGTCACATTACATTAATCATATATCAGATTTGTTAGGCGTTTTTTTTTTTTTTTTTTTTATAATCCAAAGTGACGTGCAATTATAAATATCATATTTTACCGTCCTCCTTAAATGACATATATGACCTTTGACCTTCTCCTGTCAAGGATGAACTTCTCGCATGACTGAAATAGAACTCCTGTTTTATGCATGGTTATAGATTATAACTCCACTATTGTAGCTTGCGATTGAGACATCACTCGAAATTTAAACTCCAAGCTAAGCCATGCGGCCATCCTTCAAAATGTGTTTGCTGAAATCCAATCAATTTTGTGAAATTGGACACTACCCTTTCTTTTTTCAGTGTTTGCATTACCTTGCTGACTGTAACTTTATCATGCAACAAAGTGAGATCCGCCACCCTCAGATTGCCCGTATTATCTTAAAATCCAGCTTTGCTTTATGAGCGACTGTAGCAACTTTAATGAAAACAAAAGTTTAGTGGTTGTACAGTCGAACCATCAGTTATGGTTAGTAGTTTACTCATGTGGTCCTCATCATTTTCTCAAACAGAATCATGTAGCAGTGACGGTGCTGACACCCCAAATGTACCACCAAAAGTAGCTTATGGTGAGAAGATGCAGTGTGTCCCCCAACCTTCTGTCTCCTCTCCTTCCATCCTGACTTGTCTCCTTTCCCCGTCCCCCACTCCCTTCCCTCGCTTTAGGCACCTTGTAGGTGAATCGGGGCTGTGGTGGATTGATTTTGTGTTTTAAAAGAGACATTTAGAGATTTTAACATGTTTTTCTCTGGGTGTTACTTACACACTTCTTGTCTTGGGAGCCATGTCTGTGTGTGCAGTAGTTTAGCTAATTTCTGACTCCTGTGGCAGTCCGTCGATATGTAACTCTTGTAAAGCTTCCACATATTACATACTTCTCTGTTGCCAAATGTAACATAATTCTATGCTAGCTCATATAATTATAGCACATATAAATGCTATATGTTATGTGTTTGCGGTCATGCGCTCCCCTGCATGCTCCAAAAGAGACAACAGCGACAGTACTGCTACACTAAGTTCACCCCCAAAACTACTTTATGGTGAGAGGACATGTGCCCCAACCCCCCCCCCCCCCCAACCTTTTCTCTCATTCTCGTCTCCCCCCACCCCTATTAGTGCTGGTACCCCTACTGTACCACTGTCTTAAGGTGAGAGGTAATGTCCCAAAATCTTTCCTTCGTTCTTCTCCCCTATCCCCCTGTATTTCTTTCCCTTCCTTCAAACATTTTTATCATTAATTGTTTTTTTTGTTGTTTTTTTTTGTCACGGCTAAATGTCTCATATGTTATGGTTGTTAACCGACATAACTACTTCAGTTTAATGGATGGAGATAAGTCTTCATTATTATTGTTTGTAATCAGAATTTGACTCTTGAGTCTGAAGCGGTGTTTGTGGTTGAGGTGTAACTTCTGCATGTTGTGTTTGCAGTTGTGCGATCACCTGTCCGTAAAGACAATGCACCAGCAAGACGCGGTTATGGTGAGAGGACAAGTCCCCAACCTTCTCTTTCTTTCTCTCTCCTCTTCATCCTTTTCTATTTCTCCCTCCGTCCCCCCACCACTACCTTCCCTCGCTTCACACACCTTGTAGGTGGATTAGGGCTGTGGTGGAATGATGCGTGTTGCACAAAAAGCATTTATGGCTACTCAGGCATTTTGAGTTATTGCATTTTGTTTGTATCTATTGGTTTACTACAGCACTGTCTGTGTAGGTGTGTGTGTGTGTGTGTGAGTGGTAATTCCTTACTCCTGTGAAAGTATTTTTCGACCTGTGACTCTCATAAAGCTGGGACGTGTAACGACCCTGGTGGTGATTAAGGGCGCTTTCAGGCCTAGAGTTCGATTGCTTTGGTCCGCACTAGTCAGAAAAATGTTACAATGTAGCAAACAGACGTGGGTACGGTTTGCTTTCACATATGCTTTAGTTCTAAATTAACCAAAGACCATCGCCACGGGAACCGGACTAAAACGTGCCTCTTTCAATCATAATAATGCACTAAACTATACTGTTCCGTCCAATTTGGTTTGGTTGCTTTCACACCAGAGGAACCATACCAAAGTAGGGCAGATAAAGCGGTCCGAGACCACCCCTTTTTATCGGTTTTGGACCGGTTGATTTGGTGCCGAGATGGCATTCACACCAACGAAAACGAACCGTACTAAGAACTTTTTGTTCGAATGGGACGTTTGGGGCACACCAAATGCTGTCAGTGTGAAAGCACCCTAATTCTGAATCTAACCTTCAAGCTAAATCACCCAGTGTAAAGTTATGGATGGTGCCTGATGTAGAACTCCTCATGTTTGATGGTTGCTGATGAAGGTGTACCTCATGAGACATCCTGGTTAGTGTTGAGGTATAACCCCATGCATGTTGTGTTTGCAGTCATGCGGCCATCCTCCCGCTCAGGGTCCTCTAGCGACAGTGCTGCTAGCCTAAGTTCACCACCAAGACAAGCTTACGGTGAGAGGATTGTCCCGCAACCTTCTCTCTCCTCTTCCGTCCTCTTGTAACTGTACATTCCTCCCCCACCACACACCTCCCCTCTTTGACACCTTATGGTGGATTGATTGTTTAGAAGAACATTTATGTCTATTGAGGCACTGCATTTTTATGACTTTTCGATCTATGGTTTTGACTCAATCTGAACTACAATCCAAACTAACTACTCTAAGCGTATGGACTCATAGTATGGATGAAAGGGCCCACCTGATGTAGGACTCGCCATGTTAGATGGTTGCTGACAGAGATGTAGCTCGTGAGGTGTGAAAGGAACACTTCACTTTTTTAGGGAATAGGCTCATTCTCCAACTTCCACTTGGGTCTAATCCAATTCAATGACTTACGCTAAGCTAATAGCTGAAGTGCTACTGCCACATCTGGAGATCAGCTGAATGGATACGAAACCAGTAAAACTCAACTATTTAATTGTAAGGGGCTGGGAAATTGAGTCTCTTACAGCCTCTGGGAATTGAAGCTATTTCCCCCAGAAAGTGGAGTGTTCTTTAATGGTACTGTGGTTAATGGTTAAAGTATAATTCTATGCATGTTGTGTTTGTAGTCGTGCAATCCCCCTCTCGCAAAGGACCCTCCTGCAGTGATGACTCCCAAAATGCACCAGCAAAAGTAGCTTTTGGTGAGAGGACCCCAACCTCTCTCTCTCCTCTCCTGTTCTGACAGCACTGTCCTGCACTGTCTTTGTCTCCTTTTGAACTTCTCACGTTTTATTTCAGATAAAAACCCTTTAGTTTTATGGACAGATAACTCTTGTATGGCCTGGAACTGAGATTACACTAAACTACAGGCTAAATCAAAGTAAACATGTGGACTCTGATGGTAATTGATGTAGAACCCCTCATGGTTATTGGTTGCCAATGAAGCTGTTCCTCATGAGGTGGTTAGTGGTTGAGGTGTAACTACATTGATGGATTTGTTTGCAGTCTTCAAGTCTCCCCCTCGTAAGAGACCTCCCAGCAGCAGCAGTGCTGTTAGCCAGGCATCACCACCAAAAGCTGCCTTTGGTGAGAGGATATGTCGCCCAAACATAAACATCTCTGTTCTCTCTCTCTCTCTCACACACACACACACACACACACACACACACACACACACACACACACACACACACACACACACACACACACACACACACACACACACACACAGACACACACACACACACACACACACAGACACACACACACACACACAGACACAGACACACACACAGACACAGACACACACACACACACACACACACACACACACGCACACACACACACACACAGTGTGTTGAGGTTTTACTGTGTGTGTGCGTCCCTTTGGTTTTTGGCTTCAGCTGCAGCACTGTTTGCATCCCGTAATGGATCCCCCAGCAGCTGCAGTGCTGGCACCCCCACCAAACCATTATCTTATGGTGAGAGGCCACGTCCTACGACCTTGTTTCTCTCTCCTTTCCCTCCATCCTCCTCTCTTATTCTCTCCTTCTTTCTCTATCCCCCTCCCACCAAACCATTATCTTATGGTGACAGGACATGTCCCCCAACCTTCTCTCTCTTTCTCCCCCTCTTGGTTCCTTCCACCATCCTTTGTCTTATTCTCTCCTTCTATCCTCCTCTCTATCTCCCCCTCTATCCTCCTCTCTCTCCCTCCCTCCCCCCTGCACTCCCCTCCCTTGTTTCAGGCACCTTGTAGGTGGATCGGGTCTGTGGTGGGTTGGGTCTGTGGTAGGTGGATCGGGTCTGTGGTGGGTTGATATGTGTTCCAGCATTTATGTGTATTCAGGAATATTGAGTTATTGCGTTTACATTTCTTTGACTTTATAATAAGGATCTGTGGCACATTCTTGTGGCAAATCCTGAGGAATTAAAAAACTACAGCTCTTTTTCATCCCCAGACTAGATTGTCTAGTTTACAGTGACCTGTTTTGTTTTTTAGGTGTACTCTCTGTTTCTCAGGCTAAACCCAACAAGTCCAAACATATGGACGTGTGTTATTGAGATGCACCTCATGTAGAACTCTATTTGCTGGTTGCTGATGAAGGTAAAGGTGTTGAGGTGCTGTGGCTAGTGGTTGAGGTATAACTCCGTGCATATTGTATTTGCAGTCGTGCAATCACCCGTCCGTAAAGGAGCATCAAGCAGCAAAAGTGCTGCTACCGAAAATTCACAGGAAACGGTCACCAAACACGTGACTTATGGTGAGAGGATCAACCTTATGGTGTCCATCAACCTTCTCTTTCATTCTCTCTTTCCATCCTCTTCCATCTCTTTCTCCCTCCCCCCCACACTCCCTTCCCTCTCTTCACGCACTTTGTAGGTGGATTAGGGCTGTGGTGGAATGATGTGTGTTTTATGAAAACATTTATGACTACTCGGGCATTCTGAGTTAATACATTTTGTTAGTATGTCTTGGTCTCTGGCTGCAGGTGTGTGCATGCCTTTCTATACACTTGTGTGTGTATAAGGGCTGCGTTGTTTTTGTTTGCATAGTACAGCTAATATTGTCCTTTATCACATGGAAAAACACACAATCATAACTTCAACTGAAATGACAATCGGCAATTGGCACCTGCTCTTGTAACAGGTCATCTCTTGTGCAGCCAGAATATTTCCAAATAACAGACGAGCCATTCTTTTCACAAATTCTTCACCCACCCCTCTCTCTCTTTCTTTCTCTCTTTCTTTCTGTCTTTCTTTCTTTCTCTCTCTCTGTCCTTTTCTCTCTATCTGTGTATTTCTTTCTCTTTCTCCATCGTTATCTCTCTGTCTAGGGCAACAGGACTCCATCTGATTGGCAAAGAGTTTTGATGTGCAGATCGTGAATGCACATCTTGGGGGAATCATACTTTTTTTCTTTGCTCAAATCTTTGTGCAGTATGATTATTGTGAAACTTAATATCGCAATGGCAATACATTTGTGATGTGTTGATATTCTAAGGACAATAAATTTGATATGTTGGTGCACATGTGCATATGTATGTTTGTATCAGCGTGGCTTGTCTTTCTGTGGGACTATTTAGACCTGTTAACAAAGAGGATTACCCGCACACTGCTACTGATGCTCCCAGTGATTTTATGTTAACAACGTTTCGACCTTTACGGTCTTAGTCAGGTCAAACCAACGTAAAGGTCGAAACGTTGTTAACATAAAATCACTGGGAGCATCAGTAGCAGTGTGCGCGTAATCCTCTTTGTTAATTTGTGGAACTTTTTACCCTGCACCTGCAGCTTTTGGATGTGCGCGTACTCTTAACTTCCACTATTTAGACCTGTATCTCTCCCGAAGCTGCCACATATAACAACCCTACTATATCTATTGTGTATCTTTATCTACCAGTAATCAACACAGTGATGTGAGTGGGGTGTTGAGGTGGGACAGTGATGTCAGTGGGGTGTTGAGGTGGGACAGTGATGTGAGTGGGGTGTTGAGGTGGGATATGTTTAGGCTGTTCCCCTACTCTGACAAAAAAAAGTAATTAAACCAGGGTTAAACCCAAAATGTTCTGTACATGCTGTCAAATTACTGATAAAGAAAAAGCATTCACTTTATTTATTATTTATGAATGTATTTACTTACTGTCATTTTTGAATGAAACATCTTGGTTTGTTGGGGGTTTTTTTTTTCAGCCAGGCTCAATTTCTCACAGAGTTTCTAACTCCTCCAGTATAATAGATGTTGATGAGCTATGACTCAGCTAATATGTTTTATAGTAGAGCTATGGCTAAGGCTATGAACTACAAGCTAAACCAACTAATCTAAACATGTGGACTTATGTTAAGTTATGGATGGTACCTGATGTAGAACTCCTTGTGCTTGATGGTTGCTGATGAAGGTATACCTCATAAGGTATTCTGGGTAGTGGTTGAGGTATAACTTCACGCATGTTGTGTTTGCAGTCTTGCGGTACGCTTCCCCCATCCGTAGAGAACGTTTTGGTGAGAGTACATGTCCCCCCAAACACCCCTCTCTCTCCTCCTCTCCTCCTCCTGCCTTCCATCCATCCATCCCACACTCCCTTCCCTCACTTAAAGCACCTTGTGGTTGGGTTGATGTGTTTTCTATGAGAAACATTCATGTTTACCCAGGCATGTTGAGACTTTATGTATGTTGCGTGTGTTTCTGTGGTTTAGTTGTTGCACTGACCTGGGAGCTCTGCATGGGTGGGTGGGTGTCGGTGTGTGTGTGTGCGTGCGTGCGAACGAGCAAGTGTATGTATGCCTGTGTGTCTGTATGGTCTTACACCATATTCACCACATTTAGTCGTCTTCGCTGTTGAGGTATTCATTCCTTGAGGCGAGCACTGTTTGGTACCTCTTCCTCAACCTTGGCCAGGGTTGACCCTACCAGGAGCATGACTCCAGACAGTATTGCTTATGGGATCTCTGGTACACACAAGCCTCTCCACCCAGGACAAGGTGGCCGTTCTCCACAGACGAGTGGACCTGCTGTGTGTTCACTGCTGTGAAGGAGGGTGTAGGAGATCTCAACCCTTTTATTCAGAGTGGCTTGCCTTCACAAATGTAATCATTTGCTGTCCTGTTTTAATGACATGTCATGCTTTGTGGACAAAATTCAAAGTTGTACTTTTTTCCTCTAGTTTATGGCAGGGTGATCGACTATTATGGTTTGTCAGAATCTCAACGTCAATCTAAAACAACTAATCTAAACGTGTGGATGTTATGGATGGTACCTGATGTGGAACTCCTCATGTTTGATGCTTGCTGATGAAGTGCGTGTGAGGTGTTGAGGTGCTGTGGGTAGTAGTTGAGGTGTAACTTCATGAATGTTGTGTTTGCAGTCATGCCATCGCCTTCATCCGCACGTAAAGGATCCTCCAACAGCAGTGCTGCTACCCAAAATGCACCAGCAGCCTCCTCCACACCAAAAGTGTCCCATGGTGAGAGGATATGTCCTCCGACCTTCCTCCGACCTCTTCTTTTTCTCGTTCTGTCCTCTCTAGCTGTCTGTATACTCCCCCCCACACGTCTTTTCCTCGCTTCAGGCCTCTTGTAGGTGAATCAGGGCTGTGGTGGATATTTGTGTTGTACAAACACAAACATGTCTGCTCAGGCAATTTTGTGTTTTTTCATGCTTTGTCTGTATCTATGGGTTTGTTGCCACTCTGTCCTGGTAGCTGTGTGTGTGTGTGTGTGTGTGTGTGTGTGTGTGTGTGCGCGCGCGCTCTCTCTCCTGTGGTGCCGACGACACTCCTATCCACCTGTTGGAGTGTTATTTTGCATTGGCGTTTAACTGATTGCTGCTTCACTAATCCCAGCTGCCCCTCCCCCTCTCTGCAGTCTTAATCTAACACTCTGTTCTACAAAAGCGGGCACATATTTGTTTACAGTGCTCGTTTTATTAATAAGGTGTTGTCCCCCTCTCTCCTGTCTCTTTCCCTGTGTTTGCGTGTCTCCCATTTCCTTCTTGGTGGCTCTCTCACCTCTTCCCTTCTGTCTCCCTCTGTCTGTTTCTCATCCTACTCTCTTGCTCTCTTTCCCACTCCCTTTCCCTGTTTCTTTACTGTCTTTCTCTTTGCTCACCTCGCTCCTTCTCTGTATTTCTCTCTTTCACTCCCCCATTGTCTTACCCCCCCTCCCCAGTTAAGACAGAGCCCGGCGTGTACAGCTGCAGTGGCCCTGGACGAAGGACCCCTACTTCCTCATCGGCCCCAGCCCCTGGCCCCACCCCCACCCCTGCCACAGCCAGTGTCAAAGTGGAGCAGAGGGCCGAGTCTCCCCATGAGCTCAAGTATGACATGGAATACTCCCTATTTTTGGTTCAATGTCAATAACAACTTAACTGCCAATGGTTCCTCTGCAATACGAATGTATAACAACATAAGTGTTATGTTATATTTTATTGATTTATACGTGTATGTATACATATATATCAGCAAAATAGTTAAGAACAAAAATGTATGTAGCATAGCAGTGAGAGAAGCAGAAGACACACAGACAAAAAATAACACAGTCTTTTCGGACAGCTTTCTGATCACACCTTCAGAAACTTTTAATTAATAAAAAAGAAAATTGGTATGCACATTGTTTCTACGTACATACAAAATGTATATACTTACAATATGTATACGCATGCTCAGAGGCCAGACTCTAACATAATGCTGTAGATGGCTGTGGTGTCTAGCACACAAAACTAATCACCAGCAGGAAAATAAAAAGGGCTGTTTTTTTTTTTTTTTTGTTGAGGTTAATGTTGGTTTGAGCCAAATGGTGCTGATTCAGTGAAGAAATAGCTATTATGGCCTTAATTAAGCGTGAGGTAGGCACGAATTAAAGCGAGTAATTAAGCCGGTCTGCGTCTGTGTGCACTGGGCTGATTAGTAATTGGTGTGTGCAGGTTTGTATAGATGTGAATTATAATGTGTAGCAACTTTTTGTCATTCTGAACCTCTTTATCTTTCTCTCTCTTTTTCGCGCTCTCTATCTCTCTTTTCTTCTTTCTCTCCATCTCCCTTCACCTTCTTCTTCTCTTCCCGTCTAGTACTGAGTACATTGAGAATATGACTCAGCTGTTGACGGCGGTGGTGAAGAAGTTTCCCCTCATCGTGCCGGAGAAGAGTGAGTCTTGTCTGTGCACTTAGGGCCAGAAGGCTGACCAATTACAATATACCACAGTGCAGCCTGACCAATCACAATACTCCATTGTGGAGGAGAGGGCCCTCATATCACAACACAGACACAGACATGCCTTTAGACACAATACCCACCAGAAATAATAGAATAAAGGGATATTACAATATCTGTTGTAGTGTGTAAGAAATTGGCAGGATTTGTACAACAGCTACTGCAATACATACATAAGTCTTTTGATAAGTCGATGTCCTTGCAGTATATACATGCAGAATATCTATGCTTAATATGTACACAGAAAAGTTAGCATTTAAAACACCTAAATCCTAATGCCTTTTAAAATGTTTGTCAACATAAACAGAACAAAATATGGTTTGTACAAAATCCATGCTGACACAGAGTTGATCCAGGCAGGTTTTAAAATCCTGTGCCCAGGACGCACACAGTGAGGGAGAATGCAGTGATTTGAGGCTTTGCTCCATTTTAAGCCATTTATTAGTGCAGAAATGTACAGGTGCTTGCGTAAGAGAACTCCCAGGGGCCGGCGACTCCTGCGTCCTGCAGTGGGCTTATCCCAGTGATGTAACGTTGTCAGCCTTTTTTTTTTTTCAGATATGCAGCTGTCCACACATTATCCGTAGCTGTCCTTGCATTTCTCTTGGGGA
Organism: Coilia nasus; assembly: GCA_027475355.1. Taxonomy (NCBI): domain Eukaryota; kingdom Metazoa; phylum Chordata; class Actinopteri; order Clupeiformes; family Engraulidae; genus Coilia; species Coilia nasus. The sequence continues at coordinate 37,140,783 of CM050221.1, forward strand.
GATTGTTCATGTGTCTTTTTAATTGGCCTGTCTCAGCAAGATAAATTTAGATCTATTTTAATACATTTCCAGATATGTGGTTTTATCTGATACTTATACAGCAGGGGATAGGTTGTGTGAAATTGACTCATCTCTGTCGAGTGGAGGTTTTTGGATGCACTTTTTAATGTGGTTTAATGGTGCGTTTTTTTATACCCCTTGATTTATGTAATATGCTTTAATGGTGATTTGATGGTGATTTCACACTGCACTATCTACCCAGTCTAATATAGGGCATAGTAACTGGTTTTCTGTGGGGGCTGTGTTTGTGCTTGTGTGTTGGTTAATGCTTGTGTGTGTGTGTGTGTGTGTGTGTGTGTGTTATCTCCATCAGACGAGGACTCACACCCATTCTGTGCCACCTCTGTAGAGCAGTATTACACCTGGAACATTGGCAAGCGTCGTGCAGCTGAGGTACTTCGTGTCCTCCTGTGTGTGTGTGTGTGTGTGTGTGTGTGTGTGTGTGTGTGTGTGTGTGTGTGCACGTTTGTTTTTTGAGGTGTGAGAAGTGTTAAAGTGAAGGTGAGAGTGTGTGAGTGAGTTGAAAGTGTAGTGAAAATGTATACAAAGAACTATACATAGTGATGTTCACACAGTGCAGAATGCCTGGATGACACACTGGGGTTTGATCTTGTTGGGGCTGGTGTGACTGCAATGGACAAGTCTGCACGCCTTGGGATCATTCCTTTTAAACACCACACCAAAGCCGCAACAGAAGTTCTCTTTTCAGTGTATTTCTAGGGCAGTCTCAGTCATTCAAACTTGGAGCCTGTTTGTTTTTTTCTGGGGAGTTTATGATGCATGTGCAGTTCTATTTCATATAAGAAACCAGTGTGAAGTACTTCACAGCCTATCCCACATCCATCCTTTGAATCCTCTGTCATTCTCTTAAAGAATGCTATTGGGATTTTAAGCGGTTTTTACACAGCCAAAATGTGTCTTACGAAAGTTCAGTGTTCTGTTCAAAATGCTACTGTGTTGTCTATGGTAAATGTATGGTTATGTCTGTGTTGAGTGTATAGTTTTGTCTGTGTTGAGTGTATAGTTTTGTCTGTGTTGAGTGTATAGTTTTGTCTGTGGTGTGAATGTATAGTTTTGTCTGGTGTGAATGTATAGTTTTGTCTGTGGTGTGAATGTATAGTTTTGTCTGTGGTGTGAATGTATAGTTTTGTCTGAGTTGAGTGTATAGTTTTGTCTGAGTTGAGTGTATAGTTTTGTCTGAGTTGAGTGTATAGTTTTGCCTGTTGTGTGAATGTATAGTTTTGTCTGTGGTTAGTGTTCAGTTTTGTCTGTCTTGTGAATGTATAGTTTTGTCTGTGATTAGTGTATAGTTTTGTCTGTCATGTGAATGTATAGTTTTGTCTGTGACTAGTGTATAGTTTTGTCTTTGGTGTGGATGTATGATTTTTGTCTGTGGTGAATGTACTAAATTGTCTATGGGGCTACCGTAAGCTCTCACCTAGACCCAGATTGCCCGTCCCCTGCTGCCCCCCCCCCCCCACACTCAGGCTGATTGGAGAGTATTTGGCAGAAGCTTCTGATGAGAGAACCGCACTCAGTGTCAGGCGGTCTTGCCGTGATGAGAGGCCTTAATGGCATGATGGCTGATGGCCTTTCGCTCCAGCCGACGCACATGTCTGTAGACATAAAACTGAGGTCTGCCTTGGCTGCAGCGTTGCCATAGTGACAGAAACTAGTGTAGTTTGTGTGTCTTCTTTAGCCGACTGATGTCACTTTTTAAGCTGGTTGTGTGTTTAGTGTGTGTCTTTTTGTGCACGGCAGCGTTTTTAAGGTTTCTTTAATGTCAGTAATAACTGTAGTGTGTGCATGTTTACAAACTCCCCTGTCTCCATCAGCTGCGGCATACAGTGGTGTGTCTGTCATTGTGTGTGCGTGCGTGTGTGTGTGTGCGCGTGTGTGTGTGTGTGTGTGTGTGTGTGTGCGTGCGTGCGCACATGTGTGTCTTTCTGTCTGTGGTGTGTATTTTTGTGTGTATTCACCCCTCTGTGTATGTTCGTGTCCGCAGCTGCAGCGTGCGGTAGCGGTGAGGCGGATGGTGCAGGATGCGCTGAAGAGGATCCCCCGCCTGCAGGCCGTGCCCCCTCCCAAGACCCGCGAGGTGGCGCAGTGGTGCCGTCACCATGGATACACCCCGCCCGAGCCCCGCCGCACGGAGGAGTCCATCGAGGACATCCTCACCCAGATCGACAACGAGCCAGGTGAGAAGCAGACACAGGGAAAGGTTGTGCCCATCCATTGTTCTGCCTGTGTTTACGTGTGTGTGTGTGTGTGTGTGTGTGACAACTTCATTCCACGTTGTACACAGGGTGCAGACAGAATGCCTGGATAAATGCATTGGGGTCTTACAAACACTGTGGTTTCATCTTGTCCATTGGATTACAGTCACACCGTCCCCAACAAATCCCCACAGACAGATTCTGTTGCAGTTTAATTTAAAACCAGGGCTTTAGGCTGTATACTGTAAACCCCCATCAGTTTTATCCAAACTGTTTTAATTACTACTTACCTATGGAAAAACCAGCGATTGTGGGTGGGAGCTGGTTTGGTTCATAAAAAGATGATGTTTGACATTGTGTGTGTGTGTGTGTGTGTGTGTGTGTGTGTGTGTGTGCGTGTGTGTGTGTGTGTGCGCATGTCTGCCCAGCGTGTGTCTGTATAGGAGTGTGAATTTGGGTGGATTAGCACAGTCAAGAGGATGTATATGAGTATGCATGTACACACTTTGTGTGTGTGTGTGTGTGTGTGTGTGTGTGTGTGTGTGTGTGCACGCCTGCGCTGGTAGGCTGCTAATGGCTCTGTGTCTGGATGGTGATTTATCAGCGCTTTCTCTGGGGTATTGTCAGACCAGCATCATTTTGCTGCTCCCGTACAGAGAGCCCTGCACCAGAAAATAAGCCCTCGTGCTGTTTTGTGTGTGTGTGAGACTTTTTTTTCCGCATGGCACTGAGCTGGTGTGTGTGTGTGTGTGTGTGGGACAGATTCCCTGCTACTTGTCTTTAAGTTAGTGTGTGTCTGTGCATTCTGTGTGTGTGTGTGTTTTTAAGCTGGTTGGTATTTTTATTGGTAGGGTCTGTCTGGCCTCATGGCTGTGTGAATCGGCTGTGTGTGTTGCATAAGCCTTAATGACATTGATTTATCGTTGTGTGTAAGTTGGCATTCATGCTCTGCCTGAATGCTGTTGGGGTGTGTGTGATCTTTTGTTAACACGGTGGCACTTTGTGAATGTGCCTGTTTGTGCTGTTCTTTCCAACCTCTGGTCTCGATATCATTGATTTGTATATGTATGACAAATGACCTGTGTTTTTATGTGGGATTGTTTATAGTGTGTGTCTGTTGTGTGCAGATTTAGCAGTTAGCTGCTTGGATCTGTGTGTCTTTGTGTGTGTAAGTGTTGAAGCTAGATTTGGCTGCCATTTTGTGTGTGTGTGTGTGTGTGTGTATTTCATTTAGAGTTGAAGCTGATGAATTCCGTGCCTGTTGATGGGCGCCAAGAGAGTGGTCTGCAGCACTCCCAGTTCCACATTTACACATGGCTGCCACAAGACAAACTCACTCTCTTTCTCTCTCTCTCTGTCTCTCTGTCTCTTTCTCTCTGTCTCTCTCTCTCTCTCACATACTCACACACACACACACACACACACACACACACACACACACACACACTGCCCTTGGACAGAGACCCTCTGTTCAGCCCACTCTGCTGCCACTCTCAGCCCTCGGCCAACACAGCTGCTCCACAGCCTCTGCCCTACCACCACAACCTGCTCAAAGAGTGTGTGTGTGTGTGTGTGTGGATGGATATGTGGGGGTGGTCATAGTAGGGATGTTTATGTCGGGATGTGTGTGTGTGTGTGTTGTTATCGGTGTGGGTTATGCTTGTAATGTCAACAGTGAAAAGCTTGCCACACCGGCCATCAGCAATTAATAGAATTTCAAACGAACAGCTAAAGTTTTGAAATTAGATTGTACACAGTCAAGAACCAACATTTTTTTTCACCATCCCTGGCCTTTCCCACGTGCCTCTGCAGGTCCACAGTAGCCGACAGGAATTTATCGCTATGGAGACGTTGGTTAGAACAGCAAGGCAAGCATTGTGACAGGCCACTTGTTACAAAAAGTATTTCTTTTTGTGGGAGAGGGAGCTGGTAGACTGTGTAT
>CM050221.1:37150000-37157500 GCA_027475355.1 Coilia nasus
GTGAAGTGTGTGTGTCTTTGTTTTTGTGTGGATGTACACGGACCGAAGAGCCGAGATTTCGTGGCCATTGTGGTGGCCAACCACACAAGCAGAGTCAAGGCAGAATGTACATGATTATCCTGATGTGTGAGTTGGGGTGACTGCTTGTGTGTGCACATGTCCTTGAAGCCGTAGTGTATGTGTGTGTGTGTGTACGTGTGTGTGTGTTCCGGGCTGGTAAATACATGCAATCCTTAAAAAAAGAAGCAGTGAAACAAAGTGCTCAGCTTCTAGCATCAAATTGCTATCTGGCCTCAGCATGACCCGAAAGTCCCATGTGGGCCCCCTTTACCAAACAGCTGCTTGGAGGACCAGAGGCTGCAGTGTATCCACATGCAGTGGACCTTTCAGGCATCCAGTCCCAAGCCTGCCTTTAAATGCACACAGTGTCACGCGCCTGTGTCACACCTGGGCCAGTAGCCGGGCCTGAGTTGCTGCTCTTTGGAATCTGCAACAGGTGCTCTTGATTTAGGTTCCAGAACGCACACAATGGCGAAGTCATGTTGTCATTGCCATGCTGATCCATGGGGCAGCTTTTTAAAGCAGTTTTTTTTTTTGTCCGCCAGCAATGTGACCATTTTAAAATGTTATGATTAAAATGACCATGGCAGCAGTTCCTTGATGTTTTCGGGGTCTCCTGCTCTGACATGCTCTCCGGCATGTTAGCCCCTCGAGAAAGGTATCCATAGAATACGTGCATGTGAATGAAGCCTGAGTATTGAACAAAAAGCAAGTGTTATGTCTATGTGTGACTGTGATAGGATTTTTTTACCAGTGTAGATGGCGGTGGGTACGTGTTCTTAATGCATAGTAATTTTTAAAGGTTTATTAAAGGTTAATATCTAGGTCGGTTGTTATCGTCTGATTACTGTGTAATGTATTCCTGAACGACAAGTAAATATGTGAAGCTTCTGTACTCTCGTGAAAGATTTTTTTTTTTTCTCCAAGTGTGAATGCTTTTTTTTTTTTTTTTTTTTAAATCACTCACAACAACTAATACAGCCTCTTTGTTGCATCTAACTACTTGTCTAGTTTGCAACTATAATGACTTTGGTTTGTAAACTCGTGACATAACTATTAAGAAGGGAAATATTTCCATCAACATTTTTTTTTTTTTTTAGCTCCAGAATGTTTGTCAGTGTGTGATCACTATGTAATATATTCCTGAATATTCTGCAATTCAGGGACAGATAAAGTATTTTTTCCAAAGATTTTTTTTAAATGATTCTGAAATTGGAACTTACAAACTAATGACACAGCCGTGTGTGTTTGTGGTAGTGGATAGCACACAGGTCTGTTGTACGGTCATAAAAGTCTAGAGTTGTGTTAATGGGCCTGGAGCGTGTGACCAAACTGACCAAGTTTTGTGACTGTATCTCTCCATTTTATTGTCAGCTCACAGTGTGCATTACAAAGGAATATTCTTGTATTAAAATGGTCAACCTACCACTCCACTCTGTCGTGTACTGTTTGAAACTCTCTGGGACTCAGCAATACCATGTAGCGACCAATGGCCATGTTCCAGTGCAGAGGTGCAGCTGTGGGAGAGGTGTAGTGGCATGGGGTAGATGTTTAGGTCAGCAGGAGAGGTGTGCTGGGGTATGGGCTCCGAGGGGATTTTATTTACTTAAACCGGGCAATGTTTCGATCCTCGATCGACAGAGTGTGCAGACCACTTTTTAAAAAAAATGTCTGCTATTTTTGTCTAGCACCTGGACTATTTTATTTGGATGTGCGCACCTTTCTCCACTTGTAACAGGTGTAGTTGTGTAGCATAGAGGGGTAGTTGTGTAATAGAGGTGTAGTTGTATTGTAGAGGTATAGTTATATGGGGGAGAGGTGTAGTTGCAGTGTATAGACATATAGTTGGATGGGAGAGGTGTAGTGGGGGAAAGGTGTAGTATTGTAGAGGTGTAGTTGGTTGGTGAATAGACGTGAGTTGTAGTGGGTGAAAGGTGTAGTTGTATTGTAGAGGGGTAGTAGTATTGTACAGATGTAGTTGGTTGGTGTACAGACAAGAGAGGGGTAGTGGGGGAAAGGTGTCGTAGTAGTATAGAAGTGTAGTTATGGGGGGGTGTAGTTGGTTGTATACATGTGAGTGGTGTAGTGGGGGAAAGGTGTAGGACTGTAGAGGGGTACTAGTATTGTACAGGTGTAGTTGGTTGTTGTATAGACATGAGCAGTGTAGTAGGGGAAAGGTGTAGTAGTATTGTAGAGGTGTAGTTATGTGGGTGAGGTGTAGTTGTTGAGGTGTAGTTATGTGTGGGAGGTGTAGGTTGTATAGACGTGAGAGGGGTAATGGGGGAAATTATTATTGTAGAGGTGTAGTTATGTAGGTGAGGTGTAGTTGTAGAGGTGTAATTATGTGTGGGAGGTGTAGTTGTAGAGGTGTAGTTATGTGTGGGAGGTGTAGTTGTAGAGGTGTAGTTATGTGTGGGAGGTGTAGTTGTAGAGGTGTAGTTATGTGGGTGAGGTGTAGTTGTAGAGGAGTAGTTATGTGGGTGAGGTGTATTATTGTAGAGGTGTAGTGATATGGGTGAGGTGTAGTTATGTGGGTGAGGTGTAGTTGTAGAGGTGTAGTTATGTGTGGGAGGTGTAGTTGTAGAGGTGTAGTTATGTGTGGGAGGTGTAGTTGTAGAGGTGTAGTTGTGTGGGAGGTGTAGTTGTAGAGGTGTAGTTATGTGTGGGAGGTGTAGTTGGTTGTATAGACGTGAGAGGGGTAATGGGGGGAAATGTGTAGTAGTATTGTAGAGATGTAGTTATGTGGGTGAGGTGTAGTTGTAGAGGTGTAGTTATGTGGGTGAGGTGTAGTTGTAGAGGTGTAGTTATGTGGGTGAGGTGTAGTTGTAGAGGAGTAGTTATGTGGGTGAGGTGTAGTTGTAGAGGTGTAGTTATGTGGGTGAGGTGTAGTTGTAGAGGTGTAGTTATGTGTGGGAGGTGTAGTTGTAGAGGTGTAGTTATGTGGGTGAGGTGTAGTTGTAGAGGTGTAGTTATGTGGGTGAGGTGTAGTTGTAGAGGAGTAGTTATGTGGGTGAGGTGTAGTTGTAGAGGTGTAGTTATGTGTGGGAGGTGTAGGTTGTTGTATAGACATGAGGTGTAGCTGCACACACTGGGGCTCGTGTGCCTGAACTCTAAATCTCTGCAGTGGGGCAGTAATGGAATGTATATTAATGCATTATGACAGTATATTTAATGAGTTATGACAGTATATTAATAAGATATGACAGGATATTAATGCCTTGTGACAGTAGCAGTCTCTTCAGTATATTTTTTGGGCAGTGCAAATCCTATGGGCCTGACTGTATTTGCCAACATATTTGTTGTAAATGTCTGTCAGATAAATGTACATGGCTCTCTCTCTCTCTCTCCTTCTCTCTCTCTCTCTATCTCTATCTCTCTCTCTCTCTTTCCCCCTCTCTCTCCCTCTTTCCAATTCAAGGTGCTTTATTTGTATGACAAAGTAGAAATGTAAGTATTCTCAAAGCAGTTGCAACATCCAAAACAAAACAGTGAGGCTCCATAATATTCACAAAGCTTCTCATCTCAGCAAGGGTGTGTGTGCTTATGTTTGCATGTGCGTACGTATGTGTGTGTGTGTGTGTGTCAGTCATTCACTGTCCCTGAGGCAGACATTGATAAATACACACCCACCCCCTTCTCATCTATTTTATCATCCTTCTATTTTATTCACAGACTGCACTATCAACTGACAACTGAAAGTGCTTTATAGGCCCTGAGGCCTTAGATTAAAGTCAGTTTCCTCCTCTGCCTGAGGTGACCCCATGTTCTCCAGGGTGGCTCCATGCTCTCCAGCGGTTCCACACTAGGCCTCTGCTGTTCTACGCAACCCAGTTTAGAGCGGCGTTCCACCTGGAGATGCTGTTCTTACATAACCAGGACAGGAACACGACGCCAGTCGCAGTGCACACACACACACACACACCAATATCAGGATGGAATTGTTGAGGGTGTGTTTGTGAGCAAAGGGATCTGACAGTTGGTTGATGGTCTTACAAGTACCACACACTTCCTGTAACATGATCTGAGAGGGGGAGAGATGACTGATCTGTTACTGAGTAGGCCTAGTATACAACATACATTACATGTTTAAAGTGAATCATTGGCTTCGGATCATGCCCCTCAAGCTGGGACAGCGCACCTTCTGCAATGAAAACGGAATGAAAACCGTGTGGACTGAAATATTTACTGCTCCGATGTCGTGTGGACGCGACTTTTTTTTTAACCCGGCAAGAAAAAAATCCAGGAACGTTGTCGTGTGGACGGGGCCGTAACCTAATACTTTTTCTAAGGGGGCAGAACAAATATGTAGTATATATAGTAAACAATAATGTGGGGGAGGTGAGCCATATTACAATGCAATGTCATTATTTTGACTATATTTCAGTCATTTTCTTTGGGGGTCAAATCATTTTGCCAATTCCCCTGGGAGTAAATCTGGACATAACCTTTTAAGGACAGTAAAACAAAGATGGCAGGTAGCAACACACTCTTTTCAGTGGTTGATTACTGGTACTGTGAAGAAAAACAAGACACGTGTAAGAACCTCTGGTATTTATTTTCACATATTTAATATCTTTTTAATCTCTTTATTCAACAACAATCTTACAAAATAAAGTCTAAACACTGGTCAAAGACTTCAGAAAAAGTATCCCGGTGGAATAAAAAAATGAAATAAATATTTCCAAGCATTTTCTTTTATTGGTAATACAAATGTTACTCCGCAAAGCATAACATTGGGAGGCCTTGGTATGATTTGATGAAGCATACATTTACAAACATCTCTTGGGATCCAAATGGACAGTATATGTACAAAAAGGGAAAAAGAAGAAAAGAAAGTCATTCCATCCTAACAAGCACACAAAACACTCACAACAACGTATAGGGCAGCCATGTTGTCTATCAGTGTTCTAACACGGCAGAGATGCTTGGCCAAACTATATTCGCAACATGCATATTTGATTTCCCCAGGGACAATAAAAGCAGGGAGTTGTTGAAAAGGTTTTATCGTGTGTGTGTGTGTGTGTGTGTGTGTGTGTGTGTGTGTGTGTCTGTGTTATGTGTGCGTGTTTATCAGTTCTAAACTGTGTGTACATGTATTCATCTCTGTTTGTGTGCAAGTGTTTATCTAATTTCTAACTATGTGTGTGTGTGTGTGTGTGTGTGTGTGTGTGTGTTTGTGTGTGTGTGTTTTGATGACTGCTCTCCCACACTTGTCCTTTCGCTTCATCATCTTCATCACACACACATACAATCTTTTACCCTCTGTTGCTAAACACCAACACCCCCAACCCCCCTTCTTTGCATAGATTTCACTTAGTATGGAACTGATGGAGTGAATTCCTCTTGCCTGGGGAATTTTAAAACCCTCCTCCTGAGACATACCCTCCAAAACACACACACACATACTGAAAAACACCTCTCTCTGCTTCAGCCATAGCAGCCTGTGTTGCTCAGTGGAGTTGTGAAGCCTTTACACATGAGCAGCATCCCCCAGTATTCCTCACATCAGGTGTGTTTAAGATGGTTTTGCCAATAAGCCAAACCTGTGTGTTCATCAAATGTATTAAATGTAGTTGTAATGCCTTGGTAAATGTGCAAAATAAGAAGTGTTTGACAGACCAGCAGTGCTGCCGATCACTCGCGAGATCAGTCAGGTATGAGTGCCGGGAAGAAAGGGCCTCGGGGGCGAACTAGAGACACTTCTGCTTCAGCCAATGTGTGTGTATGGCTAAGTGTGTAAAGGGTGTGTGTGTGTGTGTGTGTGTGTGTGTGTGTGTAGCACGCAGTCAGATGTTGAAGATGCGGGAGCCACTCTGGAACACAGCAGACGGGTTGGGGGAGAGCTTGGTCCGCACTAGCTGTTCCTAAGAGACAATAATAAGACACAATTATTAGACCTCTGTCTCACTCTCACTCTCTCTTACTCTCACACTCTCTCTTGCATGCCCACTCATCTTATCTCAATCTTATTCTCACATTCTCTCTCTTGCACTCTCACACTCTAACTTACACTCTCACACACTCTCACAAGGGTCACGGCCTATGGGTCTCTCTAACTCACACACTCTGTTTTGTTCACTCTCTCACACGATCTCTAACTCAGTCTCACAATCTCTAAGTTACATTCTCGCACTCTCTTTCACTTTCACACTCTTTGTCTTTTACTCTCATACTCTCACTTGGTGATTCTTTCTCTCTTGTCTGTTGTCTTGATCTGTCTCTCTTGTTCTGATTTGTCTCTCCTACTTTCATGTTTTCTCTAATTTTCTCTCACACACTCTCTTTTGCAATCTCATTTTCTCTCTCACTCTCTCACTTATTCTTTCTCTCATTCTGTCTTGCTCTCCAACTTAGTCACTGTTTTATGTTTTCCTCATAGTATCACACACTAACACTCTCTCTGTCTCTCTTTCCCTCTCTCCCTGTATGACTCACTCATTCTCCCTTTTTCTGGTGATTTTTCAGTAAATGGCTGATAGGTCACTGGAGAACAAGGGTTTTAATTTGCAGGAAGTGGCCTGTTTGCAAACAGTGACTGCTGCGTTAGAGAAATTAATCTCTAAGTGTGTGTGTGTGTGTGCGTGTGTGTGTGTGTGTATGTACATGTGTGCATGCATGTGTGTGTGTGTGTGTGTGTGTATGTGTGAAGCCAGGTCTGCCTGTCCATTACATTGGTGTCTCATTGCTAAGCCCTGCAAGTTCTGACATTGCATCACCCTTGAGGAAAATGGAAAAATCATCCATCATTTAGTTGCTTACCCCACTGCCTTCTTAAAGCACTTTAATCTTTGCTCTGTCTCCCCATCTCTAACACATACACTCACTCTCTTTTTTTTCACCATATCTGGCTGTTGCCTGCTCACACACACACGCACACACACACACACACACACACACACACACACACACACACACAAAAGAGAGAGAGACTCAATCACTCCCCTCCCAGAGACACTGTGTTGGCACGGTGTGTGTGCCTGAGCTCATAGTCATCGTGGGAAAAGGGAACTCTTCCAAGAGAGAGGAGGAGGAGGAGGAGGAGGAGGAGGAGGAGGAGAAGGAGGAGGAGGAGGAGGAGGAGGAGGGCTGCTTGTTTTGCTGTCCTTCTCTCCTCTTCTCTCTGCACCTCGCTTTTGCGCCCTCCTGATTGCACCCCCAACCATGGCATGGTGGTGAGGGGGGGGGGGGGGGGGTTAGGCACCTACTCCTGCAAAGGGGTGGATTACAATGGCTGTGTGTTTAAAGTAAGGTGTGCACTTGGAGAACAAAACCCTTTTTCCACTCAGTTTTGGTCACAGTTTTGATCTTCCCCACAACAAGATTTGCAGTTCATTTCTATCTTAGCTAATTTTAATCCTCACCCAGCCACAAAATTTGTCATGACATGATCTTTCAGACATGTACATGGAACTAGTCCTGATGTCATCTCTTATTCGCAGA
>CM050221.1:37160000-37187500 GCA_027475355.1 Coilia nasus
ATCTCCATCCAAGGGCTCTGTCACCTGATACGCACAATCTGAATTCATATTCACCCCAATAGTGTCTGCATGCTCCAGTCACCGGTGGTAGAGTTCACTCAACCATACAAATACAGTATAAACCTTCCCTGGAGGCACAGCTGTGCTACTCTCTCCCCTCATCACACAGCTAGGCTACCCTATCCTGCCCCATCACACACCTGGGCTACCCTATCCTGCCCCATCACACAGCTGGGCTACCCTATCCTGCCCCATCACACAGCGAGTACCTCTGACATCGTTGGACTCTTGGGGCACTGGCCTTCCTAAAGAGCCTGCTGTCCACCTGCCTACCCATTTGAAAGAGGCGCTGGTGTCGGACATGACCTGCCATGCAGTACAACCACTCCCTCTGCATCATAACCTCCTGAAAAAACATGCAACATAGCATATGTAGCATAAGCATATACAGCCTCAGTCAACTCCACAAATGTCTATTAAACAGTACACAAACGTATGCTGTCTGCATACTCTATTCATATTTACAATGTCTACAAAATCTGCTAATGATATCGGCAAGATTTCCTTAATGTATTGATCTTTGTAAACTGTACACATTGAAATAGTCTATAAACTCTTAATTAATTTATTAATTAATTTATTAATAAATTATTATTAATTTATACTAGTAATCTCTGTGAACGCTAATAGCCTGTGTTTATGTAACACATCTATGATACTGCATATGGGGGTGTCTTTACACACACTCTTCTAGGTTGTTGACATTATATCATGATCACAGCTAACACTGACTACAGTACAATGGTACAAAGTTATGTAGCACTGCTTTGTTGCACTACACAACATGTTACACTGTGACCTGCTGCAACTGCAGTACATAGTAACAACAGCATGTACACTAACATAAACCATTCATTTACATCAAAAACTATGTGTTTATATACTATGTATCCAGGTTTTGGCTGTGAAGTTATAATATATCTGTATAATGTACTGGTAGTTGCAGTTACAAATCTAAATCTAAATTTTTGGGGCGCATCCAAATGACATATTTAAGCTTTCACAGCACAAGCACAGTTCAAATAACACTAACCACACTGAGGTAGAATTTAGGACCCTTACATTTACAATGCCAGTCCTTTTTCTATACAAGCAGCTAGGGAGGCATAGAGGCAATGCTGTAGGATAAGACATCCTACTAGTGAGATGGCTGAGGTAGACATAATAGCCCTTGCCACTCACACACAGCACACAGTAGTCCCGTTCTTGGCTCCCATCTATAAGCAGAAAGATGCACACACAACATATGCCTCTAATCCGGTTCAGACGCATGCAAGCGCGTCCTCTGGGATCGCTCTACATGCATATGGATGCCGAGCTGCTGCAGCATGTCAAGGGAAGTGTCAGGAGAAGTTTATGTGTCAGATCGCAGAACAAGAATGCATATTTATGTGCAGGCAAATTTAATCTGTTGCCCTGAATTAGTACACGAATATACTGTATATGGGACAGTGTTTCAGTTTAAGGGGAGGTGGCAGGGTATGGAACATTGTTACCCCCATCCTCAATAAGGACTGGAATCCCTTCAACAGAAGCAAAAAACAACAATTCAGGGGGCTGCATGCACTGTGATGGGTTCTGTTTATGTTCTGTTTATGTAGAAAATGCTGACCCTCATCACCCCTTACCAGTTCACTTTATGATTCACGTCCTGATTCAGGACACATGTATGGCTTTATTTACAGATATATCAGAAAAAAATCCTGTTAGGTCTGTAAGTTAGGCCATTGTCACTGATTTATATTCATGGAGAGCTCTGGAAGATGATGGGGAGTCCGCTCATCTGTATCTCTCTCTCACTAATGTAGAACAGATGGAAATAGTCAATGCAGCACTACAGCCCAGAAGACGGGAATGTTATAAAACCACCAAGAAGTGGACAGGAAGATGATTTTAATGTTTTAAACTTTAAAAGTGTAGCAGCTATGGAATATCGGGAGGATGAAAGTTCTGAGAAATGTTGTTGTCTATAAATTATAATGTGGAATTTTAGAATCTTAAATCATTGTTAAAAATCTTAATCTTAAAAATATTCAAAAACTCACACCTTTAAAGTTCGAGAGGATCTCTCAGGAGTCCCAAGTGATTATTCTGTTAGGTAGTTATGCTCTTAAAAATGCTTTCAGTAGGGGAATCTTCAGGGATCTTTAGGGAGAACTAAAACTGTGTAAGGATGGAAACTTACATGAAATGAAGGCAACTGAAGAAGAAAAAAAGACAACAGGAAAGTGGAATAAATGACACAGGATGTAAACAATCCCTCCAGAGACAAAGCACAGTAACTTCACAAAATGAAAGTCCTACCATATTCTATTTCTACCTATGCATTAGAACAGGTGATTCCTCTGATTTTCATCTGCCTGCCTGGAGAGGTGTACTAATTAGAATTGGCTGGTTTAGGAAACTGGGTGGAACAAAAACATGGTGCTGCTTCGTGTTTCTTAAGAAAGATTTTTTTCTATCCCTGAATCCCTCCGACCCCTCCACCAGATCTCTTACCTCTGTCCGGCTGGCCGGCTGGGGATCAGGCTTCTTGGGCAGGCTGGGTCTGCTGGGCTGGGGCCCCGGGTGATGCTCTGTCTGGGGGCTCTCTGTCTGTCGCTGGGTCTCTCCTCCGCTGAAGGCCACCTGGTAGCTGGTGGCAGGTGGCGGCTCAGGCCCGTCCAGCCCAGGGCTCAGACACGTGGGCCTCTTCTGGGCTGGCCTGGACGGACGTGCCCCAGTCCATGGACGAAACTCTTGCCTGTCAATCATCAAACCATTAAATTGATCATTTTTGGTATTTGGACTAATGATAGGGTGACTCATGATGTTGGCACTGTGTAGATTTGTTTTTGCTCTTTTAACACTTCTCACACACACTCTTTTCAGATATTACAGTCCTCTGCTATGGACCGCTTGGTCTATTTTGGGGTGTTTTTCATCTATTTTTTGTGTGCAGACTAATTTTTTCTGATCCTACTCAGCTTACCAGAAAGAGCACAGTGTACTTAGTGCAGTGGGGCAAAGAGGTACACAGTGCACAGTGTACTTTGTGGGGCATGGAGCTATGCACAGAAGTGTACAGTGGTGCTTACTATGCATAGTAGCCCAGTGTTGCATAGTGGTGCTTAGTGTTGACTTGAGTGACTGGTTTTGTGATTACAGTCGTTTAAGGCGCTTCAGTTCAGTTCAGTTCAGTTCAGTTGTACTGTTTAGATCCAACAGGTCACTGTTACAGGAACAAATCACTCTGCTTTGCTGTTACTAAATGGGTGGTTGAAAGACCTGGCATCTAGGAGATGAACAGAAACTCAAAAGTGTCTCAAAGCATCACAATGTGTCAGAAAAGAAAGAAACACATCAAAGGCAGTCTTCTGTGAAGCCCCTGAGTATCAGCTAAAGTGACTTCACAAATGAGAATATGCAACGTGTGGGATGTTCCCTTGGTGTAGAGTAGACCATAGGTGTCCAGAACGTATGGCTTCAAAGCACCAACAAAAAGACACGCACATTCACCCACAGTACACAAAACCACTGTACATTACACAATTATAATCACACAAAGTTACATGTCATAATTACGCCACAGAGGCAACGCTGTAGCAGAGAGTTGTGCTGCCCTGTAAAATGATTAAATTAACACTAAGAGCGGCTGAAGGGATGCAAACGGTTTTCTGGCAGGCTAGGGGGCGTGTAACGAGCAATAATCGAACATCAGCGCCAGGCTGAAGAGTAACGGCGTGCGTCGGGACCAAAGCTTCAGTTAATGAGAAAAAGATAGCAAGTTTTTATGGGGAGTGGTAGGGAAGTGTGTGTGTGTGTGTGTGTGTGTGTGTGTGTGTGTGTGTGTGTGTGTGTGTGTGTGTGTGTGTGTGTGTGTGTGAAAAGGGACGGGTGTCATTTTATCCGAAGGGAATATCCTTTTAGTGCTTTATTAAGCGCTTCCAATACATCTCAGTCCATCGCTAGATCAATTACTCAACTCTATTCGCTCTAATGCAGTTCCAGCTTTCTCCTTTTATGGCCTCTTTAAATGAACTACTAATTAGTAATGCTTATGTGAGGGAAAGCTCTGGTAGGTGTTACAACCCTGTACAGTTACATTATGGTGTTACAGAATATTTTTAGTGATTGCATAACCACTTGTCGGGACTGTTGGTTGGTGTAATATAGCTCATGTACAAATACTATAACGTGGCCAACAAGTAGGACTGTAAAAGAAACGGACGCAATCACTGTTGCTCTTGTCTATGTGTGTGAAAACGCTGCGCTGTTTATGTAACTCCTGCAGATACACTTTCACTTCCCTCAAAGCGAGTCGTACGCAGCGGCATCTGAAGCCCATCACTACGGGATCTTCCGGCACGCAACAACTTGCAATAGTTTTTTACGCACAATCGCCACAGAGTGTACGGAGAGTGCTGAAGGGACAGCAACCAAAGTAATGTACCTGTACGAGCTGGTTGTTCCCACGGTCGGTTCGCCCCATCTCTGCCTTCCTCGGTCCTCTCGCTCCACTCTTGGGTGGTTTGTGTGGGAGTGACTGTTAATGGGGCTCTCCGTCAGGGTGCCCCCCTTACCACCGTTGCTAATCCACGGGAAATTATCCTTTTTCGGGATGGGCCAGGGTTTGTAATCCTGCTTGTACTGTGTGACACTCGGGAACGGTACGCCGGGAGGTTGATAATCCTCTCGGGGTTTGAAGCTCGGTTCCGTGCGTCCACGACATGATCTCCGGTTCCCACCATCCTGTACCGTGGGAGAATTTCTGTGATCCGGTGTCACATAGTCATTTCTCGGAGCTCTGTCAGTCAGTACTTGTTTAGTAACGGACCGCACCTCTTGGTCTGAGATTTCAGAATAGTTCTGAATCGTTAGCGGAACAGAGAGATCAGATTTATCAAATTGGTTCCAGAACCGAGCCAAGCAGCACACTCTGCTGATGCACGGCCAAGCCATAGAGATGTCGAGGAAGAAAAAATGGGCAACGAAAAAAAGAAAAAATAAAGAAAATAAGAAAACGGGAAAGTGGTTACATTCAGATTTGTCCACATATATCCATTCCTAGAAAACTGCGGCGGTGCGTGCTATCTCCATGTAAGTACGCTTGAATGCCAGGCAGAGCACAGCCGCTCGTGCTGTGTCGGGACACTGTCATTACACATTCCGCTCACGTGGTCTAAAAGCTTTCTAGTTGATGCAGAAAAATCTAAAGAAAATTGTTCATCAGGTGACAGGTCGAAATAAATGTTGCCAGTGTCACAGACAGATCCAGTTTGCTGCCTAAATCTTCTCTGCTCCTCACCCAACCTAGGCACATCTTTTTAGAGGGGGAGTACACTACCGTCATACCGCATCTCATTATTCATTAAAACTATAATAATGAAGCTGTATATGGTTAATGTGAAAGACTTTCTATAGACTGCCAATAAACATTTAATAGGTTTATCTAGATTTTCTCACGGTATAGACTCTGGCGCACTTCTGCTCTTTTAAGTTGTGATCAGCTTGAAATATTTACGTTTGCCTTAAATTATTGATTATATCTTCCCATATCCACCTTTATGACATAATGACTGCATTTGAAAGTCACATCCATTGCAGAACTTTAAAAATCTCAAACTAAAACACACACACACACACACACACACACACACACAGCTGTATTAGTTGTCAGTTGTGTATGTCCACTACAGCTTATTACTTTCCCCCAAATGCCCAAAGCTCATTTTGCAAAACTATCTATGAGGATCATCCAACATACATGTTAAATCCTTTCTTATCCCCCACATGTATGTGTTGTATAACTTACTCTATCCTATTTGCTACACGATTACAGTTCACGAGGCCTTTAAAAAGATATTGCCACTGTCCATTTAAAAGGAGGCACGGGTTGTAAAATGACTCAGATATCACAGCATATCAAAGGAAACAAACGATGGCCCAGTTAGGTTTCTGCCGTTTTTAGCCCCGTGTGGTCCAGAGCAACAGAGTAGCTGCAGGAAGCGTTCTGACAGCCGCCTACGTGATAGTCTCAAGGCATCGCAGAGAATCACAGTGGAGACCCTGCCAGACACGAGAATGCCACAGTCCGCACATTTCGATTTTGCAGCGTTTAAGACAACCATTTCAATGTTAGCTGTCAAAATTAGATGGTGTTGGTCTTTCTGTAAAACCCAAAAGAAATGTTAAACGTGAGAAATTACGTGCTGTACCTGGTAGTTACAGTTACACCTTCAA
Organism: Coilia nasus; assembly: GCA_027475355.1. Classification (NCBI taxonomy): domain Eukaryota; kingdom Metazoa; phylum Chordata; class Actinopteri; order Clupeiformes; family Engraulidae; genus Coilia; species Coilia nasus. The sequence goes on from CM050221.1 coordinate 37,166,283, forward strand.
CGTGCATATGGAAGTGTTAAAGTGCATGCTCACAGACTCACTTCCTGCGACTTATTCTATTTCCTGTAATCTCAGAGATATGCAAAGCTCATGCCAGGGAGGGTGGCACCCGGAGGTCACTATAAGGCAGAGGAACTTTAGTCAGCAAAATGCCCTGGCATCCGAGCCACACCACACACCATTTAGATCATTCCCTTGTTTCCACCTACAGTATTCTCTATAAAACTCTGGAGCATGGCAGAGGATGGCATTGCTGGGTTGCGGTTAACAACAAGCAAGACATCTCCTTAAAACAACTGTGCAGTCAGAGCGTCAAGACCTTTTCAGAGTAAGCGAATGGCAAAGAAGCGTAGCCTACTAAGTCGCGTGCAGCACACATCAATTTGTCTATCTGCTTGGGACATGCAACAGGCAGGGAGCAAGCGAGAATTGAACAGGTGTACCAGCCGATGAAACCCCACAACGGTCAGCTGTATCTAATCTAACACTGTATTATAAGGCCCATTCAGAACAAGCCTATAAGCCTTGAACACAGGAATATAAAATTCCTTTTTCTGTCAGTGTTTCTGTGACGACAAAATGAGATCAGATTTCTTACAGACAAATTAACAGAATTAAATCTGTTATTTAAATCCAACGAAAAATCTGCAACAAGATTTAAGTCCAATAATGACTTGGCTTACTCAGCTATTGGTATGATATTTTACATCCTTAATAGTGAAATATCTCCACCTAGAGACTGGCAAAGGGAGTTGTCTTGCTCAGAATTCAGTAGGCCTCAGATGCAGTCCACACATTAACACATGAAGCAAAAACACCAATAGCCACAATGAATCTAGATGAATGTGACTTTATCTAAATAACTTGTAAAAACATCTTGTTTTTAACAGAAGTTCCTCTGTTAAAGAACTGAATTAATGGCGCACATAAGATCTGTATCTTCTGGTTTGTTTTTTCATTCAAACATCATTATGATCTGATATATCAATAAATAAAGTTAATTCCACACCAAATGCCACATCTATTTGATGGGGGGGCATTTCAGTAAACCTTAACCACAGGGAGTACTGCAACTTAAACATTTTATTTGCTGGAAATGTGCTGTAACAGACATTACCTTGTTTTGTGGCAGTTTAGCACAAATCACAAAATATCATATATGTAAACATGCTGTGAGGAAAATTCATCTACTCAGACTAAGATACCTTTCACTGAAAGGCTTTTAGACTTAAAAATGGAGAATTGTAAAAATAAATTCTATACAACATTGCAAAATACCTATTGCTGTCTGTTGTATGACTTACACCTGTGGTGAATGCACACAAAACGGCAAGAACATTTTTGGTCTAGCCAGGAACATTTTCACATTTAAAAATTAGCTAACACTTCACTTGTGAGATAAATTACTCTCTTATTTAACTTTGATCTCTCTCATTCTCTCACTTTGTGCAGCAATTACACCACTTTGCACTAGATGAAGTTTCACATTTTCTCATTCCTTGACTGTATGGAAGGCTACAGAGCCGTAAGAAAGGTGCAACATATTAATGGCAGTCATACCACTACGAGGTATAGCTGACTAGTTACATGATGCTGTTCAGGAATGTACAACTGTTTTTTTTTATTATAAAGAGTTTACACAAAACTCTTTGGTGATATTATAGGACAATACTGTAAAAAATACATTGGTGATATTATATATTATTATACAATAATGATGTGAAATCGCTTTGAAATGTGTACAAAAGACATTCTTAATAATGTGCAAACAACATCTGAGATTAAATGAATCATCCTCTTCCCCATTCTTTGTTCCGTAGTTCCACTCTCCTGATTTTACCACTGACCGTTTTTGGAAGCTGCTCCACAAACTCAATCTAGACACATGATGACACATAAGAACATGATATTATTATTATTGTTGTTGTTGTTGTTGTTGTACATAATAATTATAGATTAATATGTCAGGATTCTTAGACCGCTAGACAACATAAGAAGACATGGACTTAACACTGTGCTAAGTACCATAGGACCTATAAAGCACTGTACACTACACCAGAAATCTTGCAAACAATACACAATTCTGAGAGTGATGTGTATACAGTTAAAGCAACACTAAGTAGTTTTCGTCTTTGGTCACAATACAGGTTGGAAGCGGAATTGTCTCTTGGAGAGAGAGACTACAGAGAGACTCTCCACTCCTCCAAACTTATTTAGTGCAGTTATAGCTCGTTGAAGGCAGCAAAGTGAATCCAGAAGGGCATTTCACCCAGTTACAAGTTGATAAACCACTGAAACGATTTTGGAAACATTATTCTAAGGTTGAGAAAACTACTTAATGTTGCTTTAACTGTCATGAACTGCTCACAGAGCACGTCTTACTTTTCAGTGCACTTTTTTGTGCACTTTTCAGTGCACACATCTTTCACTAAAAGTGAACATTATTAGTACAGTGTCCTGGAGGGTGACCTCGAACCTGGGGCTCTGAGGTACCAAACATGCGCCCTGACAACAATGCGATCACATCCTCAACTGTACTGACGGCACTCCATCACACTGCCCTCCCCACCGCCCATGCGCTTCACACACTCAGGTATCTCTCACGTCTCCCACCATACTTCCAACCCAGGGTGCCCCACATACTAAGCCTTCACCCATCACTAGGGTCCCCTGCAACAGGGTCAACCTAACATAGGGGTTCCTCACACAGCAGGTGCACCTTCAATGGCCTTACGGTAACCATCCTATTGCTGACAGCAATTGTAGCGTAGCGTCTGTCTTTTTTGTCTTTAGAATGGCTGTGGCTCACTGGCTTTCAGTATTCAGAGTGCATGTGGCTTACTGTCTTGACCTCTCACCTTGCGTGGGTACTTATAAGGAGCTGTGACTCGCTTCACATGAGCCTGCAGCTCTACTCGGAGTTCATCATGGCTCCTGGTTTTATACTCAGAGGACAACACAACGAACGCCTTCACCACCTACAGCAGGGGGGAAACACAGCATCAGAGTACAGCATGCAGCCATTGCAGAAGCCTGCAAGAAGCCATTCATTCTTGGGTGCAGTACTGTACTGTCTCAGAGCCACCTTGTTTCCTATTTATGGAGAGAGTGTACTGACTGACTGACTGACTGGTTGATTGATTAATTGATTGATCAGAACCACTGCTGCTCAACACTTAAACAAGTGTAGAGGGCTATAACTGAGGTGATGTTTAGGCATACCAGTGCTGTATGTCAGACTAAACCCCACAGTACCTCTCCTCTGATAGGGTCAGGGCTGCTGACCACAGCAGATTCAGCCACAGCGCCATGCTCTATCAGGGCATTCTCCACTTCAAACGGGCCGATGCGGTATCTGCACAGTCACATAAGTCATATTAAATACTGGCGCATTCAAAAGACAGCACCCCACACATACACACACAGATGCACACACACAGACACAAACACAGACACATACACACACATACAGATATGGATATGAATAGGGATACACGAACACACACACACAGACGGACAGACACAGATACACACACACACACACACACACCCCTCCTGTTGCACATTAGTTTGCACCATGGCTCCTGCACACACACACAACTGATGTTGGTTTTCTGTTGCTGCTTCTAAATTGAATTACTGAATTACTGCTTGGTCAGTGTTTATCTAGACTGTAAGGACTGCTAATTTGTGATACATCATGCACAATGTGAATGTAAGTACTGTGAAGCATTAAGAACACAAAGCAGTGACTACCCTGCAGAGAGAATGACATCATCCGATCTCCCAACAAACCACAGGTAGCCGTCCTCATCCTGGATCCCCCTGTCTCCGGTTAAGTAGAAGTCTCCACGGAAACACTCTGCAGTCCTCTGAGCATCATCCTAAAGAGACAACAGCCAGACATAGATGGGGACTTAGTCAAAAACATGACACTTTCCATCTTAATAAGAAGACAAACAGTGTCATTCCCATTACATCTTCCCATTATGTTTGTAGGGTTAATTAAATACATATGTACCTAATCGTTAGGAAGGATGTATTGTTAGGTCTGACAGCAGTCATTTCACACGCACTCATCTGCTTGTGATACTTGTGTGGTAAGACCCCATGTATGAAGACCCCTAGTGGTCAAGTTAACTACGTCTTAACTGTGTACACTGTGCCTTTTTCACACAGCAAAGGCGTCATTCCCCAAGAAACTGTTAAGTACCTGCCCTTTGAACTGAAACTAAAGCATTTTTTTTCACCAAAACTGACTCACAAGGCATTCATTAATACTACAGACCACTGCAATATTAATGAAACAATGATGCAATGCCACCTTTAAGACAATGCAGTGCTATGCTGTATGTGGATCCATGGTTGATACCGTGTACTCAGTGAACAGGCAGAAAGGCTTGTGAGGCTTCACTCTGATGGCCAGGTTCCCCTCTGTTCCCTGTGGCACCACATTTCCTTCATCATCTATGACCTGCAAAAATAATAATTAAAAACATTCATGCAAAAACTATTGTCATGTTTACCAGTGAAATACTAAAGACATATTATTAATAATAAATGCATCATGGATGATGATATGTCACTGGCTTATCCTTTTGGCACATCTGTAAAGATGACCATGAAAGATTACATAGGGCTTGTATTTTGAACTTTAACTGTATATTATTACCACTTCCAGCTCTTTTTAGATTTAACAGGTATATCAACACTCATCTAGCAAAAGTTTTTTTTCATTGCTGTGCTTGCGTTACATTCACATCAATGCCCTACCTGTACATCATACGCAGGCGATGGTTTGCCGAATGATCCAGGCTTGATCTTCATCCCTTTAAATGTCCCAGCTATTAACACCTTGTGACAGAGAAATCACAGCAAGGTTTGGGTGCAAAAGCGCACAGCAAAACACAGTGTTCGCTCAATACCAAATCGGTAAAAAACATTTCCAGTTTTTGATAGTTACTACCGATTTTCAAGGGTTTGAAAATGGTTATTGTATTGTGCATATGGCTAAATTTGGGCCATTTTCATCTGCGACATATCCTTCCCCGGCTAAGCCCCTGAAAGGTTCATTAAATGAGATGCTGAACATTAACATTGCCACAAGCAACTATTTGTCTAAGCAGTGATGATGTGGCATGATGATACCCCGGGCAAAGAAAGTAATGCAATATTCTGTGTTGCAGTGAGTTTTGAGTTTTTTCTGTTGCTAATTTAAAAGTAAAGGGGGGTCTGACATGCTGGTGCTTTTGTCTGACATCTAGTGGCAGCCAGCAGTATTTAAAAAATCTGCACATGAAAGCTAGTTCTTGGTTGCTGGTGAGTAGGCTCTGCCTGTTGTATATCAGATGTCAAAACCATTCCATTTCAGCTTTCCTTTCCAATGCACAAGGGACCAGTCAGTGCAATGACCTACTGTTTCTGTCTGACCATATCCCTCATAGATGTCCAGTCCTGTGGCCTCCTTCCACTTCCCCATCACCTCTGGGTTAATGGGCTCCCCTGCACATAGGCAGTGCTGCAGACTAGGAAAGGTGTACCTGCTCAAGCAAACACGCACATACTTAGCACGAGCATGTATGGAAGGCTGCCACAGTGTCATTCAGGCTATTCCCACCAAGCAGCAGTGCCCTACAAAAGCAAAGTATAGTAGCTACATAAAACTGAGAAAAATGCCTTTAGTGCTGTCATACTACCTAGTCAAACACTTTGTATGTATAATAGTGGTAGTGCTTCTATGTAGTTTCTTAATAGTAAAAGGCAAGAGATTTAGTCTCAAGACAAAGAGGGTGTTATAAAGTCAATTTCCAGTGTAAACTCAATTTGACAAAATATGCATTGTCTGCCTTTTGGCTTTGTAGGGCAAAGCAGTGGTCTGGTCTGGTCTTCACAATCTGGCAAGCAGGGTGGGCCAATCCCACTGCCAAATTCTGGAACCGTACCCAAAATAACCAAGTTATTAGGTTCCACTTTTTTGAGTACTCATTTATGGGGATACCAACTTATTTACTGAAGGGTGCCAAAAAGGTGGAGCTACATCAGATGTCACCCACTAGAGTCTGACTGTTTGGGCGTGCGGTAACACGCACCTGGATAAATCCTCCTGAACCAGCATACGGTAAGCAGTGGGGGCAGTGCAGAAGGCTGTTATGGGGTACCGGGACAGAGTCTGGAAGAAAAAGACACTGAATGTGAGTCACCAGACACTATCAGAGTTACTTTGTGTTTTGAAACACAGCTTACACAAGCTCATAATAAAGTCCTGAAAATATCACAATGAAATGTCCAGCCAAGTAAACACCTCTGCACAGCAATGCCAGCACACATTATAGGGCATTTCAATGTTTGATTATTTTGACTTTCACTGTTTTCTATTCAATCAGCACATAATTCTTGTTTATGTTTATAATTCCAGTCTGTTTGATGGGTGAGACATATTCAACAATAGCTCTTGGCTACTGCACAGTAAAGAAACACTGTCAAGAGAAAGTTCACCACACTTATGTATGCACTGGTGGGCAGCTCGCTTACAACTTATACTCATGTACTCAGTCACTGGTAAAACTGAGATGTTGAGCAGTTTTAGCTCTTTTGTTCTGATCTTTACTTTCATTTCATCTGATTTTTACTTAATTTTTATCTGTCAGATCCACTCCTGCCACTCTCACCTGCAGCACTCTGGCTGTATTAAAGCGTGGCATGTGGTGGACGAACACACACGCTCCCTGGATCCAGGGGGCGAAGACGCTGCTCCAGGCCGACTTGGCCCAGCCTGTGTCTGAGGTGTTCCACATCACGTCACGATGGGTGAGATCCAGCCAGTACCTGCAGAACCACGGTCAAAGCAAAGTCACTAAACGTACAATGCTGGTTTTGCCAAAGCATGCAATAGTGGATTCTGTGCTTACTTATATCTGTGGCAAATATCTGTGGTACTAAGGCAAATATGAGTGCATTCATAGACCACCTTTGGAGCACGCTTACTTTTAAATCATTTGTACAATCTGAGTTCTGTGTCATATTATCAGAGGGCTCAGAGTGTAGTCTGGGGACTTCGGCTGAAGAGAGAGTGTGGCAGAGCATGACGTCACTCTAAAGCCTCATTTCCATCGACTTCAGCGTGTACAGCACATAACCGTGTGCAATATGTGTGTATGTGTGACGGAATACACTCAGATCATGCGTGTGGTGGAAATGGTGTAATCTCTTAACATGCATTCTAAATGAATATGAACAGAAAACCGGCCCTTCCTGTCTACGCACTGTATACGGAGAGTGTTTGGTTGAAATGAGCCCTACAGTAAGTGGTTGCATCACTGGCTCATTCAGCAGTGTGACAATGTTAACCTAGTCTTTTTGAACTTAACTTTTTTAGCTTAACTCAGTTTTCAGGGTCACATATTGACTTAAAAATGCACCCTATCTGTGGTGCACCAGCAAACAACTTTGGTTTTAGAGACAACTACCTTTGGCACACACGTGCAGATTTGTTGACACACAGGCAAATATATCTGTGAACAGGCAAATATATCTGTGAAAATATTCATTCATCCAGGTCGTGGTAGTCAAAGGAACTAAGTTGTAAGCAACTGGACTTCTTTTTGGAGCTTGAAAACTGAAGAAAGGTGAGATGTGCTTACAACTTAGCTTCTTTGACAGGCAAATGTCTGTGGTGCAAGGACAAAGGTCTACGGTACCCAGGGAATGATCAAGTCGCAGTTATCAGTTACCTGCCATTGACAGTGAGGCCGATCCCATAGCTGCAGTGACTGTGCTGGGTCATCTTGGGGGAACCTGTGGTCCCACTGGTGAAGAATATAGTCATGGCCTCACTGCTTCTGGTGTCTACACAAACATGTTCTGCCGATGCACTCCTAAAGGTAAAAGACACAAACACACAGACAATTACTTCATTACTCCCTCTGATTCACAGAAATTCACAGAGGTTTTTCGGGTTATTCGGGTTATCAGTTATGCTGTGTAGGTTTAGGGAAGGTTTACATGGTCTGCTCCATAGACAACTTAAAAAAAGATAAAAAGGCGGCTGCACTATGCATACACAAAATGTATTAACACAAGCAAGTTTTAGTTTTCTGCCTCCTATTCCTGTTTTTCAATTGTCTTGACATTTAGCCAGAGCTTTAAAAGTAAGTCTAAGTTGTCTGAGTGAAGCCTGCTCCTAGCCTGGTAAACCCGCCCCTCGTACTTCATTTCATTTTGTACAGAGGGTCTGGACCGGAATCTCGAGGGTCATGTAGTCGGCCCCAGCAACACCGATCCAATCAGCTAACAGAGGGTATGTTCTGTAGCCATGACGTTGACCTTGTGTGCTACATTTGAATTGTAGTGCGTAGGTAGGCTTATTGCATACGTGACGACCAGGCGTTAGCAATTGGGTAAAGGCAGAGGCACTTGTTTTAAACTTCAGCAGAGTCCACACCTCCAGGAAGAAATCGTTTCTGATGGTGACTGGTCCAGACCCTCTGTACAAGATTAAATGAAGTACAAGGGGCTGGTTTACCAGGCTAGCCTGCGCCTACCCTTATGAACTTTTGCAAAGATGAAACGGCGGATACCTTAAGAGGTCACCAAGCCTGAGCCATCCCTCTCTCTTTCTGTCAGACACAAGGAGTTTGGCCTGCAGCGAAGAACACTCAGAGGCTACAGAGTCCAGCAGGGGAGCCAGAGACTCGTCCGTGACCACACACTTAGCCTGGGAGGTCTGCAGCCGGTGGAGGATGTCCCTGGCGGTGAGCTGAGCAGTGCCCGGGATAAGAACCGTACCTGAAAAAAACAACAGCACGTGCTGAGATGGCTGATTCATGACAACAGAATTACCACCACAGCCATGGATTTGTACAGAGATAATTATGCTGAGAATGGTGACTTTAAAATAGCTAGATTCGTGTGATCACTAAGACCAGGCAGGCAACCAATCAAAGCTGGAGCATGGAATTAATCCATGTCATGTTTTACTTTGCCCCTGTATGACCCACAGTAAAAGTAAATAAATTACTTTTGGTGAATGTGGAGACTCAGTCAGCCTAGTGGTTGAAAATCAGAAACAAGGTTTATTCTTAACAATAAGGACATAACAACAGACAGACACAGGACGAGACAAGACTAACCTACACACATGACAATACAAGACAGGACTACTGTAACTAAAACAGTGGTTATTCTGAACTTAAATGTTGTAGACAGCCAATGGGTGTACCCAGGGTTACCACCCCAAAAATGAATATTCAGTGGTCTTTGTTAAGTACTATAGTATACAGTGTCTTCCTAAGGAAATCAGCTGTTCACACCTCTTATCTCACACAGACACACATACACAGAGCTGAAGACAGCATCTCTCTCACAAAGGTGTGACTCTGATTTCTGAAAGATTGTAACAAAACAAAAATATAATCAAGGAATGTAAAATAATAAAGAGATTATTATTATTGCTCAAATACAAATCAACAGTTATCTGGATAAATCAGTAATTCTGTGTAGTCAGACTTCCAGGGAGATAAGACAGCTGTGGGCCACAATCCAAACAGTGCTTGTGAGGGCCTTTTGGTGCATAAACTGGTAAAAATTAACATGCATGATTACAGGCAGTCATTGTCAGTGGACAAAACAAAACATTTTTCACTGCGCTTACCTGTCCTCAGACAAGCGATGTTGACCAGCCACCACTCTGGAATCCTGGGTAGTATCAGGAGCACCCTATCCCCTCTATGAAGCTGGCACTCCCCTGTCAGCACGTTGGCAAGTCGTCGCGAGTGGAACCCCAGCTCTTCGAAACTCCACCTAATCTCATCTCCTCCATCGTTCACCCACCAGAACGCAGGCTGCCCTGAGTTCTCTCTATGCTGCAGCATACCAGATGAAAATTCATTCATACAATAAGAAACAATAAACACAAACAATAAATTCCATGACTATCTGCATCTAAATAATTTCACCTTAGTTACACTTAAATATAATTATGTGTATGTCTATATACATTACTACATTTAAGCATTTCTTTAACAACATGTTAATGCAATGTAATTATATACAAAATAAATGTAACATCAAAATTACTTCAAGTCAACATTGTATTTCCAAAATTTTGTTGGGTAAAACACCAGTCCACAGTGCAATTCCATCCTTTTTTCAGGTCCTCCAGCTGGTTTGTCGTGACCGTATTCAGGCAAACATTGGTGTTTTTAGGCAGTCTTAATGTATGGGCTAATATAAACAGAGATCAAACAACCTGTTCCTAGACATACAGACTCTACAAATACTTAACACTGTATAATCGATTGGGTAAACTCATTTGTGCAGGCAAACAACTTATGGAGTCACACATAGTAGCCTAAAACATGCATCAATCGATATGACCATCACCACTGGATGACAGACAAAACATTTCTTGACCATCTGTTACAAATGCCATACTTGACCTATGGCCTTCTTGCAATTGCATAAAACGAGGAAACTCCACGACTTCATAGAGTCAAGCCATGTCTGTGTTTCTTTTCCTGCTCAAAGGGGGCGGGAACTAGGTAACGGGAAATAATTCTCCGGTTATTAAAACATTCAAAGATGGATTTCACCTACTGTCACAAAGATGGGAATAAAGAGGTATGCTGAACAGACAAACTGATCCAACTGGCACCAACAACACTGCATGCGGTGCAGCATACCATGATACTGTATAACTACCAGTCTGTTGAAAACTCAGTTTTTGCATGCGCAAAGCCGTCAGAGATGTGGTTTGCGCAGTTACTTAACATGGCAATTAAATGTATTCTGACATAGCATACCTTCTCTTTGGTCTCCCACTCATCCAGTACATCTTTCGCAAAGTTGAAATATTCGGGAACGCGAGGGTTGTAAAGCTGCCGTAGCGTCTCGTAGGAGTTGAAATTCTGTGGAAGAGAACTTTTAACTCGTATTTGGTGCAACTTCAACGGACTGTGCACATTTGGATTGTAGCTGATGAACATACATGGCCTGTAGGTTAGGCCTACTTCACGACGAAAAAAATTAAACAAATTCATATTATGCAATCGCAACAAAAACAAACGGAGATGTAGTTGTGTTTGCAACTAATGAATGCTATTAAATTCAAGCCTCAAGTGCAAGTCGGCGGTTAAACTGCATCGTGTAGCGGCAGCCTGCCGTTCTTGCTTAACAGGAAAAGATCCGAAGCTGTGTTTAAAGAGTTGCAATGTAACAAATGGTCTACTTCACGGGAATTTGCAGGCGTCCGAGGGTGAACCTTGCACCATTGTTTGACCTAGTCGAAGTTTCCTCCTCAGAAAAGATTACGTAAGAGCTTAAACATGTGTCTGTCAGACATGGGTAAATAACCAGGGCCTCGTTTCCCGGAAGCACTACGAGCGATGTTAAGCAGTACTTAAGCCTAATAAGTAGTACTCAACTTCACACTTAGCACCATCGTAGAGTTTACGGACCGTTTCCCGAAACCTTCTTTGGCCAAGAACCATCGTGGAATCACACGTAACTCTACATGTGGTCCAGAGCACTCGTAGAGCACTAAGATTGATCATTATTCTTGTAACTATCATGCAACTATCATATAACTACCATGACATCATGTAGCTGACACAGCAGACCAACGTAAATAAAGAAGTAGCCTAAATTACGCAAGGGTCTGGAATCAAATAAATATGATTGCAGCCACATACGTCAACTAGGCCTATATTGATAGTAAGATTGGGCATAATGAAACGGTGATCCTACATGTGATTTGTATGGGCATTACATGAACGGAAGCGTTTCGAGGCAACTAAGAAAAATATAACCCAAACAATATAAAGTCAGTCAAAACAAAAAGCTTGTAACATGACAGTTCCATGGGCATAACAAAAAGGGAGTGGCGAAGACATTGTTGACGGGCAGTATTTAAAAACAGCAGGGATAGTGTGGCCTTTAACCTGTTGAAAATCACAATGACAGTAGGCCTATACTGTACGGCTTAATTCGCCTTATCACACTGCTGCAATCTTAAAATATATCAAAGACAGTCCTCATTTTCTGTAGGCATAGGCTACTGTTTTTACGTCTCCCGTCTTGTCCCCCGATGCCTTCAAATACCCTATATCCAGCGCCTTTAGCACAGCCGCACAAGGACAGTCACAGTAAGTGGGCTTATTTTGGACGCGTGCAGAAAACATGTAACAAAAACATCTGAATACAGTGTCCTACATAGACTATTTAAATCAAATATATTTTTCTTTGTGTCCTCAGACTGGTCGGAGATCTTTTTTGCTTACACTTGAATGAGATAAATTATAGATGAGAGATAGTCTAAGCAAACGTTACAAGTTTTGTTTATTGTTTTAAAATGTATTTTCTTGCATTGAAGCCTACTTTACCGTATGCCCAATGAAGTTCAAAAGAAAGCTCCAACGTCACTTAGGCCCTGTCCACATTAATGCGGATACATATGCAAACGCATAATAATGTATTCGTTTGCGCCTCCCGTCCACATTAACACGGCGAATTCGAACACGGCAAACGGAGCTTTTGGAAAACGACCGCTGAAGTGGAGAGATCCGAATACGCCGGCTTGGAATGGAGGATAAAACATTGAGGTGCACTGGAGTTTGGCGGGACTGGAGTGACGTAACAATCACAACATTTCGGAATTTTTGATAGCAGACATTTCTAAAAACGACAGTGTGGACGGAGATTGTTTTTACTACGGATAAGCGAATTTGTATTTATCCGCATTAATGTGGACATAGCCTTAATAGCGCCAACTTTCAGCTCTAAGAACCATCTTAATAGCAGGGCACGCGCGTTCACGTACGATCATGTTCGAGAAACGGTCCGTAAGGACTGTAAGAACGTTCGTGGGATCAATCGTTTACGTTGCTCTTAAGGCTAGGATCACATTGAACTTTTTAAAAATGCTGTATAAAAACTTTTCCTAAAAATGCCTACAGAGTTACAAAATAATAAATACAAGTGGAGTGCAGCAGCATAAGAGGTGCCCAAGCCACCAGCACGTCCCATGCTCCTCCATGCACTCCTGGGCCACAATGGCACTGATGATCCCTACGCCAACTCAGGCGTGGGGAGGGGAGGTGGGGGGTGGGTGGAATGGGACAAATGGGCCGCACACTTTCATCCTTCCGCTCCCTTTGATGTCCTATGATTACTCTGCCCTCTGCTACATCATCCCGTTCCCTCTCTTTCTCTTTTTTCTCTCTCTTTTTCTTCCTCTGTCCCCCTCTTTCTCCCTCTTTCTCTCCCTCTCTCCGCAAAGCCCAGTCAATAGCACACTGCAGACCCGGGATGCTGATCACAGCATAAAAAGGAGGGAATGGGTGAAGGGGCAGGGGCAAGTTGGAAAGACAAACTTGACAGACTAAACACTAAAACAATCAAACATGCTTCCACATGACAGTCCTTTGCATTGCTACAGGAATTCAGTCCAAATAAAAAACACAATCTGCAAAGAACCTGCTCAGACTCACACTTGCACAGATGAATATGTGTGTGTTTATGAAACCATTATGGGCCATTGTTTCGGGTGGAGAACAATTGAAGAAGTAGGTCAGTGGGCTAGAACTGTGAGGAGAACAGGACTGGTTCCCAAAGTGTCAGAGGGAGAGAGAGAGAGAGAGAGAGAGAGAGAGAGAGACGTAGAGAGAGAGAAGGGAACGTCAGTCCTCCACTTGGCAGTATTAGGTCTAGCATGTCTTGTCTGTCTGGGTTTATCACATGCCTATAGTCAGTCTTATCCAGTCCCAGAGGACCCTTGGAAGAGTGGGTAGAGTGTTCATCCCCCAAAAACAGCAGCTGCTCACTCTTTTTGCAATTTGGCTATTTACTTTAAAAAAAAAAAAAACATTTTGGTAACAGCCTCAGTAGGGTTTAAATAAGTAGCATGCACCAGTTAAAACTCTTATTTGGAGGCTCTGCTGGAGGCTGCTGTTGAAAGTGTAAATAAACAGTCAAAAAGAGTGTGCAGTGTTTTTTTTTTTTAATTTTGAGATGTCAGACAGATCCACAGTTTAAGTGTGCATTCCTTCATGAAGAGAGCCTATCCACAGAGCTCCTCATGACCCAGCAACCCTTACATGTGACTCGTATTTCAGATAAAGACCCCACCACCACACCTACCCTCAATCTCACTACAATTGGAGTAAAAATGTTGCCAGATCTGTTACATTACATGACCCGAAACACCCCTATAGTTGAAGCAGCACTATGCAACTTTGGCTACATCTCATTTCTCTCATTTCTGTCCTGCTTTTTCTCAACAGAGCTCCCCCTAGTGTCTCCAAGTAAATGGACAGTCTTGTAAAAATAGACTTTCCCCTCCCCTCACCCTGTGCATGTGTTTTCAACTCAACTGATCAGAGTAACCGGCAAATATAAAAGTAGTCATGTCCACCGAGGTAAGTAAAGTCAGAATTTATTCTGAATTTAACATGATCCTAGTTCGTGCGATATTCAAAACTTTGTGAGCCTGAGGGTTCCGGAAGAGACACACAAATATTACAATAGTGGTATTCTGTCCACAGACAATGGGGGTGGATGAGAGTCTTCATTCACCTGGTAATGACTCATTTAAGCATCTACCAACTTGTGAAGATGATTAATTAACTCGGAAAAGTTGCATAGTGCTGCTTTAAGCAGAACTGCCCCCAGAGAAGTGAATCCAACTAATCTTAAACTACAACACAAACTACACGCAGTTCCCTCTTCCCTCTCCACACATGAGATCCAGCATGTTGCCAAGCACCACAAGAGATCTGTTTGGTCATGCACATGTTTGGCCTGTTATCAGTGTCCTGACTGGAGCAACAATCTGCCAAGTGAACCCTATCAGGGAGAGTCAGTAGCCTAGTCAAACAGTGTAACCAACACATTTTATTGAGGTGAAAATATAGAAAGAAAGTGCAGAAAGAAGCTTCTCAAGTTCAGCCAATACTTTCACAAATCGCTTAGGACATACCGTCTACAGCAGACACAGGTAACCTTATCACAATCCTCAGGAAATTAATGTTTTTTTATATTAAATGTTCATACATGTGTTGTGCTAAGTACACAAGCCTATGCAGGAACATTAACAGTGTTCTTCTCTTTCATTTCACATGTAGTTCTAACTTAAATCATTGCTGCTATTTAGTTTTTGTTAATGTAACATACATATCTATTTAAAATGGTTCATATTTTGATGAAAAACTATATTTTATTTAAGCATAACAGTGACTTATCATATCTGCTGGTACTGAAAGGTAGTTTATCTGTGTGTGTGTGTGTGTGTGTGTGTGTGTGTGTGTGTGTGTGTTTGTGTGTGTGTGTGTGTGTGTGTGTGTGTGTGTATGCTCCATTGATCGATGTGTGTACAGGTGTGCCTCTTCTTACATTGAAAAACTACTGCTCCAATTTGCTTTGAAGTTTCAAATACAGAGGATCCCACTATAACCCTCCTACATTGGGGTCTGTGTCCAGCTAAGGGCCTGGATGGTTGATTTTTTTAAATTAAACTCTGTGAGATAGGGGTGAGCATGTGTCTGGCCATTCTTATGTGTGATGTGACTGTTTTACTTATGTTAGAAGTGTTTCACTGCTAGCTCTAAACTTCTTTTGTTTTCTTTGAAAACACAGAAAGACTTCTCATGCATTCCAGACTCTGTGAACTAGAAACACAAAGTGTGGGGTTGTAACTGCACAGACCCAGTCTTGAATCTGTCATCTTACAGCAAGTCTGGTATGGGAGACGGATGCGCTACCAAGTAATCTAAAAGCAGGTCTATTAGCTCAGTCAGTGGTGTATCTTTTTAGTTTCAGGAGGCAGGTTTACTAACTTTTTCATGCCGAGCTCTGCTCACTGGCATTTGTTACAGGGACCCTCCAACATTTTAGGGTTTCTCAGAATGCACTGAATAGAGGGTGGAACTCCCTCTTTTGGATGTTTTTTTTTCTGTCCACTCAAATCCACCAACATCTCTCATTGCAACTTTAAGTTAAGTTCCTCAAGGAATACAATCTGAAACTGATCTGTCCATAGTGGGTCATTTTCAGATTAGTGCAATATCAGTTCCAGGATTAGCTGCTATCTGGCTGTTTTCTCGGCTTACTCTCCTGTGCTGTCTTCCCCTCTATAGCAGCTCCCATGGACAACATCCTGACCAGAAACATGGTGGAGGGGAGAGATTCAGCTCCGCCAAACATCCACCTCAGGCCCAAATCAGCCAGAGGTCGCAGGGTCCACATCTCTGGCGTGCCACATCAACATCAGCAGATTCATCAGGAGAGCACATTCCACACACACAGTCCTTCTCGCCATGTACAGATCAGTGACAGGGTTGACCACAGTGGGCCCCCGCCCCCAGTATCCATAACCATCACCTCATCTCAGGGTGGGGAAGGCACCAGGAGCCAGGGTTTGAATGCCCAGGAAGCCACTGGGGGCGGTGGCCAGAGACTGCGTCCAAAGTCAGCCAAGGGACGCACACGGAATCCAGCCCAAGATAAAACGCAGCCACAGCACACTCGACATGTTTGTGGCAGTGCTCGTGGCCTGGCTCACGCCCTGCTGCATGACACAATGCAGCCAAGCCACACCCCCTTGCCTGGATCCCCGTGCTCCCCACTGCCTCGTGTACCCAGCACTCTGAACAGATATAGTGTGCTGCCCTCCATCAGGGCGAAGGACCCTCAGAGTCTCCCATGAGCCATGGTACATGGGTAGATGCAGGGGTGCTGCTATGGTGGGGTAGGTCAGAATAAGTCAGGGGGCCCCAGAGCTTAATAGGAGCCCACGGAGGACTATGATATGGTTGGCGTGGGGGCCCAAAACTATGTTCTTTCAGGTGGCTGACAATTTCTAGCAGTGCCACTAGTCCAACGTGTGTATCACCAATGACATTTTTTTTTTTTTTTTTTTTTTAAGTATAGACATTAAGCTTAAAGCTCAAATTAATCATGCCGTGGAGGGTCCACAGCATGGTGTAATTTAAACTGACTTCGAGTCGGTTCTGGGTGGCTTTGATGGATTCTCAGTTATGTATGCACATTATGGGTACAAATTATGACTGATGCACTGTTTATTTCTATTACTTTTTTATGGTATATGGAAACCCACATTTAGAAAAAACATAGCTAAAACATAGCTAAAGTGTGTGAATCATGGTTTTTATACTTTTTAGTCACGGAGCAACGCCAAAATCCGTGGAATAAAAGTAATAAGTAAATTACCCTGGAGGGGGAGCCATTGGGACCCAGTTTAAGGATAATTCAGTATTGTTTTAATCAGCGCTTACTTGACAGGGCTGCTATTATTGCTTTTTTCCAGACATTTCCGTTGTCTGGCTATAATTAATCATTCATATAGAGTTTCTCAAAGGGCTGCTAAGATTTATTGTCATTTGCTTTGCTAATTGCTTTGCTTTTTCTGATTAAATTGCCCTTTAAAATAACTGTTCACAGTTAAGTCACAGTGTCACTGTCTGTACTTTGCTAAGTCCTTGATCCACCCACACATTTTACAATGTACAATTGTGTACAAAAAAATAATGAAAAATTACACTCCACCCTAGGACTTAGTATACTGACCTTGTGTTGGTTATGCTGACATTGTTGGTTGTTGGACATGTTGGTTGCTGAGCCCAATCCTGTTACCATGGCTTTTTTTCAGCACACCCTGGGCAGATCATATTCACGAAAAGGTCATGGGATGTTCTGTATTAAATCTGTTAAGCACCATCACCTTGGGCAAGGATGAGCTGAGCTGAGCAGCCTACTGTGCACCTCTGTCTGTCGTGTTGGAAAACAAATTGAAGTTTGAAAGAGTTTTTGTGGTATGCATTTTGCATTTATTTATCATGTTTTGCAACATTTGATGGATGTGATCAGTTTGTTTTTATATTAAATAAGTTAATGCACTCACAGAAAACAACAGGTAAACACACACTCTCTCTCTCTCTCTCTCTCTCTCTCTCTCTCTCTCTCTCTCTCTCTCTCAAATGGCATAATTACAGCACTGTAGGGCTCGACAAGCCTATATGTCTAATGTTGTGTAAATTGTAAATTGTCTTTGAGGCTGACAGTAAAGGCAAAGGCTTATTTAGGGTGGGAATTATTTGGTTACGAGAGAGAAAGAGAGAGAGACAGAGAGAGAGAGAGAGATAGAGAGACAGAGACAGAGACACAGAGAGGGAGAGAGAGACAGAGAGACACAGAGAGAGAGGTAGAAAGAGAGAGAAAGAGAGAGAGAGAGAGACAGACAGACAGACAGACAGACAGACAGAGACAGACAAAGAGAGAAAACGGAGAGGGGGGGGGAAGAGATAGAGAGAGAGACAGAGATAGAAAGAGAGAAGCTGCTGAGTGACTAGTTGTGATCGGTGCTGCAGGAGTGAATCTGTTTGCTGTGCAGCCGTCGGCAGGTGTCATCAGACGGGTGAAGTGGGCATTAGCAGTGAATGATGACTGCCTGTCACAGGCACTTGGCCTGACACTGACCACCAGGCCTGCTCTGGCCTGCTTTCACATCCTCAGAGGCAGCAGAGCACAGCAGAGCTTATTGTGTGTGTGCACCAGACAGGCCAAACAGACATAGCTGCTACAGTCTCAGGAGCTCTTTAATGTAACCGCAGGAAAAGAATACAGTTTGCGGTAAATGGCCCAAAGACATTTTTTGTTTGTTTTTACTATTAAGCTAAAATGCACGTTTTGTCTGTTAATGGGAAGTAAATGTCCCTCTAGATGTGCCTAGTTTTTGTTGTTGAAATAAAACATTTTTTAAGGCCAATAGTGATGTGAGAAGCAATAACATTGTGTTCTCTTTACGTCCTGGTATTCGCTTGTATTGATATTGTTTATTGAAATGCACTGGAATACAGTACAGTCCTCTAGAATGTCACAGTAGTTTGTTTTCGGCAATTTTTGTTAAAGGACGACAAAAGGTTACTATTTCACTTTTAAAATACTGTTCTTATAACCCTCACTTTTGAAATTCGTCTTTCCCTTTAATAAAAACATCAACTGAAATGTTGAAACCCACCTGCGACGTCGTTGTCACACGCTTAAATGAAATGAAAACTCTTTCACTGATATGCGCAGTGTGTTCTGAAATGGGCGTGGTGGGTCGCTTTGCGGTCATTATAAGACCGCGCATAAATGATCAACAGTGTGAGCGCGCACGGTGCTGTAAGTGAGCGAGTGGGAATTAATATGCGCTCCGGTGAACAGTAAGTGACGCGGGGTTACCAGGCAAACCCTAACGTGGGATGGAGTGACACAAACCTCCTGCTGCACCGAAGGAACTGCACGGAAATCGTGGAAGTAAGTAAATGCGATGTCACTGAACCGTTCCATAATTTTATACCTCTGCTGCAGTGCGACCGGATTAATATTCTGTTGCTGGCAGCATTTTGTGCCGCAGGGGCTTAGATTGAGTACTTTGAAACTCTTTCATTCAATGAGTTGGTGTGTAGTCACTGATGTTAGGATTACAACCGATGGTTTACACCGCATGACGCTAGTATTAGTCTCTTACCGTGTATCTCTTGAGCGCTGAGTTTTGGTGTCGGGCCAGGTCAATCCCACACACTTTTTACTCCATCTGAAATTACTGATAAATCATTGCTTACGACTAATGGATCGATATGGGGTAGACAGGCATATTGTATTAAAGTTCGTGACGTCTGTTTTATTTCTTTTAATGAATTAAGTTCAATTTGTTTGTAATGAGTCTAATAAATAATGCTGTACGGTGACAGGGAAAATTAAGTTCGTTTGTTTTTCTTTTAAAAAGATTTAATTGTTTATAACACTGAAATATTTTCCATGTGCCTCCTTGTTCTGTAAAAACATGGTTTCATATGCGTGAACCCTGTTCAACCTTCATTCAACTTAAGTCCAATCATACTTTATGAATATGAAGCATGATGCTGTGGATATTTGTTGATTTGTATGAACTTAGAGTTACCGCTCCAATAACGTACAGTAGCTGTCAGCAGGACTGAGACATATTTTTTTTTGTTTATTTTGTTTGCAGACCACACTGTGTTTGTCTCTGTATTGTGTGTGTGTGTGTGTGTGTGTGTGTGTGTGTGTGTGTGTGTGTGTGTGTGTGTGTGTGTGTGTGTGTGTGTGTGTGTGTGTGTGTGTGTGTGTTGAATGTGTCTGTAAGCATGTCTGTCTGTGCGTGTCTGTGTGTCTGTGTACGTAGTACGTACAGTGTTGTATGAATACCTGAAGGTCTAACTTGAGGATGAGTAGTACAGATACCCGGCCAAAAATGACTTTGGTAGATGTTCTGGTCACCCACTAGAATGATACTCAACTAAAAGTGTAAAAGTATTAAGTAAACGTTCATGAAAAAGAAGTCAGTCATAACTTACATATGTTTCTTTAAGTCATGGAGCCTACAGCAAACTTCAGACATCTCCTTAGCCTAAAAAAACAAACAAACAAACAAACAAACAAACAAAAACTACTGTTCCTTCCCCCCAAATTTCTGCTTGTTTCTTTATTTTGAAGTGCATTAATTTTAAAGATAAAAACTATATCAAACATTAAACTTTGAAAGCTAAACCAAGCATGAGTACTCTGAAATTAAAAAAAAAAAACAAAGCAGTCACAATTAAAAAAGGTTCTTACTTTACAGAAAATGAAAATGCACTGGAGTGAAATTCTACAATTACCACAAGAAAAGTAAAGAAGTAAAGTAAAAGTAAAAGCAACATTTTACAGAATTATAACAAGTAAAGTAAAGATACTCCAAAGCATACTTAAGTACTGTAGGGAAGTATTATGACTTATTATATACACTTATGTGCATGTGTGTGAGAGAGTACATTTGTGGGCTCTTTGTTTTTGTTGATGTTATTGTCAGAGAGTTGTGGAACTTTAGCTAGTTGGAGCCCAGAGGATGTGTCGGCTTAGCTTATTTCATCTCTTTGGTTAATGGAGCATTGGGGTGATGTTTCCATGCCCTGAGCCGCAACCTGTAGCTTTTGAATTGTGGTGGTGTAGCATGGCACTAGCCAAGATTCTAGCTGATATGGCTCAAATATGGCTCTGATCCGGCTCAGATGTGGCCTTGATCTGGTGCCAAACCCTCACCAGGTCAGGGCTGCACTTACTGTTGCCATGCAAGGACATCAACAGGGGTGTAGTGGTAAAATCAGAGGTGGGTAATCTATGAATTTAGTGATCAAGGTGAGTGGATGCACGGTGTGACACAAGAT
>CM050221.1:37192500-37195000 GCA_027475355.1 Coilia nasus
GTTGGGTAAACCTCTGCATTTTTAATTTTAATTGAATGTTGAAATTGCTTTGAGTATTTTGGGTAAATACAGTAAATAACCTTGAAAATATAAAACAGATGTTGTGTTTTGCATGCAAAATACTCACTATTTTGAAACCTACCCTTCATCCAAGTTCAACCAGCTGTTTCAGCTCTGGTCCTGGCAAAGCGGACCGGTTGCTGGAGTCCAGTCAGCAGTGTGTTCACACCATCTTCAGCAGCCCTGCGACCAACCTCTCACCTTACGAGTTCAGCTTCCAGCTACTGGTCAGAGGGGCCTGTCTGCTGGCAGGTACACACACATGCGCACACACACACACACACACACACACACACACACACACACACACACACACACACACACACACACACACACACACACACACACACACACACATTCACACACACACTCACAAAGTATTCCAAATCTGACTTCCAAAAATAGATTTCTTGTGGCAAATGCAGCCCTGCTTCTGTTCATCAAATGCATACATTCAGCTCTGCTACTGGTTTCACTGTTTGGCAACCATCCAAAAAATGTGTCCGGTTCATAAAACGTGTGACCAGTTGTGCAATGTAAAAGATTTCTTATAACAAACTAACTATTTACAATGAAACAAAAAAATAGGGACCGTCCTGAGGCTTCTTTTCACAAAGAATCCCTCGAATAGAGGCTGCAGCAGCCAGTCTTTTGACTATGATTCAGAGAGAGGCACAATTGGCTGTGACATTGGGAGGTATGAGATATAGGCCTGAGCAACAGCCAGGGAGGGCAGCATGACCAAGCACAGAGAGGGAAGATGGTGTGTGTGTGTGTGTGTGTGTAGGTGTGTGGGTGTGGGTGTGGGTGTGGGTGTGGTTGTGGGTGTGGGCGTGGACGTGAGTGTGTGTGTGTGTGTGGGTGGTTGTGTGTGTTTGTGTGTGTGTGTGTGTGGAGGGGTGGGGGTGGTTTAAGGGGTCTGGCTCGGCGCCTGGATTCCCGGCTCCACCAGCAGATCGGAAGACAGAGACGGAGAATTAAGCACTTTAATCAAACCCCAGTCGGCACTGTATGCCTGTGGAACTGAATAAGGGACTACCCTAGTCCCGCTGTGAGCGCTGAAACATAGACGTTTTGTTTGTTGAATAAGATATGCTTCCACAAATAGCTTTCATATAGAGGTGCTTTTTAATGGAAATAATCTACATTAGTCATACATTTTGAATAGTCATACATTTTAATTAAATAAATTAAAAATGACATTTGTGAGCATAAAATTGTGTAATGCAGAGATCACCACAAGTGTGTGTAATTGCTGAACTTCGCCTTATTTTTTTAAACATTGTTTTTTGCTTTTACTTCTGTTTTGGAAGGTATGTTACTTTTTTAACATTCAAGGTTGTACTGTAAAGTACACAATGGGAATGTTGTTGTAGAATGCATTTTTATTACAGAATCTTTAAAAACTCCCTTAAAGGTTAAATTGTATTTTATCTCTCTGCTGGTTTCCATCTGATCTTTTTGTATTAATTCATGTAATGCATCTACAATTCATGTAGTGCTCTACAATTAAACATCTCATCCCTAATCCCAATAGAAAATGGTGTATAAAGCAGGGCCAATAGAATCATCTTGATAGACTGTGGGTCCAAAGAGCCCCGTCAGTTCATCCTGTCTTAGGGTTATCTGGCCTCTGCCCTTCAGTACCCATCCCTGCCTCTTTAAAGCCAATTTGTAGTCCAGGCACTTGACAAAAACATGACGTTGTGGACAGATGTCGACTTTTATAGTTCTGTGCTGAAGACAAAAATCTATTCATGCACTTCTTTAAACCCATCTGAACAAGTGTGCATGTTGCAGGTGACAACACTACAGAACAGTGAATTTTGAATTTTGACAGCTCTGCATCACCCTGTCAGTCAGAGACAGAAATGTTGTCTCTGTTATGCCTGGACTATGCCTGGACTATAAATCCCCCCCCCCCCCGTTATCTGCAGGTCTGGAGAGCCCCACCCACCCACTGCGGGCCGATGCCGACCCCAGTGCCCAGTCCGCCTCCGTTACCTGCATCACGCTGGCAGAGGAGCACCCCTACAACCGACACCTGGAGATCATTCTCCACCTGAGTGGTGAGCCTCACCTACACCCACACCTGAGACATCCACACACCTGGACTCTGAGCTAGAGGGCTGATTATTACTTCTGTATGCTTTTTTTTAATCAGATTTAAATGTTGTCTCCAAACCTTCTTTCCTAATCAATATTTCCCATATTAGGCTCAACAATCTGTTAATACCACATTTAAATGTTATCTCCAAACTTTCTTATTCAAACTGTTCCTATATTATGCTCAACAGTCTGTTAATATCAGACAATGTCATAAAAGAGAACCAAATCAGTAAAGTATTTAGGATGTGTTCTTGTCTTGGCATTGTTAAAGTAAAATAATTGTCACCCTATGACAGAGCCTCACAGCCCATTGGTCATCCTGGAAAGGGGC
>CM050221.1:37200000-37232500 GCA_027475355.1 Coilia nasus
CTAATAGAATGGGGCCTGCTCCTGAACAGCCTTCTTACAACTTGCATTTGTGTCAACATTATTTACTTACATGTAGTTTTATGTTTTTTGCCAACTAAACTATGCTGCTTTTATAGTCTAACATTTCTCTTGTTAAAGTATTGAAAGTAGTTAAAGTCAGGTTTCCACTTCTGAATACAATTGCATACATTATTTTGACTGCTGATTACTTAACTACTCACAGTGGTCAATTTCTCACTTTATTGTATTATTAGAAATACTGTAGCAGAGGGAGCTTAGCTTTGGCTGGCTATATTGCTGAGCTGAGGGGGGGACCTAAGCTCCAGAGGGATCTGGCCCAATTTAAACTCTGCTTATTGCTATGGTAACCACAGATTGCCACTGTTTTGGGATAAGTGTTATTTTCACTTTGAGTTGTTGGTGTTTTCAGGTGCTTTGGTCTGGGTCTGGGCCCACGAGCATGTAGAAGGCTCCTCCAGGGTGTTGCTAAGGTAACAGGTGGCAGTTCTGAGTTCTTGACTGAGGAGGAGAGGCTGCAACCAAAGGTGAGAGAACACCTTACACTGAGGGAAGAGCTAAAACAACACAAACATAAAAATAAATATTTGTTGTCATGGTTAGCTAGTTAACGTAAATCAGGGCTATGGGCATTGCAATACAGCCCTACAAAGCCAAAAGGCAGTAGCTACATATTTTGTCAAATTGAGTTTAGACTGGAAGTTTAGACACTTTGTCTTGTGACCAAATGTCTTGCTTCTCCATATTAAGAGAGTACATAAAAGCATCACCACTATTATACATACAACATGTTTGACTGGGCAGTATAACAACATTAAATGCGTTTTTCACAGTTTCTATGTTGACGTAGTTATTGTACTCTGCCTTTGTAGGACAGTACTGTTATCGTTATCTTGAGATATTAAACCTTTTTTCTCTCAGCCACATAAAATGTACGATGGGTCTTAAAATTGAAAATGTAAAAGCTAGCAATGTGTCGTCACTAATTGTGCTTTTGTAACTTCTCCTAAATTGGTAAATTGGTGTGTATTTTACCTGATATGCATATATACATGACACTGACAACAAATCTACTCTTTTGCAGCTCATTAAGTCCCTGAAGAAGGCCCTTGAGCCTGTGCTGACTGATGTGCGCATTGACTGGTATGTGCCAGACAACATGGAGGCCCTCCTCTCACCCAATGAAATCCCTCCACTGTACCCTGGCAGTCGTCTGATAGGCTACTGCACTTTGTATGATGTGGCATCATTCCGGAGCAGAAAAAGTGAGGTAGGCTACAGGCATCAATGGGGTACGTCTGCCTCTGTAACTGGGGATGTAAGATTATGGTAAGGGTCAGCTATAAGCTATTCTAGCCAGTCAACATGTTGCAGGAGGAGCACAGAAGAGAGGGATGTATTTTGATTGGTTGTTGGGTTAACATATCAAAATTAACTCACAGACCCACTCGGGGAGATATTTTGCATTGTTCAAATGAATAAATAGATAAATAAATAAATAAATCCAACTGTTTTCAAACAGTCCCTGTCTCTTTAAATGGCAAACAAATACTGTGGCTCAGACTGAGCCATAAACAATCCTAGCCAATCAGTATGTTGCATGAGGAGCACAGAGATGTTGATTGGCTGTTAGACTGACACATCAGAAAAAACAACTGCCTGAATCACGGACACATTGCCTTTAATCTCCAATCCATTCGTACATTAAGGGAACCCCTTTTTTGTTGTGCACCTAAAATTGAAATTAAACTTACAGTCACATCTGTGTTGCTTTGATGTTATTATTTTTTATTATCAAGATGTCGATGCACCAGATGTACACAGATGCATAGTGGATCCACTCCCATATGAAACTGGCACTAAAAGAAATCACCCTACTAACTCTCTGCCACAGGTGAGAGGGCGCTCCTGCAGAGGTGCGTCTCGCGGCTCCCTGGGCTCCGTGTTCGGCCAGGTGCAGGACGAGCTGCCCAACCCGTGTGAGCTCCTGCAGCAGCTCCTGGCCCTGCCGGGGGAGGAGGAGGAGGACTTGGAGGAGGCCCTGAGAGAGATCTCCAGGGAAATCTCCTCCGAGTTCTCCTGTGCCAAAGCCTCGGACATCGACAACAACAGCACAAGTAACAGCCTGACTTATCATCACCCCCCCCCCCCCCCCCCCCCCCCAACACACACACACACACACACACACACACACACACATACATGTACACACATGCACACACTAACAAACACTGACTTACACACACACACACACACACACACACACACACACACACACACACCACATATGATACATATATCTAAGGAAATATTTAAGCATTCTTTTTAAGCAGACCCTGTAATAACAGTGTACACTGCACTGTGTGTCCCTCTCTCAGATTTGGACCTGGACTCCTACAGTGATGTGCGGCAGCGGATCGAGGACGCGTCCTACGTGCAGAACCAGTACGTTCTGACCCACTGCTCCATCAGCAGCGACCGCGGCCCGCTCTCTGGTTCTCCCGCCTCAGACTGGACCACTGCGGGGCTGGACACAGGCTCTCTGCCACAGGGCCTGGAGAGGGTGCCACCCCCAGAGCCGCGGGGCCTCTCGCGCTGGGAGTCCCCCTGGCAGCACACAACCCCCTCAGACAACACAGAGCCCAGCATGGGGCAGGTAGGATTTTTTAAAGTTGGCCTAATACTCAACTTGCACTACATGAAGGACTTGAGATTAAATATATATAGAAGAATAATACATAAAATATTAAACTTAGTATTGTAGTGTAATTAGTATAGTAATTAGTATTGTAATGAGTCTTAAAATGGCCATGCAGACTCTTGAAAGTACCAAAGTTTTCTTTATTAGCAGACTCAGGTTAAGCCTACACAAAGACAACCAAATAGGCCTCAAAGAAGAGTAGTCAGACCCCCCCCCCCCCCCCCCACCACCACCACCACCACCACCAAAGAAGGATACTCTGACACCCCCCCACCAAAGAAAGGTACTCTGACCCCCCACCACTAGGGTGACGCATTGTCTTTGTAGGGAATAATGTAGTAACCTATTTCCTAACAGCTGCCCAATTGCATTTTGAGCCCAGCTCAGGTGGCTAGCCCGGGTCGCTACAGAATATATATATGTATGTAAGTCTGTAAGTTTGTTTATCTGTCTGTCCATATGTCCATCCATTTAGAAATACCATGTACTTTTATGCTAAAAGTTCTGCTGAAGTGATACATTAAAGAGTGCATTTTTCCAATGATGTGTTTGTTTTGTTTGTTTCTTTATCACTGGCTCACTGCA
Source organism: Coilia nasus (assembly GCA_027475355.1). NCBI lineage: Eukaryota > Metazoa > Chordata > Actinopteri > Clupeiformes > Engraulidae > Coilia > Coilia nasus. Next base: position 37,203,305 of record CM050221.1, read on the forward strand.
GGCTGCTCGGCTGTCAGACAGGGAGGAGTGTCGTCGCAGGCAGAGGGCGCTGGCACGCTGTGCCATGTCTGCACGCAGCTTTTCGTCTCCGCAGGGCGAGCTGGACATGCACCGCCTGCGGAGGGCGCTGGAGAAGGTCTCCTTCGACCAGGCGGTCGGGGGGCGCCTGGAGGAGAGCGACAGCGAGACGCAGCCCAGCTCCAGGGGCGCCCTCTCACACAGGAGCCTCACTGACTCTAGTGAGAACACACACACACACACACACACACATGCACACACGTATCCCATAAGACATAAAACAGGCAACCAATTTAATGTAACCTGCCCTCGCACATTGGTGGCTCTTGCCACAGTGTCTGCACCACACACACTTTTCAGGCAATATACTCTCTCACACTTTGTGATGGGTTTTGGCTCATCATATTGCAACCAAAACTAAGGATGGGGGGCATGGTCCCTCTGTCTCTCTCTCTCTATATATATCTTTAAAATCAGATGGCCTGCTGTTCCCAGCCTCCCCTCTGGACTGGGACGGCTTCACTGACCCCGAGTGCCTTTTTGCGGCAGCACCGTCAGACGAGGCCCCGGCTCTGCAGGCCCGCTCCCTCATCCACGGGCTGCTGGGCGGGCGGCCCGTGTCCTGGGAGGTGGCTGTGGACCTGAGCCCCCTCTGGGCCCAACAGACCCCGGTGCCTGCCACAGCCGACCCCTGGGGAGAGATTGTGCATCAGCTGGCTGCCCGCTCTGTGATCCGGGACTTTGAGAACATGGCCGAAAAGGAAGCTGACATTGAGCATGGTGGGCATTATGTCTTTTAATTTGTCTTGGTTCCTTCCAATACAGCTCTGGGTTAATGTATTTAATATCTTAGTATCATTTTGTTTAACATATCTCTATGTTTTTATGTAGTATATATATATTAACGAATCTTTACACACTAACATATACACTGGCATAACATGTTAAAGCTTCAAGTTTCAAAATGGAAACTACTGCCCCCTGCTGTTGATTAACACAGATGACATCATTGCCATAACTGTCTGCCTTCTGCAGGACTTCCTAATAGGCCCATATTTGGACACACTGTGAAAAATGTTGTGAAAAATATTCTTAGGAAAACAAATCAAAATAAGTTGATGGTAATTATCAGCCACATTATTTATTCATGTGCTGTGTAAAAACATTATGAGACGTTTTAACTATATCTGCTTTTACTGCACTACAAAGGAAAAGTGCAATAACTACGTGAATATACTGAGTAAAAAAACTTTTAAGTTGTCACACTAACCAGTCAAACATGTTGTAGGTATAATAGTGATGATGCTTCTATGTAGAGGCAAGAGATTTAGTCACAAGACAAAGGGGCTGTTATAAAGTCAGTTTCCAGTCTGAACTCGATTTGACAAAGTATGCAGTTACTGCCTTTTGGCTTTGTTGGGCAGTTACACCTTAGTGGTAATCAGGTAATTATTAGTCACATTATTTATTCACATGCTGTGTAAATACATTACGAGACTTTTTGACTATATCTGCTTTGAGTACCTAAGTGATAATGAGGCCGTGCAGGGCTCACAGCTGAGCGTGACCCATGGCAGCTCTCTCCACCAGGGCCGGCCAAGAGGTACAGGATGAAGGCCATCCAGACCAGCAAGAGCTGTAACATCATCTGCATGTACACCTCCTTCACCGCCACCGACTCCAGCACCACCACCACCAGCAGCAAGGGCCTAAAAGACGGACTACAACCCCTCAGCACAGGTAGCACAGGAGTTACTATGTTGGTGTCAAATTAGACAAATGTTCTACAGACATCTCTATATTTATTCCTTGTTAGTATTAGTTTTATTTTTGTGTGTAGAGAGTTTTGTATTGCCAATATTTACTGGTAATAACTGGTAATAAAGCTTGTTATTAAAGTGGCATTCAGGACATTACAAATGTATGAAGAACAATAGCTTTGTCTTGTTTAAACATTGTGATGTAATGTTGGCTTTGCTGTTAGAGCAGGAAAAGTAATGTAACAATGCCCCAGTAACCCTGTGCCCACTGTAGCAGGGGTGCGTTTTGGGGCGCGGCGCAGCTCCCACGCCAGCAGCAGGAGGCAGAGGTCGTACTCCGTGGGTTTGGGGCGCAGGCCCTCAAGCCGGGACAGTGAGGAGCTGGAGGACAACTTCACGTCCACAGGTACGCCCTTACCTACTGATCTCTCACACCTACCAGCAGAGGGGTCAATCTGGGCTTTAGGATTTTACTTTCTGAAGTCAGGATCTCTACCACTGCCTACTGGCAGGCATGGATACCAATGACCAAAGCAGATCTAGGTCTTTGTGCATTTAAAGTTTCCCAAGATCTCAAACAAATGTACGTGATGCAGATAAACACACAAATAAACAGCCAGAATGTTTTCCAATAATTATTTTACCATTATTTTTGTTTATTGTCATTTTTGTTTACATGTTCACTGACCAAAACAACAATCTCCATGCGAAGGTTAACTTCCCATTGTTTCAAAATTCTGACCAATAAAACAGTTCCGTATCTGTCTCTACTGTTAACCAGTAGCGGTTCTTGGGGGGGGGGGGGCGGGGTGGGCCTTTGCCCAGGGCGCAATTTCGTGAAGGGCGCCATTCCGTTGGCCTCACGAGCGCTTGAAAAAAAATATATCATCAAAAAACATTTTTTATTATCTATCATATCACTGTGTAGGAAATTGGCAAGTTGGCGCCCCCTTTGGCTGCAGGCGCCCCTGCTGCTTAGCTCAACAAACACAAGGTCTAATTTCACCATAAGATTTGGCTTTCCAACAAAACTGTTACAAGTTCAGTTATTATTGATTTACATAATTTGGGTTAATGTTGAGCCTTGTCATTAGCCAACAGAATGTTGTTATGATAGTTTCAACATTTGCAATTTGCTGCAACTCATAGTTTGCATAGTTTAACTATGCAAGTTTAGCGTAGTTAATCAGTCATACCTGAAGGTGTAACAAGCACACTGTAGAATTCGAGGCAGTAACCAAGGAGCTAATTGTTCCTCCCTAAAAGATAGATTAATATAGCGTCTAATGACAGACATTTGGCACGTAAGGGCATGTTAATATAATATTGCAGTTTATGGATGTTTTGTATAAGAGTTTTGTAGCCTACAGTATTTTGATGTTAATTTTAATTGCAATTCAGGGGCTCCCTTAAAATATTTTGGAGCATCCTCTGCCACTATATTATTTGTTGTATTTATATATCTGATTGTATATATTTTTGCCACTATTTTTATAAAGTATGTCATTGTAATTTTTGTTCATGATAACTTAAACTTTTTTGAAAGTTCTGATAATGAGAAACACTGTATGGTCATAATAAAACGTGCAAAATTCTGATTCCCCCGGGGCTTGGAGGGGGTCTGGCCCGGGGAGTAATTCAATGTAGAACCGTCACTGCTGTTAAGTTCTGTGTATCATCATTGTTCCTGATTAACTGTTGTTTCATCTTAGTATGTACTATGTATAGTGTAGTATGTACTATGTAACACAGCCTGGTATGTGGATCTGTAGTTGCAATGGTGCTCTGTGTTCTCTGGATCTGTAGTTTGAGTGGTGCTACGTGTTGTCTTTGCCCTTCCCAGACAGGGACGACACCCCCGCCTCCCCCTGCAGCCTCACCTCCTGGGACAGCAGTAAGTCACTCTGCGAGGGTCAGCACTGCCACCTGTGTTGCGTAGATCATAGCCTCAGTGCTGGGCATGAGCACAGCTCTGCCCTACAAAGGCAAAGTGCACGAAGTGGACTACGTGATCATGAAAGCTGAGAAAAATGCCTTTAATGTTGTCACACTGCACAGTCAAGTTGTACATGTTTTACGTATAATAGTGATGATGCTTTTACTTTCTTACTTTGTTACAGTTTTTCTCAATTGCTAAAACACAAACACCTACTGGTTGAACAACTTTCCCAATTGCTTGAATTATTTCTCAGAACTCTTCACATTTTTGTCAATACCTTGAACAATTTCCAGTAGTAGAACACAATTTGCAAAACTCATTGATGCGTCTTTGCAAAACTCTAAGCACAACTCATTGTTAAAACACATGTTGCATTCTTAGATACATGCAATGCAAAATGGTTAACATACATCTCACCTTTTCATCACAAATAAAGCACAAATGCCATACACTAAGCACAATGGGTCAAAATTGACTTTACTTCATGTCAAAGGAGCTGACACCACCAATACAAGCCAATTGGAAGAGCAACCAGGTTTTTGAGGGTTGCAGCTTGCAAGTGGATGCCAATCAGACCCAAGGAGGACAGAGAGTCCAAATGTGAGGGGGGTGGTAAAGAAGAGGAAGAGGAAGTAAAGGAAAGGGAAGAGTGGTAATTTCTAACCAAATTAGAGCCAGCATTATAGATCATGTTCTTGTCCATGGGTTGATGACAAAGGAGTCAGAATTGAATCTCTAATTCTTTGGAGGCCATGGAATATCCTTGTGATGAGGAACAGTGTCAAGGATGGATACGACACATTAGGGGGTTCTTTCCCCGTTGCCTGGCAAGGGATATCATTGCTTGTGATGTGGATGAGGTGCTGCAGCCTTACCCAGCCCAAATGAAGCCCAGTGATCTCTTGTTTGCAGCACTGTATACAGCACATGTAGTTTTCATTTGTGCTGTATCGCTATAATTTACAGTTTTTTCCCAATTGTTTACACACATTTTCTGAGAGCATGCCTCATACTCTCAGAACTCTATACACAAAATACAACAACACACACACACAATAGGCAAAGTCCTTCAATAACAATGTTATTTATTCTCAAAATGCTATTTTGTTGTCAAATGACACACACAAACCATCATATGAATAGATATTTATAAGAACCAAAAGAACCTCATTTGTTTTGGTCTGGCCACAGCATCACATCCAATGTTTTCTGGCAGGTAGTGGGTGAAATTGTGTTTAGCATGGCAAATCCATCCATGAAAAGCATCAGTTGCTATATCTCATACATAGGAGGGCAATTGACTTTAGAATTTTGAATGACAGTGTGTTCCTTGTGAAAACAAGAGATTTTCTTCATGAAAATTGCGGCAAATGCAGAGAATTGTAAGTAGTGTTTTGAAAAAAATGTGTTTTACAACTGCAATTTGAGTGTAAAGCAGTAATTGCGCTTGTAGTTCAGCAGAATTAGATCAGGGGGTTAGTGCATGAGTTCCATGTTGTGGTCATTGTGTTCCAAGCACAATGATTTGTGTGTAAACAACTGAGAAAAACTGTAACATGTAATTCTTCCACTTTATGTATTTTAGTCTATCTACCATACATATACATCAGTAGTTTTGCTTTTTTCAGTCGAAAATGCATGTTTAGTGCCATAAAAAATGACATGTATACATCTGAGAGTTGTGCTTTCCATTTTTTTGTGTAGTGTTTACTAACTGCTTCATTTGTGATTTCATTTGACTGTGTTGTTTCTGATTTGAGAATGGAGTTTGGTTTTGAGCACACATAAAACTGTTTTGAGGCAATAGTTTGCTTTTGCAACAAGAATCCGAGGTTTTGGGAAATGGTTTGGACAACTGGAGTTTGTGTTTACAGTTTGGAGAAAACCGTGCATGGTTTCGGAAATTGTGTTTTAGCATTTGAGAAAAACTGTAATAGCAAGAAGCAAGAGATTTTGTCACAAGACCAGGGTTCCCTATCTTTTTCACTGACAACATTTCAAAAAATTTCCATGACTTTTTCATGACCTAAAGTGAATTTTCCATAACTTCACAACACTTTAAGTGTGTAGAATTTTGCATACTTTTAAGGCTAAATATGAAATGTTTAACATTCAAAATACTGTCAGTGCATTTATTGTCAACTCTAAAGGCCTAATGATAACAGAACTCTGCAGTTGCATTAGAGAGAAACTAAAATTCCCTGACATTTCCAAAACTTTCAGTGAATTTACAAATTTCCATGACTTTTCCAGGCCTGGAAAAATTCATTTTCAATTTCCATAACTTTTCCAGGATTTCCATGACTGCGGGAACCCTGTAAGACAAAGGAAGAGTTATGAAGTCAATTTCCAGTCTAAACTCAATTTGACAAAATATGTAGTTACTGCCTTTTGGCTTTGTAGGGAAGAGCTCAGTGGAGCACAATGTAACCGTAAACATACCTTTCCAAAGAAAAATTCTTTGTCCCAATATCTTTTCTTTGTTACATGGAAAAGAATACATTTCACTGTTTTGTCCTGAGGGCTCCTTGTAGAGAGGGTAAGTTAGAATACATTCAGAAGTATTATAATGTGAAATGTATGTGTATGTGAAACCTGACACAAATTAGTTTACCACTGAACTGCAGTTACACCAGTCAACTGTTGTTGCATTGGTGGCATGTAAGAGGGATGTGATGATGATGATGACGATGATAATGATGATGATGGTAATGATGATGATGATGATGATGATGATGATGATGATGATGATGACAGCGATGTTTACCACTCTCTCAGGCACAGGCCCGAATGCACACCCGGCCAGCCCCTCCAACACCTCCACCCGCTCGCAGCGCTCCATAGAGAGCAAGTCTGTGGAGAGCTTCTTCGGCTCCAGGTGAGCTAGCATTCCACCACAGCACCATATGGGCTACCTGGGGGTATCAGTGCTCCGTGTGGGGGTATCAGTGCTCCATATAGGGGTATCATCACTCCATATTGGGGCATTACTGCTCTGTCATCCAAGCTTTTGCGGGGTGTTCCATGAATGTGCATGAGTAACGCACTTCAGGGGGTTATAGTACAAAGGTTGTTTAGTGACAAACCTGGTTTATTTCACTCAGGGATATAGTTGTAAACCTGATAAAAGAGTGTGCTGGCATTTGTTTAGTTAGTAAAGCCCTGGGTGTAAGTAACACATTTATGACTACCTCTGGACAAACTAAAGAAGGTTGATCACCACCTTTGTAGTATGATTCCATGGTCTGCATGACCAAGTGTAAGTGCTAAATCTTTTAATACAAGAGCCCCATGTGTTTCATGTCTTGAAATGCCTTCCAGGTGCTGTAAATGTATTGCGTTTCCCCTGCTGTTGTGCCCATATACTGTACATGCATGTCCATGTTTATTCTCTATAAGCCAGATGCTGCAGAGAAAACAGTGGTGAAATGTGGACTACTGGTGGTAATGCTTACAGAGATAATATTGGAATTGTTTATGTATACAACCAATCTATACATTTTGCAAAGGTCATGTTTGCAAAGGTCAGTGTCTCATGGCTAAATGAGAAATCTTCGACAAGAAATACAGTGACAATGGATATCAAGGGCCTCCAGAAGGGCGTTGCCTTGTTAGCTCTGCTTTACAATCTGCTTGCCATGTAGTCCACACAGTTTTAGACTTGCCATGTAGCACCAGTGTTGTCTTTGGCACCATGTGAGAGTGGTTTGTGTGTGTGTGTGTGTGTGTGTGTGTGTGTGTGTGTGTGTGTGTGTGTGTGTGTGTGTGTGTGTGTGTGTGTGTGTGTGTGTGTGTGTGTGTTTGTGCGTGTGTGTGTGTATGTGTGTGTGTGTGTGTGTGTGTGTGTGTGTGGCCCTGAGGTTTAATTTGGGGAGGCTGATGTCCACCAACGCCTCAGGAAGGCAGACAGCCCTGAAGCCCCACTGTCTGTCAGCAGAGGCGGAGAAGCCCACGGAGACGGACACACCAAACTACCTGCCCCTGGTGAGTGGTGTGGACGTGTAGCATGGTCACAGAAGGATTTTTTTGGGGATAAAAGATGAAAAAAAAAATTGAACAATGAGAAGACTAATGTGTCACTCTGATCATGTAATGTTTCATTGCTTGGCATCTTTTGTTATTCCTATCTTTGGCTCTTTATCTGAAGGGTTAATATAAACAAATAGACATCAACAGGAGAAATTTCTTACAGTTATAGGAGGGGGATTCTAATATAAGAACATGATGGGTTGTTTTACCACAAGCAGTTAAATAAGTATTAATCCTCCTATGTCTCTCCAATAAAATCATCATCTGTGTCCTCCCACCCCCTTACACAGGTGCATCTGCAGCTGGCTTCCGGAGCCTTCCGTCTGAATGAGTCTTACTCCGTGTGCATCCAGATCCCTCTGGAGCGTCTCAAGCGGGCGTCCCCGTACACCAGCCACCGCACCAGCCTGAGTCTGCCCATCCGCTGCCTCTCCCCCCCAGCCAACCCGGAGGAGACCTCAGCCCCAACCCAAGCCCCAACCCAAGCCCCAGACACAGCCCCAGATACAGGCCTCTCCAGGGGCTCCACCAGGCCCGCCGTGGGTCGCTGCCTGGAGCCCGACACAATCCTTTCCGAGCCCCCTAGCTCGGAGGACGGTTCCCCTGAGCTGCCTGGTGGGGTCCCCCAAGCGGACAGCGGCCGAGGGTCAGAGACGGACATGTGTGAGGGGTCCCCTCTGGAGCCTACTGAGCAGCAGCCGGGTGACTCAGCCCTGACCCAGACCGACCTGGAGAGCCTGAGCTGGGCCACGGCGGTGGCACTGGCCTGGTTGGAGCACCGCTGCGCCGGTTACTTCGTGGAGTGGGAGTTGATCGCTGCCAAGGCAGACTTCTGGCTGCGCGGGCAGCGGCTGCCGGAAGGGCTGGACCTGGCGGGGCTGAGGGCGGCGGCCAGGCAGCTGTTCCTGCTGCTGCGCCACTGGGACGAGAACATCCAGCTAAACATGCTCTGCTACAACCCAAACAACATGTGATTCAAGCCATGCTATGCTAGTGCCACAACACCAAACATGCGATTTAAGCAATGCTATGGTGCAACTCTATGCCCCCCCCCCCCCCCACCCCCCCCCCCCCCCCCCCCCCGCAACATGTGATTGAAGCCATGATGCTATACAAGTGCCACAACACCAAACATGCAATTCAGTCAGTGGCTATATTAGTGCCACAAAACCGAATATGTGATTCACGCAATGCTAGGTTACAACTCTACGCCGCCGCTCCCAGCCCGCATCCAACATGTGAATCAAGCAATGCTATGCTGTGCGAGGACAGCCTCAAAAATGTGACTTATGCTATGCTGTGCTACACTTATACCCCTCAACATATGATTCCTGTAATGCTATGCTAGTGCTTTACCCCAGTATCATGAAAGCTAAGCTTCTGCTTCCACCTAAACTACTGTGTGAGTCTGGTGAACCTGCTCCTGCAAATTGAGCAACATATCACAAAGGCTATCTTACTGCTTCAACTCCAACACCATGAGTCCAGCCCTGTCCCTGGTTATCCAGACTACTGCTGCAACAAAAAAAAAAAAAAAAACATGAAAAGAGGGCTATGTCACAAATACCAAGTGCCATGTCATTTAGGCTATGTTATTGCTACCCAATGGGCGTATTGTTTTGGCTAATAATTCCAACTGTGTGCTATTTAGGCCATAATTCTCAGGTTTCACTCGTGAACCTAAATGAGTGATTTGGGCCACATAGGTTAGGATATATGTTTCTGGCTATGCTGGCGCTACAGCCATGAGGATGTATTATTCAAGCTGGCTTCTAATAACTACATTACCTGTTGCTATATTTCAGAACTTTCTGCCGTAACCTTGTGCTACTTTTTGTTGGTTTTTAACTGTTTGGAAGAAATGTACATTGTTTCATTTTTAACTTTTAACAAGGCCTTATTACTGTTACGAACCGACAATCAATCTCGATCACATCAAATCCCCTCACTGCCAAAGAGGAAACATTCGTTCAGTCTTTCATCTGACTGCCGTTTTAAAGAGATTCTCACATCTGGGTTTGTTATTGTCAAATCATATCTATTACCTTCACATGGATGTTTGCCTCTGAATTTTTTTTATACAGACTCTAAACCATTCACTCCTCAGCTTGTGTCTCATGCATATGCAAACGCACACAAACACACACACACACACACACACAAACACTGTAAAAGATTTTCTGGATTTCTTTTATTGTAACTTTTTATTCTTTACACAGCTATCAAAATAAAAACAACAGCTCAGGTCTGTGTTTGCAGTCAGCTGTGGATGTCATGCAAATCAGTCGAACACCCAAAGGAGATTTGTTGGTAAAGACAAACACAATGCCTCAGTGTCTACTCCAAAGGCCTATTAAACCCCAACTGAATCACCTACTCTAAATAATACTCTCAAGCAAAAACTTAACCATTCAAAAATCTCTCCTGTACCTTAGGATAGTACTTCTTGTCCTATCACTGAAAAATACAGTAGATTTATTTCAAAATTCAATTGGCCTTAACTAACGAATGTGCCGTCCTTCACGTTCATTAGACATTTAGCAGACAAGTTGTTTGGTTGTACTCTAATATCTGATAAATATTATAACAGTAGACATATACCCTCAACATACTACTGTATCTCACAAAAGCGGCTATATCTTTTCAAAGGACAGTACTGCGCAAATGAAACGTCAATATGTTTTCCAATAGTCAGTGTAGAGCTTTACACACAGGCATTTTTTGAATGAGCACCATTGTTATCTACCACCGCCTTAATATGAAATTCACCAGAGCTGCATAGGTTGTTTTTGTGATCCTTTTCTATTCCTCAACTTTGGCATTATAGACCTGGCAGATGTTAGACACTGGTGCTCCTTCATCTCCTACTTCGGGATGCCGCGCGGATGTGCAATAGGATTCAGGTCTGGACAGACTTGGCCACTCCATTACCATTACCTTTTAACTTCTTTAGGAAGGCAGTGGTCATCTTGGAGGTATTAGGGGTTGTTATCGTGTTGAAAAAAACTGTTCTGTGTTGCAGTTTCTGAAGGGAGGGCATTATGTTCTGCTTTGGAATGCCACAGCACATATTGGAATCCATGATTCCTTCAATGAACTGCAGTTGCCCAGTGTTGGCAGCATTAAAGCAGCCCCAAACCATGATGATACCACCACTGGACTTGATTGTAGGTAAGGCACAACTATAATGTTACTTTTCAACAGGCCTCAGCCGCACATGCTTAACATTATTTAACATCATCACCAGACCACAGGGTATGGTTTCAGGAATTCATGCTTTTGGACTACGTGTCTTCAGCAAACAGTTTTCAGGCTCTTTTGTGATCAAGCTTTAAAAAGAGGCTTTCATTTGGCAGGACGACCATGCAGACCGAGTTGTTGCACTGTGTGGCATATTATTTTAGCTCTGACAGGCTGACCTTCAACTTCTGCAACCTCTGCAACAATGCTGGCTGCACTCATGCATTTCATTTCTGAAGCTAACTTATGCATCTGACACTGAGTGTGTGGACCCAATTTCTTTGAATCCTGTCAATGCCTGATCTCACACTGCCCCCGTTTTGGAAAACCTCCTAATGACTCTGGGCATGACGATGACTCATGATTCAAGCCATGATGATGTAGCTCAGTTTCATGGTGCTGCTGATCTTTTATAGCATAGGCCATCATTCTGTAAAAGCAACAATTCCATTTCTCAAATCCTGAGTTTTCCCTTTTTTGCCATAATGAGCCATATTGGTCATCCAGTGGATGATATGAGAGAATCATAGCCAAAACATTAAAATGAATAGCTCTAATACATGACCCACAAATTTGTATGGTCCAGTTGAGCAGACCAAAACACAAAAATGATTAATTGGACTAGTGGCTTTTTGTGGTTGAATGGTATGTACAGTTATCATTCGGGGTGTACTCACTTGTGTGGCCTGCTATGCCTGTGTGTCAAGTTGTTTTCAGAGGTAAATAAATTAGTACTGCTACACAAGCTGTACACTGACTACTCAAAAATATATCGAAGTTTTGTTTGTGTAGCATTGTCCCTTGAAAAGATATAGCATTTCTTTTGCTGAAATGTGAAGGGTGTACTCACTTTTGTGAGACACCGTAAGTGCACCTGCCAATATACTTTCTAAGGGAAGGGGGTTGTTAAGATAAAAAGCTAGCTTAATTTTCAGTAAACTTCAAAAACTCCCTGATATGAAATTAAAGACATTATGCACATATAAACCACTTTTTTCACGGTTTTCTAATGTAATGCCTATTTAGAAATGTTACAGTAACAGAAACATGATACTGCTGAATACTCTTTGGCTTTCAGCCAATCACATTGTTTGAAAATGTCGCTTTGGAGTTCACACTCCCAAAGCAGAAGCAATAACACACAGCAAACTTATGAAGAGATAAGAAAATATACAAAAGGACACATACCCCTCCTTCTAGTGGCCATTAAAGGAACCAGAACTGAAACAAAACACACTCTTCATTATATACTTAAGAATTCTTTTGGTTCCTTTAGTCCTGAGAGCTCCTGTAGCCGCCCACTCAGACACAGTCCAGCACAGCTGCACATTACTCTGGTCCAAAAAAAAAAAAAAAAAACAAAAAAAAAAAAAAAAGAAACTTTCGCTTCAGAAAAACAAACAAACAAACAAAACAAAACTACAAAGAAAACAAAACCTGAAACAGCTTCTGTGGATCTCGAGAGCTCTGCTGGTCTGGTAAGACTGGTGTTCTCCCCATCGGGCCACTGCTCACCAGTCACCTTAACCAATGACAAGAGAGTAAAGGGGCCAGGGCAGGATGGCGGTGCTCTGTGATTCGCCCTCGGCTGGTGAGTGGGTGGGGAGGGTTTTGTGGAGTTGAGGTGTGCTAGGACTGTAGATGAACTTTGCCCTCAGTGGCGCTTGGCCTTCTCCTGGGGGGCTGGGGTGGGGTTGAACCATAGGCACAGCAGGGCGATGAGGTGGCACACATGCAGCGAGAGGGAGCTGTAGTTTGTGGAGGGGTAGGTGTTCCACGACAGCTCAATCAGGCCAAGGATTAGCACCCTGCGCCACAAGAACAATGAAGGCACAGGCAGATATGTCAACAGAGGTTGATTGGTGCTGGTGTGGTGGTGTTGCTGTTTATCGGTGTCTAATTTCTCATTCATTCTGTGCATTTATTCTGTTTTATTTTGGAGTAAACAGATGCCCAACACTTATGATTTATAGTTTTGCATTACATGGCTTAAATAGGTTACAGCCTTCAACAAACCTAATCGAACAAACACACACACACACACACACACACACAATAAAACAATACTATGCAACACTTTACTCACCTGAGCAGGTGGGCCATCTTCTTGACCCCTCCGCTCCACAGCAGGTAAGGAAGTGTGTGGAAGTACCACACATAGAACTGGTAGTGTAGTGAGCGACTGAAGCACATGCCAATGAAGTTCGAGGTGAACAGCACCAAAACAATCTGTGAATTTATGTTAAGGAACCCACAACTGAACTATCAAAACACAAGAAATGTTTAGAAACACGGCACCGAAAACAAGGCACGCTTGTGTGCTTAAGAGTCTCTCCCCTAGTTAGACGGATTGGGGATGTGCAGGTCCGATCCTTTCTTAATTGAGAGACAGCAGCATTAGAAGTCCTTGGCTGGACAGAAGGAGGACTCCTCCCAATCCTCTGACATTAGATTTTGTTTAGTTCAATTCCCCATCCATACACTTGCATCTCCACCATACTGGCTTTTCCCTACCTTTTTCAATAAAAGATTTCCATCATTACCAACATCTGGAGCCCTGTCAAGTTGCTAATGGTGTCAGTTAAGTAATGACAGACACTAAAATATAAAAATAACATTTTATGTGTGTCCTAAGCTGAACCCTAGAAATGAAGGCCCGAAACACACTGGTTAAAAAGGATATGATCAGATGTGAGTTTCTGAACAGGGGGATCCCTCACAGCAGGGTCCTTCAGCAAAGCCAGCATGCTCTCTCCAGGCCTTACAAGAGCAAAAAAGAGCATTTTTTAACATTTATATTGACAATAAAACTACTTAAATTGGATCAGATAAAATAGCACCAGTTAATTAAAAAATAATTCTCTCAAGCTACAGCAGCATAGCAGGACACACACACACACCATGACTACATAATACTACAGCACACACTGCTCCCTCCAATATAACATATATGGTCATCTACAGTCTAACCAAAGCATAATATTACATGACAATATAATGAAACAATGCCATGTTGGATTGTAGTGAAACCCAAAGACGAATGAGTTGAGGATTGAGTTTTGGGTGATGTGTGCGTATGTGTGAGTGTGCATCTGTGTGTTAGTTTGTTTAGGGCAAATCACCTCTTCCACCTGCGCCAGGCAAACAGGGCCAGCATGAGCAGGTGGGCCCCCAGCAGTGCCAGGTGGAAGTATCGGCTGAGGAAGAGCCACTCGGGAAGGAAGCGCCAGTTAACAGTCCACTTGAACAGGAACTGCCGCCCCAGGTCAAAGGCCCGACTGATGTAGCCCAGAGGGTTCTCTAGCAGGAAGGGCAGCCCCAGCAACAGCTGTGGGTGACAAAGAGACACATGTCTGCTGAAGAAGCAGTTTGAGTGCGTCTGGAAAAAATGGCGGCACTGACTACAGGATATGAAACCCAGTTACAGTTGTAGTATTCAGCAGACACTTTTCTTCAAAGCAACACTATAAAACATCACATTATAAACAAAATACTTAGCTGACAAAAAAATGACAAAAACATACTCTGTTTATGTTGTGATTATTTTCATTGTTTTCTATTACACCACTGAACTCCACTGCTAATTATGGTTCCCAATTTTGTCAGTGCTGGCATATTTCACAATAGGTTTGTCATAGGGGCAAATAATCGAAGATTAGTTAAAAAAAAGAAGAATGCAACACATTAATGTTTGGCTGGCCTAGCACTTACTTCCTTACTCATTTTAATCTCTGCTGTCACTTCACAGCCTGAAATGAAAAGCACTTTGCTGTTACTCCTATTTTTCACATATGTCACAGTGACCTGAGCTCACCTGGATGATCGCACAGAGAGACAGTTTGGGAATGGTCTTCAGCAGGCCGAACTCAGACAGGAGGAGGAAGAGGAGGCCAGGGGCAAACAGGAGGACGTTCATCTTCACAGACACAGCTAAACTATCCACAAAAGAAAACAGCAGAGAACATGTGTCAAAACCCATCATCATCTTCATCATCAACATTAATCTTCATGGTCTCAGCTCAGCTCTCCAGAAGGAAGCAGAGAACATGACAAAGGTGTTAATAGTTAAAGAACAATTAAAAATCACCCAAAAGACAACATCAAATGTGTCAAAAAACATTACAATGGGACAACACCTGCGTTGACTCCTCTCTATTTGGCTTTACTATGGTACTTGCCTGTAGAGCGCACAGCCCAAGGTCCAGTGCCTGTCCAGGAAGAGATTGATGGCGGTAAAGAGGAACATCATGGCCACAGGATCGTTGAATAGTCGCAGCACAAAAATGGAGTGAATGCGGTACGACGCACAGCACACAAAAAAGAACACATACGGCGGAACCTACGGACAACACACGCCATCAGAGAGGGACAGTACAGCCATCAGTAAGGAAAACGCTATAAAATGACTGGAGAATGTTGAAACGAAAAAGTACAAGGCCAAGTTAAATATTTAATTCCAAATCCTTGGCAATAATATTGCCTATCGATGCACTGTACCTTTTTCGTGCGATGGTAGATCCGAAACACAAGCAGAAGTGTGATTAGATAAAAAATGGCGAAAATATACTGCCCGAGTCGGATGTTTGCACCATGGTCAGTGGCGTAGTACAGCCCCATGAAGATGTACACAAACCCAGCTGGGTACCTGAATGCAGCACAAGCAAAGAGAGAAATAGCAAGGTGAGAAATTTACAGTATCTCTGTTACATGCATTCAGTGTCAGTCTTTTACAGTAAGTGTTTTTCTGTACGAATAGAAGACATTTACTGTGGCAGTGGGAGTGTGCAGATAGCCCACAGGGCACTGAAACAGAGAGGTACTACCCCATCACACTGACCATTGCCCAGGAGACACTGGTTTGATGCCAGTTGGTGTGACTGGCTGGCCTCGCGTTTTCTCAATTAGCCAACTTCATACTTACACCAGTGGCCCCGTGTCTCCCTTGAGTTGCGTGTAGTCGTAAGTGCCATTGATGACTCCCTCCACCTCATCCATGTAGGCTTTCCAGTCGATTTCTGTATCTGCCATGGTGAGGATGTCAACACAAGTAAGATGATTATGTTAAGAGTAAGGTCAACCTCTACTTGCTATCTTTAACTATGTATCGTTCAGTAACATCGCTACAAAATAGCAGATAAAACAGATGAACAACGGAGATACAGTGGCACTCTTGTTCACACGGATAGGGCAAATATCAGAAATAAAAGAATAGAAGTTACACTTTCGCTGACGCTTGCAAAACGAAAGTTAACTGTAATAACTGTTCTCTTAGCCTCATGGATTCAACAACAACCTAGCTAGTTACTTACATGCAACTTTCTGAATGACCCATATGTTGACACCGATTTCCAAAAACCAAAGAAGTGCTGTCACTAGGAAAGTGTATTCTGCTTTGAATAGTACAAGGTGCTTCTCCTGCCATATTGTGCGAAGTGTTGTCCATATTCGAGATGTCGCACCGGCAGACTTCTTCTTCCCAACTCCTGCCATTTCAACATACGTGGAGCGTGGAGGAAGACAGCAACACGCTTAAGTTCCATGCAGCTGCGCAGTAAGGACTTGGTGTTTGACGGGGAGTCATGTGACTGGGGAAAACTTCGTCACGTGACTTACAATCATCTCCTTATGAGGAGGTTCAGCCTCTGTTCAACCTTATCAGGTGGGAGCGTGGTTATGGTGGACATAGGCTCACAGAGTGAGCCCCCAAACGTCAATGTCACAGGTCAGTTGTAGGAATCATGTAGTTTGTCATCTAGGAAAAAGATCGTGTAAATGTACAGCGGTGTCCTCTGCCTCATTACCACAGCCTTGCTTTTTAGGACAAAGACTAGTTTTATAGTTAGAGGGTAGCAAAGGCACAGCGCTAGCCAATAGGCTAATCTGACAACTACTAGTCTCAACCGTTGTTATGGAGTGCCTGACGAAAGAGGCTTTAGAAAGATTGTTAGTCTGCTTACTAAGCACGCGTACCGCCAGGGTGAGCAAGATATGCAGTGCTTTACCAGTTAAAGCTAACAATACATTTCAATTAAGATACTAAACGTACTTTTAGTTATGTCTTAGGATTTTGCTTGATTGACAACTTGAGTGGTCTCTAGAATATTATTAGGTAGCTTGACTAGCAGTCTGTTGCAACAATCATTTGTATCACTTTCGTGGACGTGGCCCGTTGTCAAAGGCTGACTGAGAAAAATCACCTAAACATTATCTTAGTTATTCTGTCTGCCCTCATTTTATTCACATTATAATCAGCTCATTCTAGCTAAGGGGTTTTGTAGTTTCTTCGACCCTGCATGTCTTTAAAAGCAGAGATGGACAGAGAAAGTAAAAGTACTGACATGTAGTATGCATGCTCTTAACACAGGTAATTGCACTGATTAGCTCATCTACCTGGCTGAAGAGTTGTGTTGCTAATTAGGATCAAGTGGTTGAAAGTGAATTAGCTGGAGCAAGTATGTGACAGGATGTTTACTTTCTCAAACCAGGATGTCCACCTCTGTCTGAAAGTCACTGCATCGTCACTGACACAAGGTTCACTATTGCACAATATTGCATTAGACTGTAGTTTTCAATGTAAAGGGTGGCACTATGCAGCTTTTTGGGAATCTCTAAAAGGTTCTCAAAATTCTGTCTTTGTGGGTAATCATGAGGCCTGAGATGTAATGTGTGTAAATATGCATTCTTTTAAAAATTATTTCCATTTCATATTTCATCACACATACATGTTTCATATTTTCATATGTTTATCATGCATATTTATCAAATGTATGGTAACCAATAAAAAGACAAAAAATAGACTAAATTGTGTCTTGTTTTATTTCACAGTTGTGGGAAGAAAGGACAAGAGTTGTGGACCATGGAGGGTTATCCACTAAAAACTATGGAGATCGTCTGTCTGGGGTCGAGCATGGCTCTATCCGGTCTTTTCTATTACATTTACAGAAAGAAGCGGAGAACTGTGGACAAGCTTAATGTAGGTTTCCTGTCTATTCCCAGTGCTTTTTCCTAACAAATAAGCATAATTTCAGTGCAAGTGAAACTGAAGTAAAACTGATGACTTCTGTTACTCAGGATGCACCACAGTTAGCACTCAACGATCAACTGGCAAACCTTCTCAATCAGTCTCCGGGGAAGTGCCTGCAGTACGTGGTCATTGAAGGTAATCCTGATTCATCTTTAACAGCACACGGGGCACCTTAAGCAGGTCGCACACATGATGCAGATATTTGTTAGGATACTTGAAGTCCTTGAAGCTGTAATTGCATTTGTATTAGAAACAGAGTGATGCTGCGGAGGTGGTGCTGTAGAAACCATGCCCATGTACATAGACTGCATTTATATAGAACTTCTTTCCAAAGCACTTCACAGTGCTGTCACATATACCCATTCACGTGTACATACTGACGGCTGAAAGGTGCAACAACCTCCGCTAAGCATCTGTGTGCTCATCGGGAGCAGTTTAGGGAGCAGTGTTGCTTAAGGACGGTTCGACCTAGTCAGGAGTCGGATTAGAACCAACAACCCTCCGATTTCTGGCCAACTTCACCCCCTCCTTTACCTCCTGAGCCACTGCCAGCCCAGTCTGCAAGCATGAGGAACGATACACCCAGAATAGACACCAGTGCACATAGTGGGACTGGTCAGCTGTTGCCTACATGAGAGTGTTTGTTGGAGGTCAGGGCATGAGCGAAAGTACCTTCCGTAATACTGTTCGCACCGCATACACTGTCTGGCTTTGAAAAAAAAAAAATCACCATCTTTGAATCGGATTCATGCTGTATACATAACATATGTCATTATAAGTTTAGATTTCCCCAGTGATGTCAAACAGAAACAGCAGTTGGGATTTCATGTGCTTGTGCTAATAATTAAACACTTGCTTTCCAACCCCCACTTAAGACCATATTCCCCTGCACTTTACCATATAATGTTGTCTTGATGTTGGCAATAAAATAAGCTGATAAATTAAAAAAATATATATGGAAAAAAAACAAAAAAAACAAATTGGTCACCTGTGAGTGAGGACTATTATGTCACCATATGTCACCTGAGTATGATGTGCTAATGCTTTCTATGTCATCCCATTATGTGGTAATGCGCTCTATGTTGCCCTATGTCACCGGAGTATGATGTGGTAATGCGCTCTATGTTGCCCTATGTCACCGGAGTATGATGTGGTAATGCCCTCTATGTTGCCCTATGTCACCGGAGTATGATGTGGTAATGCGCTCTATGTTGCCCTATGTCACCGGAGTATGATGTGGTAATGCCCTCTATGTTGCCCTATGTCACCGGAGTATGATGTGGTAAT
This sequence comes from Coilia nasus, assembly GCA_027475355.1. Taxonomy (NCBI): domain Eukaryota; kingdom Metazoa; phylum Chordata; class Actinopteri; order Clupeiformes; family Engraulidae; genus Coilia; species Coilia nasus. The sequence goes on from CM050221.1 coordinate 37,222,602, forward strand.
GCGCTCTATGTTGCCCTATGTCACCGGAGTATGATGTGGTAATGCGCTCTATGTTGCCCTATGTCACCGGAGTATGATGTGGTAATGCCCTCTATGTCGCCCCCTGCAGGTTTGGTACAGCCAACAGGGGAGCCCCTGCGGAGCCAGTTCCAGGAGGGCAGCGTGGGCGTCATTCAGAGACTGGTGCTGCGAGAGCACAAGCTGGTGTGGAGTAACCTGGCGCGCACCTGGTAAATAGCACACGCCAACACGACACACACCTGGTAAATAGCACAGACCAACCTGACACACCTGGTAAATAGCACAGACCAACCTGAAACACCTGGTAAATAGCACAGACCAACCTGACACACCTGGTAAATAGCACAGACCAACCTGACACACCTGGTAAATAGCACAGACCAACCTGACACACCTGGTAAATAGCACAGACCAACCTGACACACCTGGTAAATAGCACAGACCAACCTGACACACCTGGTAAATAGCACAGACCAACCTGACACACCTGGTAAATAGCACAGACCAACCTGACACACCTGGTAAATAGCACAGGCCAACCTGACACACCTGGTAAATAGCACAGGCCATCATGGCATGCACCTGGTAGAAAGTTCATGCCAATTTAAACTTTCACTCCCAGACCTTTTTTTGTTCTTACCCCCTCTCTCTGTCTTGCAATCCCTCTTTCTTTTTTAATCCATCTCTTTCCTTCTCCCATGTTAATCCTCTAAACCCCCTCTTTCTGTGTTAATTTCTGCCACAATCTTCTCCTCCTCATCAGGACCGACAGTGAGCGTGTGCTGCATCAGCGTGTGGATACGGTGCCCTTTAAGCTTGTGGGCCCAGACCAGGCCTCGGTCCGTGTGCTGTGCCCGTTGGAGGCCACGGGCCCACAGATGGAGGTCACACACGAGAAGTTCCATCAGGCCACGTACGGCTTCACTGACATCATCGGCCAGTACCTGAGTGGGGAGAAGCCCAAGGGCCACTTGGAGACGGAGGAGATGCTGAAGGTGGGTCCTGGTTTTCCTCACTAACATTGGGTGGTGATCATGAGTACAAAAAAAAAACAAACAAAAAAGCAAAGGGGCAGCAGCAGAGTGTACAGCAAACAATAAAACATTTGTGTGATTGCCCCCGTACTGCCTGCTCCCCCCTTTCTGCTGTCCCTGTTTAGGGTTGACGCTAGAGAGCTGATAGGTTTCCCCCCTGAGCTGGATGGCTGGGGTCATGACCCAGGCCCTGTGCTCAGATAATGTTTGTTTGTTTATTTATATGTTTACAGTACTACTTGGAAAATTAGAATGTCCTGAAAAAGTGCATGCATTTCTGTAACTCAGCTTTAAAGGTGAAGTGTTTATAGGCTCAGGGCCCTTTTGCAAGTCTTTTGTATTACTTACCTGAGTAGTGTATGACACTTTGAGCCTACAATACTGACGTTTTTCGCATAATTGTAATTTTCTGAGTTTTTGGGTTTGAGGTTTTAATAAGCTCTAAATCATAATCAGCAAAATTACAACAAAGAAAGCTTGAGATATCTCACTTTGCATGTAATGAATCTACAAAAATTTATTGGATTTCCTGAATAAAACAACTTTTACATGATATTCTAATTTTCTGAGTAGTACTGTATTGTGTGGTAGTGAAGCCCTGGCTAGCTGGAGAGTGCTTCAGCTCGGTGCTGCTAAAAGAATCACACCCTTAAGAGACAATTTTAAGCAAAAGCACTGCAACCCCCCCAACGGTTTCTTGCAGTCTGTTGCTGCTACCATTGCCTTGTGCTTGTTCTAGTTGAGGTGTTGAGTACTTTTAAGTAGCCTACTTTGTGGCACCATTTCTCATAGATGGTGCAGTGTGAATGACTGAAACCGATTTGTGTGTAGGTGGGCTCCGCGGTGACAGGCGTGGGAGAGCTCATCCTCGACACAGACCTAGTAGTTAAGCTCCGCCCTCCTGCCGACGGCACGGAGTACTTCCTGTCCACGGGCGACTTTGAGACGCTGCGCGGAGAACAGGAGGGCCAGGCGCAGGTGTGGCGTATTCTGGCGGCGACGTGTGCCCTGGCGGGTGTGGCGGTGCTTGTGTGGGCGACGCGCCGCTACTACCGCCAGCTGCAGGAGAAGTGGGAGCGCGAGCGGCTACTCCGGGAGTTCCAGAGGTTGAGGTCGGGCGGGCAAGCAGTGCGAGGAGAGGAGGAGGCGGGGGGGGGCGGAGCGGAGCCCCCGGATAACACCTGTGTGGTGTGCCTGGTCAACCCCCGCAGCTGCGTGCTGCTGAACTGTGGACATGTGTGCTGCTGCCACAGCTGCTACATGGCATTGCCCCGACCCACCTGCCCCGTATGCAGGCAGATCATCAGCAGGGTGGTGCCCCTTTACCAGGTCTGAGCTGCGCACACACACACACACACACACACACACACACCATTGAATGCACATCTGAACGCCCAGATGTGATGGACTGCTTTTTTGTATTCTCTGTGTAAATCAGTAATGGGGTCATAGACACATTATGTGCAATAATGCCATTGGAGGTGTAGGGAGGTGACTGGACATACACACCAACGCTGTATCTGTGAAATGTGAACGGTTGCATTAGTTTTGTGACCTTTTCGTTTAAATGTATTTTTAGATATACTGTAGATACACCTTCCCCCTCCACCTTCAAATTCCCCTAGAGATGTAAAATAATTCAAATAATAATTTATTAGCTACTACTAGGGTTGTGCCTTAATTTGCAAATGAAATTGCTGCTATATCACAGGGTGATTGTGTACCAAACGTAAGTTAGATACTTATTTAAAAACACTTCAGCTTGTCTGACATAGAGTAACATTGTTTTGCAAAAAAAAAGAAAAGAAAAAATGTGCTTTTTAAAGCTATAAGCACTTATGTGAATAAATGATCCCTTTCCCTGAATTGACTGACTGGCTTCAAAATGTGTTGTTGTCCAATGCTTTGTTCACACTCATTCTTAAAGGTTTTTGATATTTATTCTGGAAGAGTTTTAATTTTGGTGGTAATAAAATCATCTTGCAGTAACAGAAAGACCTCTATAAATTAACTGGACTGCATTACTAAGGAAAAGGATCCTAGTGTCAACAGTGATGTGAACGTGTTAATTAACCTGATCTTAGTGTGCCTAGTGAGCGCTGTTATTTTAGTCACCTTTGATCGAGGGATAAGGAGAGGGGCAAGCTTGCCTGGAAAAGGAATTCTTGTGTACAGACTTGCTTCTGTATAAATGGAAAAACACAGAAAAAGTCTTGCATGGTGTAAGTGATCAGGCGGAACAGACTGCCCAGAGCAGGTGGTGGTGAGGTCACTCAGTGCTATAAATCTCAGTTGGGGTCAGGAGCTGACAGGGTCACAGGATCACCACCTGTACCCCCCCCCCCCCCCCGCAGAAACACTTGCCACCGACTGTTAACATGCTAGACTTGGGCGATTCCTGATTTACCCGGATGAATCTCCCAAATACATTAAATAACTCACGAGTCATAGCTCTGAGGCTCTGAGTCTCAACTACACCAAGAATCGCTCACACAAGCGGGTTTGCACTCCCAGGCATACATAAGCAAACATAAATAAGGACATCGGAAGAGAGAATGCCCTCTTGGGAAGTCATCAGAAAGTCGGGCAACACTTTCACTAAAAGACCTTTGGAGACAAAGGGTGGTGGTGGGTGATCACCAACAAATGCAGGGACATCAGGGGGTCTAGACCAGAGGCAGCAGAGTTTTGATCCCAAAGGAAATTAAGGTAAATGTTAGTGGTTAAGGTTAGTTGGGCATGATGGATATATCCGGAACAGATCATTTTAATGATGTTAAACTCAGCTGCTTGAATGAAGAGTGACCATCAACTATTCTGTTTCAAAGATGACCATCCACAAAGTCAGGGGCTCGCAAATCACAACAAAGGACAAGAGTTTTATTTAATACACTGTTTGGAAAATAGTGGTCTTACTTTTGTGCTGAGTGGACATAATTCTAGCTGGCTTGGGGTCACTTGTTGCTGCTCACTGTTAATGAGTGAGTTATATCGAATGGGAAATCTTCAGAGGTGTCTGCAAGTTGTGCGAGGAGACTTCCGCGCTTTACTCTGTCTGTAATTGTGCTCAGAAGGCCCTTTTATGAGATCAACCACCAGGTGGCAACACAACACAGCACAGTCCCCAAAACAGCGCATTCGCACATCTACACTGCAGCAGCCAGATTCAACACCCATGTCAAACATGTCACACGATTGAAAGGACAAAGTGCATTTCAGCCACCACAAACATTGTGTTCTCCAATTGTGTTGGCCTTTGTTATTGATAGTTGATAACAAACTTTTACAGTTTTAGAGTGTCTCTGCCCAATGCAGGCATATCTACTGTCCTTTGTACTGTAAGAGCTACTTATTGTATTGCCTGGGTAATGAGGATCCAGCTGCTATTACACTAAGACTTGGCTACCTCTGGATCCCATGTGGCACTGCACAGGGTGCGCTATTGTGCGTCACCCTGACAGGTGTCCAGTTAGCAGCACAGTGATGTCATTCACGACAAAGAAAAGCACCCACTCCTCATTTCCTTTATTGGGGTTTCTTGCGACAAGAGGGGCACCAGAGAGCAGTTTTGCTAGGAGGCAAAAAACGCTACTGACAATTACCTCCGTCACCCAGCTGGCGCGGGCGGGGAAACATGCTTGATATGACCCAGTTATCCTACTGTCAAATCGTGACAAGGCGCCTCACAGGTGTTTTTATGAAAAGATTCTGGACTCGTACATCACGGACGTTTGGTTTCTTCCCCCGTCTACGGATGTAGTTATTCCAGGTCACTTCTTTGATCATTCAAACTCTTCTGGGTCCTCTTCATTTTCCGAACTTTACAGGACACAGAGGCGCTCGACATTTACAGTTTTATTAGCTGCGGCCAGTATGACCCCAAGTTAATATATGGCCGCTATATAGCCTTGCTCATGGTCCGATATAGATCTGAAGGCCACACTCGTTTTTAATCGCAGGCATACTTACCGGTATTTAATGTTGTAATAGATCCACTTCATGTTTAAAGCAGCATATAAATACAAGGGACATTGGTTGATGGTCAAACCCGCTTGATAGCTATAGTTAAACATAAGGATGAACAAAATTGAGCAAAGGGATCTGGGCACTAAAATAAGTTCCTGAGTTTGATTGGATGATGTTCTCGAGGTTTTAATATTGGTACACATGTACAGCACATCTTATTGTATCAGAAAATGCAGTCAAATACCGTATGAATGTTTAAGAGAGCCCCTCACATACGGGATGGCGATAATTAAAACATGTCAACTTGTTTTGCTAAGGCGGGACATGCTTGAATTCGAAGAAAGGCGTGCTGTGTTGTGTTGGTGTGTTTGTGTGGCACCGCGCGCTCAGTCAGACAAAGAAACGGACGAGTAGCCTACAGACATGGGCACCCACACTAATAATGGGTAAGCTACTGCGGAACTACGATACTACAGAAACACACATGCCGGTTTGTCAATCGCGGTGGATGAGTCAGAGTACGGACGCTGGGCGGTGACTCAGCAGGCAGGGCAGACGTTGTAATTGGGAACTCTGTGCTGACTGAAAAACAGCGTAACAAACACACATCCTTGTCAGAGAAAGCGCGCCGACCAGGTCTATCGACTGCACGCACCATTATGCTCGGGTAACAGCTGCCTGTGAAAACAGAACAGAATTAGACACTGGGGGAAAGACCAGAGTAGAGCAAAAATGTAACAAATACACGTGCTACTGCTCAGAGCAAAAATGGGTTGTGCAGGCCCTGCTGACGAAAATATTTTGACCATCTGAAGACTGAAGCATTCCACGAAGTAATAAGTACGATTTCAATATAAGTAAGATTTCAGACACTCTCTTAAACTGGTGGATGGGTTAGTTTGTCCATTTTAAGGTGTGTTTGATTTTTCAAAGTTTATGAGATCACATACCGTACTGCAAGCAGCGGGAGAGTCTGTTCTATAGGCTAACACACTGTGAAGTATAGCTTATCGGTTTAATATTAATTTATTTAATAAGCAACTTGATGAATCGATAAAAAAAACATCACAGCATAACAGCCCTGGCAACGTGATAATGGTAGGATAGCTTCAAATATGAAAATTAGATTGCATGTCCTACCAAGAAAGCTGTTGCCATGCCAACTGTTTTGGGCCCCTCTTGCCTCTCCCTTCCTTACGAAATGCTAGGAAATGTGAAGTCTCCGACAGTGGACCGCATTTAGAGATGTGGGAAAGTCTGAAAAATGCGATATGCCTTTGAGTAGCGTGTGCGAAAAAGCTCTGCTTTGAACTGGCCGATCTGTTTCTGACCGCTGGCCTTGGTGCTGAAAATATTTGGGCACGGGTCGCCAACTTGTCATTGTTAACGCGCTGGAAAGGATCGACAAAGGAAAGTGCGTGTGATTGCTGCCTGCAGTCCGATTAATAGTGAAGGCGAGATCTAACACGCATTAACTGATGGTAGAACACATATTTTGTTGGGGGAATCGCACAGGCTACTTAAAATTCTTGACGCGCATTAACGGTGGCTATACGGTTCACCTTTCTGACGCATAATATGACAGCCAGTAACCATAACCAGAAAAGCCCATTACATTAAGTGTGAGAAAATATTTATTAAGCAAGCAAAAGTTGCGACCAATTACTTTAGTCGGTATGTTTTAGCTGTAGTCTTCGAAATAGGTCCCACTGAACTGTTAAAGTAGCAATGTTAAATGTGAAAAATATCACTTTAACTTATTTTTTGTCTTTAAATTGTTTGACACGACGAAGAAGTTCTATCCGAAACGATACCTTTGGTTTTGGAATGATCGAATGAGGTACGCATGAAACTTCATTTTCTACGCCAGCTTAAACAATAAGTACATGCGAAGCACTAGGAAAGAATGCCGCAAACGAACCTGCAATATTAACATGCGTTAACGCATTTTTATTGTAGGCTAAACGCTATGAATCAAACTGAGTGACATTCGGATGCCTCCTAACATTTCTTTTTTCACTGGCGTTCCTTCAGCACTTTCCAATCTTGCCTGTTGATGTCACCCTTGGTCCTCTTGGATTCCCCCACCACACACACACACACACACACACACACACACATACACACACACAAACACACGCACACACACTTCAAACCCGGATGGATGACTTCACTGTTCCGCCTGGGTTTCCTTTATGATCCTGGGATCTCCCATGTCTCTCTACAGACCTCCGTGAACAACCAAGGCAGACACACCGCTCCTCTTCCAGCCCGGTCAACACTTCGTTTCCACGTACTCGTGCCGCTCGCATTTGGGTTCTTTACCTTTCGGAAGCTGGCTGTGCAAGGATTCTTTGCGTTTTGTTCAAGGGATTTCCACCGGAGTTGGTGAAAAGTGCATTTACTTGCAAGGAACCTTGCTCTCAACGACTTCAACAGCAGCATCGTATCAGTTTTTAACGTCGCCCTTCGAATTAGTCTTTTTGTGCCATAATGTCCGAAGTACTGCCATACAGCGAGGGGAAAATGAGCGGCTACGGAACAGACAACGATGTCAGTCAGATGTCTTTCAGCTGCGGGCTGCAAGACACCAACTCTTTTTTCGGGGCGTCACAGGCAAAAAGACCCCCCAAATTGGGCCAGATTGGCAGGGCAAAGCGAGGTGAGTTTAATGTCAGCTTGGTTAAGAAGGTTGTACATTATTAGACAATAATTAATTTTGATGGGAACGAATGGAGAGACTGTTATATTTATAGCATAGGCTATATATTCACTGTCTGCAAACATTTCAATAATACATATGATTCTGATAAAATTAAAACGCTAAATTTATTGTATGACTACATGTATTATTGAAATTATGCGTGTGAAATATAGTCTACGCACCATCTTTCACCGCGGTAAATACAAGGATGACAGCAACACTGATGTCCGCTGTGCTCACAGTTTAAATGGTCTATTTTGAATGTAGTCACCGCTTCGCGTAATATGTTGTCGGACCTTCTTGTTGCATGTTCTTTAAGTGAATGCGTCGCATGCTAGTAGCAGAGTTCTTAATTTTTGTTTTCCGCTCACAAATATTATGTGGCTCTTTTCCTTCCTGCAGTTGTCATTGAAGATGACCGAATAGACGAAGTTCTGAAGGGAATGACAGATAAATCATCACCCGGCGTTTAAGCTTGAACGATGCCTTTCAGACATTTTATTTTTATCACCGATTTGAAGCACTTGTCGGCTGTGCATGTTGGAGGACTGTTACCAGGATGGACGGCACGAAGCGAATACAGAGAGGTCAAACGGGAGACCTATCGAACGAAGAGAGAGGAAGCTGGAAAGATGGAGAGACCGAGATTTATTTTGGGGTTGCTGGCAATTCTCCAATCGAAACCCTACTCACACAACTGCTGCGCGGAAAGATAAATGTCTGATACGTGCAGCTCCGTCCTTAAAACCTCTGCTGATGTATAGCGATGGATGAACTTGCCATTACTTCACGACCATTTTCTTCCAAAAGCGCTGTAAGCAACAACACAAACTACAACTGGAGGCCGAATCTCATTTCAAGCACTACTTCTGTATTTGTACAGCATCTAATCTCAAAGACATTGTTCCCCCCGTATAGCCTACACGCTTTACACTATCAACACAGTCCATGGCGATGCATTCACTGGAGCTGTTCTGTCACGCACCGTTCCAACGTAGAGAATGCATTCCGATTGCTGCTAGAGCTAGGCTACCAGCCGACCAATCTGACATAGAAGTCACATAAATTTAAGAGACCCATGTGTGTGTACAAATAATTCCGAAGATGGTGCAGTGTTGATATTAATTTAACTTTCGGTTATGCACGTTTTGAAATAAACGTATGCATCTTAATAATATCGAAATATTTTTGCTTATATTCCCTTCTTTGGCGGTGCATTTGATCGCCTTTGTGTAAATGCGCAGTTGTTTTACATCAACACGCGAGCGGATGAGAAATTCATGAGCATAAAAAGTAATATAAAGACACCAATGATTATTATTCTTAATACTATCATAAACTCCGTTGATTTTGGCAAAATTGTTTTCATATAGATAGGCCTACTTTTTTCTCCATCTCTTTGCATGAACTCTTTCTCCGGTGCCAATGCGGGTGCCACCACACTTCTTATCCTGGCACGCTTCTTTTTAAATAAAAATCATATTTGTATTTTTATATCTGAATATTTGTTATTTAAAATGATATGCTAGTCTACCGTCTTACAATTCATCAACAAAGGATGTTTGTACTTAGGAGGAAGTTAAGAATGAGGGGAGCAGGTTTGGTTTAGAGTTCCATTCAAAATCACGAATGGGACATTTTTTAAAACAAAAGACTTACTGAATGTGTTTTGGGTTTTGCACACATCAATGTTTAACTATTATTGAGAAATCGTATACTGTGACTTGAGCTTCGTTGATGAATTTGTTAGAAATGGCGATTTTAGAGTCTATTGCACTGTTTACGAGTATCCTCAAATAACGTGTTGTTATTTGATTGGTTTTGGACATTACAGCTATGTTTTTTTATTTTTGTTTATTTTGTACCATTCTTTTAAAAATCTGATTATGGTTTGTTGTGCATGATACCTTACAATTTTCAATAATGGAACATCGTTTTATGAAGCAAAAAAGCAACAAAATGTCATGACATTCTAAGAATGATTCATTGTATATTATGATACCATTTTCACTGTATTTGGTGAACTAATAAATGGTGAGAGATATATAGCAGTAGATCTCCTGTCCTCATTTGTCCATGCACTCTTACACACAACTAATGAGGTTTCAAGTGATGGGAAGTCCATGCAGTCAAATTACAATTTATTTGTGGCATAATGTGATGGCGCATGCAGT
>CM050221.1:37235000-37257500 GCA_027475355.1 Coilia nasus
TGCTGACAAGGGGGGGCAACTGAAATGAAATACTACCGACGGTGGTGGCTAGCCTTTACTTTTGTGTGTGCTGAGACCCATCTACGCATATTAGAGGATGGACCTAAGATACAAGCAACTCCCCCACTTCCACACACACAAAATTCAACCTCCACTACACAGCAGAGTAAGCTGCCCAGTGGAAATGAAAGCGACTGAGTCACGGCGAGCCCAAAGCATTGGCCTCTATTACGTTAGCCTGCGATAAGGATGACGAGCAGACGGTTTAGCATTTCCCAGATCGTAGATGAGGTGTTTAAAGAATGGGCCGACACCGGATAGCGGGTGACATTTAATCCTAGCGAAGGACTTCCTGCCTGGACTTGCCTGCGGGGAGGATGGAGGACCTGAATTTACCTCCACCTCACCAGGCTAAGTCTGAGGGACTGCCTGTGACGGAAGGCTATTGGTTTACACTGAAATCTGCCAATTAAATGCTTGATTGATTAAAAGATAAATAGGTAGATAGACAGGCAGATAGACAGACAGATAGACAGATAGTTAGATAGATAGATAGATAGATAGATAGATAGATAGATAGATAGATAGATAGATAGATATGCCTTTATACAAGCCATGTTAATTCCACCTCATCCCTCCTGTGTTCCTTAGACAATGTGTTGTATTATTTTATGTGTACATTAGTTTCTCATGCACAGAACAAGGGCTGTACACCAACTCTGTAGACAGTGAATAATCTGAAGACTCTGGACAGCATCTCACTGAATTTGACAAGAAGTGTGTAAGATAAGGATTACCGACCTTCAACTCCACCAACACCACCACACATTTCTTACTCATACACTGCTAAACACTTGTGGGTGGCCATTAACCTTAGTGAAGGACTTCCAGCCTGCCAATGTCTGTGTGGAGGACAGAGGAGCTGAGACAACCTACCAATTCCCCTCTATACAATGTGACTGGACTGCTTAACTCCACTTTATGGGTCCCCCATGGGCGGCAGTCGATAGATAATAGCTGAAACACTGGCAACATTAAATATATATCCCCGAACACCATATGGCAGAGCAGTCACTGCACTAAAATCTGCTAAATGACGGGCACTGGTCGCAGGGAGAAGCCAGGCTCAGAAATCAGCCACCTCTCTTGCAGGTCTTTAAAAATAGACAGTAATTACATTTCAGAGGAGAATTAAAAATAAATGATTTCTGCCTTATTAATGGCCTGCTAGACAGTCTGTGTGACTGGTCTATATTTAAGCAGCAGCTGCGAATGTCTCCATGCGATGTTTCTTCAACAAATGCAGAAACCACCACCCCACCCCCACCCCCACCCCCCCCTCACCCTCCTCCCTGTCCCCCCAATGCCCCCTTTTTTGCTTTCTTCTTCTTCTTCTTCTTCTCCTCAGATCCTGTCATGTGTGACAGGCCTCTCTCAAAGCCGTCAGACTGCCGCCACCCAGAGCCAACCTCTGCCTCCAGTCGGTGCGAGTGCGAACGTCAACACAGCAAAGCAGGAGTACAGAGAGAGCAGACGTGTGACAGTACCGGAGGATGACAGGCAGAGGAGAGAGAGAGGGAGGGAGAGGGAGAGAGAGAGAGAGAGAGATAGACAGACAGACAAAGAGACAGACAGACCGAGGGAGGGAGGGTGAGGAGAACTACGAAGGGGGGAAAGAAGGAAAGAAAAAAGGTGAGAAGAAGAAGAGGGAGGGGGAGAACAAAAAGGAGAAAGAAAGACAGTGAGGGAAGAGAGACAGAGAAATGCTTTAATATTCAAAAGGATGTGTTGTGTGCATTTAGAAACGTTTGTGTTTTTTTTTGGAAAAAACACATAGGCAGTACAGAGCTTCTGCAGGCATAAAGTGAGAGGGGTGCAACTGCACACATTACTGAAGATTACAAAAATGCTACTGAGCCATAATCTATCAAATTATATTTTATTTGTCTGTCTTTACATTTCTGATGCTCTATCCCAAACAGTGGCAGATGTGTTTATCTCAAAACAATGTTTCATCTGTAAATATCACATATAAGCATCAGTTTAAGATCTATTACGTGTATACAACTCTGACATAAATACCAAAAAGTATGGTAATTATTCCTTGTAGGAGGAAACACGTTGTCCTGAAAGCCTGTGTTTTTCCTGTGAGCTATTTTAAATGGCTATATTTACACTGTAGGTGTCTTTACATAGTGTGGTCCAAGAATCAACCATATGACACACATCTGAATTACAAGACAATTGTAAACAAGCCTGCATTAGCCCCTTCATCAAACCTTAACTCTAAGTTAATCCGTATGCTGTCCCTGTGAGCACAGGAATGTCTGTAGGCCCAACAGGCTGTGAATTAGAAATGGGACCAGTCATACATCTTTGAGGGACTACTTGGATGTCCTAGATGTCCCAGATGTCCTGAGTCTCGCGTTAACTCTACAGATCGATGTTGGTAAGGAAGTCCTCAGATTCGTCTTCCTGAAAGGTGACAGCATCTCTGGGTGGCGCCTCAGCCTCAAGCCGCACCCTCTGCTCAAGGGCGACATCCTCTTGACTAAGCTCCTCCCCTTTGGTGAGCACATACAGGAAGTAGTGGAAGCCGTGCCCGTAGGTCTGGTGATGGATGGACCAGCTGTACTCCTGCCGGGCATACAGGCGCTTACGGAAGTGTGGTTGGGCGAAAGTCACAGAGATGAAGCGTCCACCAGGCCTAAGGACTCGGCTGACCTGCACAGAAGTGAGAGGGAGAAGAAGACATGTCAATAATAATTCCAATGATGTCATCGTTACATTTTCTTTTTACTCCAGCAGCCTCTTGGCAGAGAAGAGAGTGGGCCGCAGAAACTATAAGAATCTGCATTGAACTGTGTTACATTGATGCTAAATCGTTTTTTAAATACTCCACAACCCACGAAAGGCCTGAGCTCCCTGGGGTGGTAAAGTTAAAGTGGTCTGCACATGTGAGTGCCATACATTGTGTGTGTGTGTGCGTGTGTGTGTGTGTGTGTGTGTGTGTGTGTGTGTGTGTGTGCAGCACAGAAGAGCAGAGCACCTGCTGCATTGAGGGTCTCTGGGATGCTGGGATTAGGTCCACGTGCCTACTGAAGAAGCACCCAAAGAGAGAGGGAGGAAAGACAAAAAGGAGAAAAATAAAAAAAAGCAAGGGTGCGACAGAAAGAGAGAGAATGAGAGCAAATGAGAGAGAGAGAGAGAGAGAGACAGACAGATGGACGGACAAAGAGGAGACACACACATACGGGGGAGGGAGAGAGATAGAGACAGGGAGACAGGGAGAGGGAGAGAGAGAGATAGAGACAGAGAGACAGAGAGAGAGAGAGGGAGAGAAGCCTAAGAGCAGTTTGCAGGAATTCCATATGGACCAATAACAGTGGAGTAATGATTGAGGGATGGAAGTATGCAAAGGAAGAGAGGTTGGAAGAGAGACCTCAGTCAGACACCGAGAAAGAGAGAGGGCGAGAAAGAGAATGAGACAGTAGGCACTGGAAAGTGATAGCATGGTGTAATGTAATGCCTCACCATGCCAGGTCTGTGGAGAGGAGAATAGAGGAAAGAGACTTGCATGAGTCACGTGCAACCATCTCACATGATTCTCTCTCTCACACACACACACACACACACACACACACACACACACACACACACACACACACACACACACACACACACACACACACACACACCAAGCAAGAGCAGGAAAGACATAAATTATTCACATCTCTTGGTGACAACAGAATCAGAAAGTGAGCGAGAAAAAAAAGAGACAGTGTTAGAGAGAGAGAGAGCGAGCGAGCAAGGGAGGAAGAGAGAAAGGAAGAAAGAGATGGAAGAAGAAAACGGAGGGAAAGGAAGGGAAAAGAGGGAGGCGAGTAACAGCTCCACTGCTTCCCTTCACACTGACACTTCCTGGTGTAAAAATCAACCGTGAGGTGCTGCATCTCTGGCAGGAACTAGTGGGAACTAGTGTTCAGATAATCTCCAGAAGCACCATCACTGAGTCAGCCATGGGCTTATAGAAAAATGCTATACTATACAACAACAACAACACTACTGCTACTAGTACTACTACTGCTGCTACTACTACTAATAATAAAAATATACACTATTACTGATATACAAAAAATAAAAATTTTAAAGTTCATTAATGAATTCAAATTGTTAATGAGATTTGTGTGTATGTATTTACGTATGTGTATGTGTAATGTGTGTGTGTGTGTGTGTATCTTGGTAGATTTAAGTCCACCCCTACTCTAAACATGGCACTGAGAAACCCAGGGCTTTGTGTGCAGGCCTATAGATTTTTTTGTATTACCTGTGCATCTCCCTCTAACGTGAGAAGGGGAGGCAGAGTGACACAGAACACCCTGACGCAGTCACAGCTGAAGTGGACAGGACGTAATCCTACGGCTCTTTCTTGTGTGAAAGACTTGCTTGCTCGCTTTTGGCCAGATACCATTACCTGTGGCCTTGTGTTTGCCTGCCTGCAGATATAATTGGCCTCGGTGTAAGGTAATTGCTCCTCTTGGCTAATTAGATCATTTCGAGTAAATTACCTTACTGCTGAGCAGCTGAGGTTTTGGGGTGTGGTCGAGGGTTCCCTGGATGCCAAAAGGTGGTGCCATTTCGAATGTACAACGTTCAAGTTGTTAATATACATGTTAGTTAGTATACAGAAAGAGACAGACATAGACAGACAGACAGAGAGACAGACAGACAGATAGAGAGAGAGAGGTAGATAGATAGATAGATAGATAGATAGATAGATAGATAGATAGATAGATAGATAGATAGATAGATAGATAGATAGATAGATAGATAGATAGATAGATAGATAGATAGATAGATAGATAGATAGATGAGAGTGAGCGAGAGAGAGAAAAAGAGAAAAATAAGTAGGGTAAATGGAAAGTTTTCCATGGCCAAGATTGACTTGCAGCAATTACAGTTTACAGTTCTCCTTGACATGTCACGGTGAGTCATTGGAGTGCTGGTCGTGCAGCCGAGCAAGGCATCCTCAGCACCTACCAGCCTCTTGAGTGAAAAAGAGGTCAGAGATGGGGAGCACAGCGATACAAAGTCAGGTCAGGGTTATAAGTCATAATGGCAGTCAGCATTTATCTTTTTTCATACTGCTGCTATCTCTGACTGACTGGAAAGAAGATCACCCACTTTAAGGGGCAGTCTTTGATTGAAAAGCAAAAAGCAGCACATGCAAGGATGCTATAGACATGGCACAGGGGGAAACCATAATAAACTCAATGGTTTTGCCTGTAGCATCGTTGTGCTTGTGTATGCATGGCTGTCCAGAACAGGGACAGAGACTGCAGAGCAGAGGCAGAAAGGTAGAAGAGGCTAATAGGTCCCAACTCAGATTGACAGGTCACAACAAATAGGGCTACAGTAACCACCTTCATCCTGAACCACATTCACTTTATGAAGAATAAGAGAGAAAGAGTGAAAGAGACAGAGAGAGAGAGAGAGAGAGAGACAGGGAGAGAGAGAAGGAGACAGGGAGAGAGAGAGAGAGAGAGAGAGAGAGGGAAAGGGAAAGAGAGAGAGAGGGTGGCAGAGAAGGTAAGATTAACAGGGAAAGGGAGTACAGATCTTATATGATGGGAGAGGGGGAGAGAGTGATAGTGAGTGACAGAGAGAAGGTGAAGAGAGGGGCAAAAAGGGAGTGCAGAGAGAGATCTACATGACAGAGGTAGGCCAGAGAGAAAATAGAAAAGTCCATTACAACCATTAGCCGTCTTTTTGACACAACACTGAGATTGCACCTCGTCTGCGACTGAAAGCAAATAGCCATATTTCAAGTGGCCATCCGGTCCATTTCTCAGGAGCTCGAAGACAGCTATTACTGCATGCCTTTGAGTGAGGTGCTGGGTTTTACAACCCATCATCATAACTGTAGCAGCGACATTAACCTGTGCTCCTAGGCAAGTTAACTCATCCGCTGGGGAAGGCCTTGCTGAGAGCAGCATGTCTCATCAAGCCCTGGGGAAACCGTGCCAGCGGCCACAACACCGCACTTCCATTTCCTCCATCTCTGTAAGGTCAGCGTCCTCATAACCCCTGGAAACCAGCCAAGAGTGAGGTACCACATGACCCCATGCCCCAACCTGATTGGCTAATGGAAGCCGCCTGTGCACTTCCGTGGCCAGGGCGTGCGGTTCGCTCCGAGAGAAGGGGAGGGGTCACACCTCGCCGAGGTATAGCGCTTCCTTCTCTCCTCCTAACGCTACTGTTGGCATGCTGATAAAGTCCACGTGACAGCACGCAGTTCCCCTCCCCTCGCTGTCCTGTCAAACCCTCATCTCCCTGCATGTCTGTCCATCTCTGCACCTGCTGAGCTGCTGTGCCCCTGGCTCAGCATCGAGCAGCAGATGTGACTGCTGCTAACAGGACACAAAGGAAGAAATAATTTTATTCCTGAAATTACCAAAGCTTTCAAAGTTATTATGACTGTCTACTACCAAATGTTAAATGTAGCCTACTGTCCCAGGCCTGATTTCAGGCAACATGCCTGAGATCTTTCATCCCTGTGCTGAGGACCCAAAGGCAGGCACTCAGGCTAGAGCAGGCAGCAGGTCACTGTTGGGGGGGGGGGGGGGAGTGTTTAATTTGGATACCCGAGTCACCCTCATCATCCTACACACACACCCACACAAACACACCTGCTTACTCATACATGTATACACACACACACAATCATCTGCTCACACACACTCACTCACTCACCTGCTTAGTCATACATGTACACACACACATGCACAATCACCTGCTCAAACGCACACACTTAAACATACACACACACACACTCACTCACTTGCTTACTCATACATGTATGCACACATGCACAATCACCTGCTCAAACGCAGACACACACACACACAACACTATCGCAGTGAAACAGGCTTGGCCGCGTTTCCCCTGTCTGTGGTTAGGCTCCAGAAGACACACCGTGAGCCCTGAAGGCAACAGCAGGTTTTATTTGGGTCATTTCTTTCTTTTCCTTGCTCCCTCTTTCTTTCCTTCTTTCTCTCTTCCAGGCTTTTCCCTTTATCTTCTTCCTTACCTCCAACGCACAGCTCCTCTTTTTCCCTTTCCACCCACCTCTCTATCCACCAGCCACCCCCCCTCTCTTGCTCTCTCTCTTTCTCTCTCTCTCTCTCGCGCTCTCTCTCTGCACAGATCAGCGCTCCAACTCCAAGAGAAAGAGAGAGAGAGTGAGGGAGAGAGAGAGAGCGAAACGTGAATGTGAAATCGGCCGCCTTTCTCTCCCATTTCACCTCACGCATCGCCTGCAGCCTGACATGTGGAGGCAGGAAAACGTGGAAACTTGATGGTGAGGAGAGAGGGGCATGGAGACAGAAAAATAGAGAGGGAGGGAGAGGGAAAAATAAAGAGAGAAAGACAGAGAAACAGAAAGAGAGAGATAGAGAGAGAGAGAGAGAGAGAGAGAGAGAGAGAGAGAGAGAGAGAGAGAGAGAGAGAGAGAGAGAGAGGGAGAAGGAAAATAAAGGCAGAAGATTAAGAGAGAGAGAAAGAGAGAGGAAAAAAGTGCAGCCTCCATGCCAACTGGGGACTCTTTTAACGAGGCAGATCCCCTCTCCTCCCCTGTGGCCCAGAAGCAGCAGCCGGCTTTGTTATTTTTTATTTATCATCTTCGGCTGGCTCTGTTATCTTTTCTCCACAACTAAAACAACCTACCATCATTTGTTAGGCAGGATGTCTCCTTCATGGCCCAAACCACAAGCAGTCCGGTACCTCTCCACCCCAATCTCTTTCTCTCTGTAAAACTCTCTGCCCTCCCTTTCGCGTGTCACTCTTTTTTTTTTCTCTAAATGAGATGTACTGCACTCAAACATGTGCTTGCCACTGCATCTTGACAGCATCAATAAAATATGGTGATTTAGGTCACATTATGCATGCGGTGCGTTCTGCTAGAGTCATGTAGTGTGAGAGTGGGTGGTAGCAGCAGCAGTATTTTCAAAGCGCAGCGGAGACCGGCCTCATGATGCCACGGCTCACGGCTTCCATGACTTGCACAAGCCCCTCCCCCTCCCCAAGCCCCCACACAGCAGCACGTGCCAACTGTGTTTGCATGTGTACATTTGTGTGCTCGTGTGTGTGTGTGTGTGTGTGTGTGTGTGTGTGTGTGTGTGTGTGTCTGTGTGTGTGTGAGTGTGTCTGTGTGTGTGAGTGTGTGTGTGTGTGTGTGTGTGTGTGTGTGTGGTGTGTGTGTGTCTGTGTGTGTTTGTGTGTCTGTGTGTGAGGATAATGAGGGGCACTGTAAACAGAAAAGACAGTAAGAGAAAAAAAATATGCCCAACCTAACAAAATAAAGATGAACCCAATCAAACCAAACCACATTTGTTCTGCATGCACTGCCCACTCTTTGGCTGTCAGCTGCCAGCTAAGTACACACTGAAAGGCCAAGCGGGGCAGGGCATGGCAGGGCAGAGCACTGGGTTTTAGAGAGAGAGAGCGGCCTCTGTCTGGTGTAGATAAAGCACAGCAGCTAAGAGTCAACAGTGGGCCAGAGAGCAGAAGAGGCAGAGGACAGAGGGAGGGAGGAAAAGTAGCAAAAGAAAAGGGACAGAGAGAAGGAGAGGAGAGGAGAGGAGAAGGAAGAGGGGATGAGACATGAGAGAGGAAGAGGAAAAAGGATGGGATAACACATAGCAAGAGATATAAGATAAATGGGAGATAGGAGGAGCAAAGAGGAGAAGGTATGGGCGAGAACAGAGGTGGGAGGGATGGAGTGAGGGTGTGGATGAGTGGACGAAGGGCTCTCTGCAGCCCTTCTCTCTGTCCTTTTAAAAATTCACACCCCCTCCAGGGCTCTCAGGTCAGCGGACCAACTCCTCCTAGTGGTGCCCCCATCCAGGCGGAAAAGCAGAGGGGACCGGGCTTTTACAGTTGTGGGCCCTAAACTCTGGAATGACCTGCCACTCCACATACGCCTAGCCCCTTCCCTAGCTGTTTTTAAAACTCATCTCAAAACCCACTTTTATGCCTTGGCTTTTAACTGTGTATGAAATGCTTTTAGTTTACCATCTCTTATATGGGTTTTTAGTTTATGTGTTTGTTTTAACTCTTATTTGTTCTTATGCACGGTCTTAGCTTATTTATCACTCTCTCTTAGTTATTTATTATCCCTAAATCATTTTACGCCTTGGCTTCCTGTACTATACGCTTTTATTTTGCAAATATATCATTCTGTTATATTAGTCATCCACCGTCAGGTCATCTCTGTGTTTTTATGTTGTCCTCTAGTCATGGTGTCCTTATGTTTTAGTCATTTTACCTATTTGTTCAGCACTTTGGTCAGCTGCCTTTGTTGTATTTTAAAGGGCTTTATAAATAAACTTGACTTGACTTGACTTCTTTATCAGAGGGGTATGGTACGAATATGGCTAAGGTAAGAAACTAGTTGGAGTAATTCAGATTAAGTGGTAAATCTCTTAAGAGAGGTCCCTGTCTGTCTGTCTGTTTACTAGAAGGATGAAAACATATTGCTCTCCTTCTAGGTGTTTTACCTCTCGCTCTGAGCTTGTGCACTCAGGCATATCACTAAATCTAATTCGCAGTACAAGCCTTAGCACTAATGACATGGAGTCTGTGTTTCTGAGTAAGCCCGGTGCATTATGGGAACACAGTCCTACCTGATGGGGTTTAAATGACAAGAGGAGGAAACCGGGGCGAGACAGACATGCTGCTCTGGTATCGCTGCCAGTTCTGCAGCAGGGGAACATGAATGCACTCTTAAACGATAGCACTAAGCCCAAACACAAGTATGCAGCCCAATATTTGGCAAACTTGTGTGTGTGTGTGTGTGTGTGTGTGTGTGTGTGTGTGTGTGTGTGTGTGTGTGTGTGTGTGTGTGTGTGTGTGTGTGTGTGTGTGTATGTTTGTGTGTCAACTGTTGTTCTTTCGCTCTCTGTGTACTGTATGGCTGACCACCTGGGCTTTTTAGACTGGGCTAATTGACAGGCTCCCTGTCAACTCCACTGTGCTGGAAAAAGAGAACAGAAAGAAGCGGGGGAGATTTTTGTTTCTACCAAAAAATAAAGGGATGGAGCAGAGAAGGGAAAAAAAGACTAGAGCATATGAGAAAGAATAAGAAAAAGAAGGAGCAGAGGAAGAGGAGGGAGGGGAAACGCAGCATGCAGCAGTCTCTCTCTGAGCTTCTCGAATGACTTGGCAGACGAGTTCTACCCAGTATCAAATCTCGCACTGTCTCAGATTGGGAGTTGCCATGGTGACCAAAGTTTTAGGGAACTTGCACTGGAGAGCAAACTAAGCTCAATCTGGGTCAGAGCTACCCGCACAATAAAACATAGTTTGGTTTATTAAAGGGTGAAAAGTCACGCCGCATCTGCGGATGTAAACCTTGTGCTATTAGGGAGGGGGTGGAAAGACTAAATATTTGAAAGATATTTTTAAAGAGGAAGTTACACTGCCTGATGAAATTGTGTGCCTATGTGTGTGTGTGAGAGAGTGAGAAAGAGAAAAAGTGAGTGAGTAAATGAGAGAGAGAGAGAGAGAGAGAGAGAGAGAGAGAATTTGCTGATTGCACAAGGTTATCTGCGGAGTTTATCTGAACTGGACTGTTTTGGTTGAAACCAAGAGATAAAGTGAGCGAGATTGCAAGAGGAAAAGAGATAAATACAGGAACAGAAAGAGATAAAAAAGGAGAAAGAGAGAGACAGAGAGACAGATAGGGAGGGGGAGAAGGGGGAGGGGAGAGAGAATGGTGAAATATCAGTGTAATTCTATGGGCTATTTGGTCAAGGTTTGCAACACAGTACAGAAAAGTTTTTTAGTCCCCTTACTGTATGCCCTACCAGAGCCTGGTTCACGTGTGCATAGCGCACCCTGTGGGGCCAACACCTCTATGAGTGTGTGTGTGTTTGTCTGGTTGGGGGGGGGGTTGTTTCCTTGGCTTGTACCCTAATGTGGGTTGTTCAGGCTTCGGCTTCTTTGTGTTCAAAGCCTGAGTGAAGCTGATTATTGGTGTGTGTCTAAATTTAGCTACCGCATCCCTCCCCAGGGGATACATAAACACACACAGCACATTTTCTGACACATTTACCCCTTTTTTTAGCTTGAGAAATGTCTTTCTTCCTCTGCCTGTCGGTCCTCTTTCTTTCTTTTTCTTTCTCTTTCTTTCTTTCTTTCTTTCTTTTATTCTTTCTTTCTTTTTTCTTTCTGTCTTTCTTTCAAACAGATTCTAACACAATCATTTATCATTTATTCTAAGCAACAAACGTCTATGCAAACTGACAGACTCAAATTTGCTTTCAAGCCCACTAAATGCACTCCCCTGCCCCCGTCCCACAACACACAGCTTTGTGCACACACACACACACACTGCTCCACATGTATGTGTGTAACTGTATATAATGCATGACTGCAAAGCGGCACGGCAGCACGTGTATGAGCGTGGGTGGAGAAGTGTGAGACCACCCAGCTGAACTATATTGCTGCAAAGTCATGTGTGTGTGTGTGTGTGTGTGTGTGTGTGTGTGTGTGTGTGTGTGTGTGTGTGTGTGTGTGTGTGTGCATGTACGTGTGTTTTATAGTGTGTGATGCCATGATGGTCTATAATATACGTGTGTGTGTGTGTGTGTGTGTGTGTGTGTGTGTGTGTGTGCGTGTGCGTGTATAACACATCCAGTCAACTGTCATAAACAGGCAGTGTGTCTGTTTGTAAATAAAATAAAAAAACAGCATTCTCATGCTCACCAACACTAGCATGCCTCTTTGAAACCCCCACAACCTACACAGCAAAATCTCCATCTCCCCCTCCTCTTCTTCCTGCTACTCTTCCTCCTCCTCCTCCTCCTCCTCCTCCCAGCAGAGAATTCATGGCACGTGTGTAAAACAAACCCCCACGTAGCCCTCTCTTCCCCTCTCCTCCTCGCACCCTTCTTCCTCCCTCTCCTCCTCGTTCCCCATCTCTCCTCCTCACCAAGGAGTCTCGACAGGAGCACAGCACCACAGCACGGTACACCAGTCATCAGTGCTGCCCTAGAAAGGCAAAGTGCAGCAACTACGTGAACATAAAAACTGAGGCCTTTAATGTTGTCATACTGCCCAGTCAAACATGTTGTAGGTGTAATAGTGGTGATGCTTTTATGTACTTTCTTAATAGCAACAAGCAAGCAATTTAGTCACAAGACAAGGGAGGTGTTAAAGTCATTTCCTGTCTAACCTCAATTTGACAAAATATGTAGTTACCACCTTTTGGCTTTGTAGGGCAGAGTGCCCCACCACCTCTGTGTGTGTGTGTGTGTGTGTGTATTTTTTTTTTTTGCGTGTGGGTGTTGCACCTTCCAGAGAGAGTTGTTTGAGCCCAAGAGACCCATAGGAGCATGAAGTGCTCAGCCATGTGATTGTGTGCACGTGCAAGAGGAGGTTTCTGTTTATAAGCCAGAATGCATGCATGGTGGGTGGTGTTGGTGTGGGGGGGGGTGGTGGAGTCGGAGAGAAAGGAGGACAGAAGAGAGCATGTCTGAGTGTACAGTATGCATGCATATGTGAGTGTATGTGTGTGGGTTGATGTATAAAACGGCTTTGACTGCGTGTGATCAACTGAGGGGAGAGAATAAATGTGTGACAGAAAAGAGTATGCCAACCATGTGTGCCTATCTTTGTGTTCTTGTGTGTGTGTCCGTGTGTGTGTGTGTGTGTGTGTGTGTGTGTGTGTGTGTGTCTGTGTGCGTGTGTGTCAGTATGTGCGTGTCTATGCATGTGTATCCACGTACGTCAGAGAAATGGCTTTAATCACACTACTTCAACAATTAGTGCTCTGAAAGTAGTTCTGATACAGCTGAGTAACAACTTCTTAAAGTCCTTTTTAGACTGCTGCTTGCCCTTCTTAAATTAGAGAGAAAAGGAGAGTGGGAAGGACAAGGAGAGAGGGGGGGGGGGGCAGACAGACAGAGGGAATTCTTACATATGAACCATTAACAGTGGAGTAATGACTGAGGGAGGGAGGTATGGAAAGGAAGAGAGAGAAATGGAAGAGAGGTTGGAAGAGAGAGAAAGAGAGAGAAGGAGCAGCAACCTTAACAACAGTAGCAGCAGCAGTAATAGTAGCAGCAGCAGTAGCAGTAGCAGCAGCAGCAGTAGCAGCACTAGCAGCAGCAGCAGTAGCAGCACTAGCAGCAGCAGCAGTAGCAGCACTAGCAGTGGCAGCAGCAGTAGCAGTAGCAGTAGCAGTAGCAGCAGCAGTAGTAGCAGCAGTAGTAGCAGCAGCAGAAGCAGTGGCAGCAGTGGCAGCAGTAGTAGTAGCAGTAGCAGCAGCAGCAGCAGTAGCAGCAGCAGCAGCAGTGGCAGCAACAGTAGCAGCAGCAGCAGCAGCAGTAGCAGCACTAGTAGCAGCAGTAGTAGCAGTAGCAGTAGCAGCAGTAGTAGCAGTAGCAGTAGCAGCACTAGTAGCAGCAGTAGTAGCAGTAGCAGTAGCAGCAGTAGTAGCAGTAGCAGCAGCAGTGGCAGCAGTGGCAGCAGTAGCAGTTGCAGCAGTAGCAGCAGCAGCAGCAGCAGCAGCAGTAGCAGCAGCAGTAGCAGCAGCAGTAGCAACAACAGCAGCAGTAGTAGCAACAACAGTTGCAGCAGCAGTAGCAGCAGCAGTAGTGGTGGCAGCTGCTGTGTGGCTCAGTGGCTGGCAGTGGGGAAGTGGGCCAGTGTGTCTGCGAGCCTGCAGACTGCCCATGGGACATGTTGCCGTCACTGTCACACACACACACCCAAACACACACACACAGAAACACACACACATACACAGAAACACACACAATCGGTCCGGCCTGCAACAGACACACACATGGACACACACACCCACACACCCAGACACAGACACACAATCGGTCCGGCCTGCAACAGACACACACATGGACACACACACACACACATCCAGACACAGACACACAATCGGTCTGGCCTGCAACAGACACACACACACACACACACACACACACACATACACACACAGAAACACACACACAATCGGTCCAGCCTGCAACAGGTGGAGGTGGAGTGCTGAGGCAGCACCTCCCTGCTCCATAGCATAGTGTGACCATAACTAAGCTTTTGTTCACACTTTGCTTAGTGCTAGTGTCTGCCTGAGAAGAAGGGGAGCAGCCATCACAAGGCCAACATTAGATGACGAATAAGGAACGCAATGTACAGGCCACTATGTCAGGACAGAAGAGAATGGAGAGAGAGAGAAAGAGAGACAGACAGAATGTGAGAGAGAGAGAGAAACAGAGACAGAGTAAGAGAGATGCCTGTGCTCTCTATTTCACCTCTCTAAGACACCTAGGACACCTGTCATTGCCTAATGACGTCAGCTTTAACCTTCATTGGCATCAGCCCAGCCAGTTGCTGCAACTACTCATGCTGAGTCTAATGCTTCTGCTGCAAACACACTCAGGGACCAAGCAAGAAATAATTCTGCCCTTGAAATGATCAAAACTAACATCACTATGTATAGAACTGTGAAAAAAAGAATATCACAATCAGCACTTAGAGGTCTTAATCAGAGAGGACTCAATAAAGAGTCACTGACTGTCCCTCTGCAAAGACTTTTCCCACAACCACAACGACACAGAACAAAAAGCAAGAGCTGAACTTGTCCTGCACTCTGATGGGCCCTGATATAGCGCAGGGTGCGTTTCCGTAACCAGCTTTAGCCAGTATTTAGAGTACAATGTTCCAAGATGCCGAGGCCTAGCCAGGTCTTGCTATGAGCCCAGGACGGGATTAGCACAGTGACTTGGGCTGACCCCTGACGCCAAGGGCGTCTTGGAGCCCTGGGAGACTGGGCCACACTCATAATAACACCCCAGAAATCCTCTTACCAACACTACTCACAGCCATGATGCATTCGGGTGGACAGGTCATTAGCTTGAATATGACAGAAACTAATATATAATTTAACAGTGGCAAGATAATACACATCAACACTCTACTTGCATAGTACGCTGAAGGAGGCTATACATAGTGATGTTCTGCAGTCTTTTTGGTTGTAGTACTGGTTGTCTTATACTGAAGTTCACAGAGTTTTAATAGATATTAATTTTCACAGAAACTGTATAAGGAACCATCCAGGTAAAGAGTGACCAAAGAAACATGTATTAACAACAAGATTAAAAATAAGACAAAGATAAAATAAGGATAAAGAAAGAAACATCTTGGTAACTCAGCAATTGGGAAAAAACAGACGTACCTCCAGGACTTGTAGGTAAGCTAGAGTCACCACATGACTGCATTATAGAGAAGACAGCACCAAACAACTTTGAGAGCCTCTAAACTCTCTTCTAAACAGTCCTTAAGCCGAATCCCTTAAAACAGCCTGCAAAACATCTGAAACGATTGCTTCTGTGGAATTAAGTACATATTGAGCAGTGCATAAAAACTTCCTAGGCTTAGCTCAGTTTTGACTTCCTACAGTGAGCTAGTGATTTACAGTATTGAAAGAAAGATTGCTGTTATTATTATTATTATTATTTGTATTATTTGTATTGATATATTTTCTACAGTGATTTAGTAGTTTACAGTACTAAAAAGAAAGACCAGCCCACAGTGTGCACAGCACGTTCCGTAACCTTAAAATGTCACGTCCGATTTCATGAGCATTCACTTTTCAACATGCATTACGTTCGCCAGGATTATTTGCCATATTTGTATGCTATTTTTATGACCATCAGCCACGGGGTGTTCGCACGGTGGGGGGGGGTGGGGGGTTATCACGTGTGGAGCTGCAAGCTTAACTTCAAAACACTCAACTGTGGGTCAGCCAAGGCACACACATGCAGACACACACACACACACACACATTTCTCATTCTCCACAGCAATGATGTGAGCTGTCTAAGGCATGACAGCCTACAACTCCTCTCAGCTCAGTTCAATGCCAACATGCATCTCTCCCTCCACGTGCATCCACAAACACAAATAAGTTTCTCACGGACCCTTTATTTTCCATGTGTTCCCTGACAGATTGAATCACTCACTGAACAGACGACAGAGGAGAGGAGAAGAGAGGAGAGGAAGAGAATAGAGAACAGGATAAAAAGAGAGAAAAGGAGAGCAAACGAGAAGAGAGGAGAAGAAGAAAAAAGAACGGAAGAAAGAGAAGAAAATAAAGTAGTTAGGAGAGATGAGGAGAAGATTTTATCATCAAATTGGCTAACAGTAACCTGCGGCTTGCTGCACATCATCTTTTCACACATGCCACATCAGGTGCACATGTGCTCGCTGGACACACACACACACACACACACACGCAGCACAAACGGTGCTTCACGGGGTGCTCTTCACGGGGTGCTCTTCACGATGGCACAGCACTGTGCACGTACATGATGGGCACGCACAAGTGACCTCTAGGCTATAGAAGGAGGGATGTACTCAACACCACGAAGCAAATCTTAGCGTGCAACGTGACCAACAAGGTGCAAAGGGGAACCGCAATATGGTGGGGGATTCTGTGTGGAATATTGTATTGTATTGTATTGTATTGTATTGTATGAGCAATGTAGCACAGCATACTGCATCACAAAGTAGTGTGGTGTAGCATGGTGTATTGTAGCATAGAGTCGCTTGACATGGTGTTTTATTTTGCAGTGTTGTGGTAGGTAGGACTGTCTGCTGGCTGTGTGTAACACAGAGGGCGGGGGAGCTGGGCAGTAGTGGGACACAGATGCCCCCACCCCGGTTGGTGTCTGGGACCTCTGGGTCATAGTTACATAACTACGATACGGTGGTTCGGTGTGGCGTAAAAATGGCAATATTGACAGACAGTATTTTGCTTAATGATCAACAGGGGGCCTCCCCCTACTCTCACACACACATGCTTTTACACATGCACATGCGGACTAAGACGGTACAGTCACTCAAAACACTGCCCTCTTTCTCGCTTTCTCTCTCTTTCCCTCTCTGGTTCTCTCTATCTCTGTCTCTCTCTCTGTTTCTCTCTGTCTCTGTCTGTCTCTTTCTCTCTCTGTCTCTCTATATCTCTCTCTATCTCTCTCTGTCTCTCTCTGTCTATCTCTCTGGCTCTCTCTTTCTCTCTCGGTTTCTCTCTTTCTCTCTCTGGCTCTCTCTTTCTCTCTCTGTGTCTCTCTGTCTCTCACACACACACATTTGTCTATCTGTCTCTCTCCATTTCTTTCTGTCTCTAACACACACACAGTTCCTTTTGCTATGCTGGATGGTGACAATGCCATCCCACATACTGCAGGGTGTTGCCATTCTCTGGGTAATTAAAATGCCCCTGGTTGTTATTTTTCATAATTAACAATTGGAGGCCACAATCTGGTCCCCAAAATCACAAACACAGACACACACACACGCACGCACGCACGCACACACACACACACACACACACACACACACACACACACACAAAAACAAAAAACATAAAATCCTGAACAGATTGGCTGATATGATTCACACCAACAATGCCTGCCTGCCAAAGCCCAAATCTCTCCCAAACTGTGCTGGAGCTTACACAGACCCCAACGAGAGCCATCTCCTCCTCCTCCTCCTCCTCCTCCTCCCTCCACCATTCTGTGTCCCAGAGACACCACCACAGGCTGGGCAGCCATACTGGATGCCTGTCTCAACCATACTGGCCACCAGAGCTGCATCTGCTGGAAGCATACTGCGCAGTCGCACTCTGCACTCTAAACTGTTAAAACACACGTTACAGCATACTTTACAACTGTGCTTCGCAGTGCACTGTGAAACCACTCTACCTACTGTAAGGTAACAGCCTACTTTATCAAACATTGTTGTAAATTGTGTAATTGACATGTTACAGGACACTATAAGATCATTCTGGAGAATATACATGAAAATTAGTATTACATTTCATTGCATTGAACCCACGCTCTTATTCAGAGTGACTTGCAAAGAATTAGGTACAGGTACCATTAGGCCTCAGCAGCCCCGATTACTATACTTTGTACATAACCAAAATACTGCATAACCATACTTACACATGCTTTCATATCAGTTTACTGTTGACACATGTTTGCCTAGTTCATAACACGCATTTGCCGCATAACTTGAGTATACTGTGATGGTATTTGAGTAATAACAATAATCTTGTAAATAACATTTTAATGTTAAAACATTTTGTGTATGTGTGTCTGTGTGAGATAGGAGGTGAACAGCTGATTTGCTTAACCATTTGGTGGGGCCTTTGAAGAACTGTCCCTAACATAGAGACAAGGTTGGCACCTTCTCTGATCTGATTAGGAAGACACTGTATAATGTAGTACTTAACAAAGACCACTGCATATTCATTTTGGGGTGTTAACCTTGGGTACACCTATTGGCTGTCTACAACATTTAAGCCCAGAATAACCACTGTTTTAGTAGTCTTGTCATTGTCCTGTCATGTAGTGTCGTCTGTGTCTGTTGTGATGTCCTTATTTTTAAGAATAAACCTTGTTCCTGATTTTTAACCAGTAGGCTGACTGAGTTTAACTGCAAGGCCCTCATATACTACATGGTATACTAGCATACAGCATAACCAATGTGTCTGGATTACACAGATGAACTGCACAACAGTCTGCTTAAGGGCCGGTATTACTAAATAAAAGCCATGAAGTAACTTTTTCCAAGGGTGCAGGTTTATAAAATAGTGAACGTTGTGGAAGGTGGAGGTTGAGCACAAAAGCGACTCCTGCTCTCCCTCTCGTTCGTCCTCAGCACATCCCGATGCCTGTCTTCCACTTGAACTAAGCTGGCAAGTGCCGAGACTAACGTGGCTTCGCTTTTGGCAGCGCCCCAGTTCCCTCGTTTATTTACTTCAAATTATGTGGGGATAATGGACCCCAGCAGTACTGCTGGAGATTCTTGTTGCAGAGACGTGCAGGGTGAAAATAAAGGCAGCTGATTTAATTAGCAGAAAAGAAGAAGAAGAAAAAAAACTAAACGTTTTAAGTCAGTGCTGCCCCCTGAGTGCTCTGCCTCGTCTTTCTGGTGGGAATCGACATGACTGATTTCTGGAGGTAAAAATAACATCGCCGCACCACCACAGAGCCGACAGACAAACTGTTGGGATTAACACACAAAGGGCTAACCTTGAGCCATAATTTCTATCGCTCTCTCTCCATGACTTTCACACACACACAAACACAAACACACATACCAAAGCTACAGTAACCTTGAAAGCTTGGGTCTGGAGAATCAGCCAGAGATGAATCATTTTTGAAAAGGGCAGGGAGACTGCCAGTAAAAATGTAGTGTTTAACTGAGGATGCCTCTTCGGTATCAAACTGCCTCAAATGATGCTTAAACATGCTGCCAGAAGATTTGTCTGTCCTTTGGTTGCCCCAGTTAAATTGCGCCATCAGTGACGCTAGTGGATATTGCATTTGTTTATGTTTGTGTTTATGATTAATTTCCTTAGTAGATGTTGGAATGTTTGTGGCACAATTAATATTTTACTTGCACCAAGAATTACATTAAACATGCAGGAATGGCAGTTCATTCGTACTCTGAGATTTCCGAGAAACTCCTCACAGTGTTAGGTGATAGGCCACTCCCACACTGTTTGTTGTTCACTGTAGTAAGGGAATGGAGAACTACCAGATAATGATCATGAAATGTAAGCTGAATATTATAAAAGGTGTTAGATACATGGTTACAAAATCCTTAAAGGTGATGCAGAGAAAGGGTGGCTGCTTTCTTTGCTTGTGGACACAGAAGACATTTGGAAGACGCAGCTGTTGTTCTATAAAGACTTTCATGACACCAGTGTTAAAAAAAAAAAAGTTCAAAAAAATACCACCGGATTGCCTCCCTGGTATTGCATCCCTGGAAAAAGATGAAACCATCAAGTCACTGATGTTTGAAATGACAGTTTTGCTCACACACAAATAAACGACTGCAAACAAAAAACACACCTATGCCATAAAGTCTCCCCCCTGCCACCTATGCTGTTTATGCTATACATACTTCTCCCAAAAACATTTTTTTTTGAGGCTAAAGAGTGACTCATGCTCGCCTGAAGCATGTACTGTAACCCAGTTTCCATGGAAACCTGTTGCTATGGAAACGCTTTTCCCAGGCTCACCGGCAAGGAAGAGACAGTGGCCCTCCACAAAAACGAAGGATGGGGAAAGAAAAAATGAAAATCACAGCACAGCTGACTGTGTTGTGGGAAAGGTAGGGGGTGGGGGAGTGGCAGAGAAACAGAGAGGGGGTGAAATAGAGAGACAGATAGAAAGAGGTACATGGAGATGGAGAGAGAGAGACAGAGACAG
This sequence comes from Coilia nasus, assembly GCA_027475355.1. Classification (NCBI taxonomy): domain Eukaryota; kingdom Metazoa; phylum Chordata; class Actinopteri; order Clupeiformes; family Engraulidae; genus Coilia; species Coilia nasus. Next base: position 37,255,303 of record CM050221.1, read on the forward strand.
AGACAGAGAGAGGGGAAAATGCAAAACCATATTTTAAAAATGTCAATAAAGTTTTAAAATGTCTATAAATATGTTGTAGTGTGTGTGTCCTTATGTTAGATGCACTACGTTAGCTCAGAGCAGGCTTGGCTTCCAGCAGTACAGGCATGCAGCCTCAGTCTGGAGCTCTGCCAACATCAGTCACTGCACAAACACACACGCACACACAGATTCACTCACACACACAAACAGACAAATGCTCACACACAAACACTCGCACACAGAGACAAACACACACACACACACACACAGATACACACACACACACACATACAGACAAACACTCTCACACACAGACAAACACTTTCACACACAGACAAACACTCACTCTCTCACACACACAGATGCTCACTCACAGACAGACACACACACACACATACACACACACACACACACATACACAGACACACACACACATCTGACTGACAAGCTTTATCAACTTATGTTGACCTCTAATTCATAATTCATAATTCAGTCACACACACAAACATACACACATAACCACGACACATACACACACACACACACACACACACACACTGAAGGTCATCTACAGTCTGGTTTGTGCTGTGCCACCAGCAGTGGTGTCCCTTGTCTCTGGTGTTTACACCGCCTTCACCTTTCCTGCCAAACACACTTAGAATTAAGTCCTGTGCTGCATCGCTAACGAGGCTCTGTGCTGTTTCACAGTGGTGTGCTGTGCTCTCTCCCTCCTAATATACTGCAGTTCTTAGAAATGTGTGCACACTCCCAGAAACACACAAACACACACATATACACAGACACAGACACACACAAAGACACACACAAACACAGACACACACACAGACACACACATACAGTACACACAGGCACATACCCACACACAAATCCAGACATGCACAGACATACAAACAAACACACACATACACACAGACACAGACATACACACAGACACACACAAACACAGACATACATACAAACACAGACATACACACAGACACACACACACAGACATAATCATGCCTGCCTGAGCAAGATATAACAAATATTACATAACAGCCAGAAAGTAGAGATGTCTCTACTTCCACTGCTGCCCATCCCCCATCCCACACACACACACACACACACACACACACACACACACACACACAACGCCTCCTCCACCACTGGACACACAGCGAGATGGACTACTGTGGTTATATAATCCTGCCCCCCACCCAACATCCACCCTCTTCACCTCCACTACCTTCATCAGGATGTCACATCTCTCTCTCTCGCTCTCTCTCTCTCTCTCTCTCTTTTGGTCTCTGTCTGTCTGTCTGTCTGTCTCTCTCTCTCTCTCTCTCTGTCACTCTCTCTCTCCTTTACTCTTTCTTTATTTTGAAAGGTGCATTTCTGGAGTATTTTGATTACTGGGTCTGCTGTGGCTTCAAAAAATGCCCCCCGCCTCTTCTGATCTTCCTTTGAAAAGTTGGCAGGGGGAAGGGAGGTTGGAAGGGTGTCTGGTGCTGAACTGTGCTGAAGGGGTCTAAGTCTGATGAATAACTCCTTAGCTCTATACAACACCTCTAATTAGTCAACCATACATTCCTATACAGTAGACATATGATGCAGAGGGGGGGGGGGGGTATTTGATGTGTGACTAAAAACTGAGCGAAGAACTGATTTTTTAGGGAACATGGCCATTATGCACTTCAGTTATAGGTGGAAAATAGGAGAGGAGGTGGTGAGGAGAGGACAAAGTAAATAGGAAATGTGTGGGCAAAGATAGAGAACAGAGGTTGGATAGGAAAGAATGAGAGAGAGAGAGAGAGAGAGAGAGAGAGAGAGAGAGAGAGAGAGAGAGAGAGAGACAGAGACAGAGACAGAGACAGAGACAGAGACAGAGACAGAGAGAGGAGTGGACGGGGAGGCAAAAGTTCTGGGGAGGAGAGGAGATGAAAGCAAACGAAAAAAGAGATCAGAAGACTGGAGAGAAGCAAGTACAGGATGGCTAACAGTATAGCAGAGGGATACACTGATATGGCCAAATGCACCACTGTCACTGCAGTGTCTGGGCACCCCATGGTACAGTGCGTCTATGTTTTGTAATGTGCAGAGTTCAGTCATCATTCTTTAACAACAGAGAATTTACAAGTACAAATAAGAGAATTTTTATTAACTGTCCTATGCAAACA
>CM050221.1:37262500-37282500 GCA_027475355.1 Coilia nasus
GTGTGTGTGTCGCAGCGTCCCCCTGCTGTTTCACACCACCCTGCTAGTTTCCACCTTGCTCTCCACTCATGTTTAAAGCAGTGCAGGTGCGTGTTCACACACACACACACACACACACACACACACACACACACACACACACACACACACCAGAACAAATATTCTCCCTCAGGTGTTGTGTAACACATGGCACGCAAAATCAGTATCTCATCAGTAGTGACTCAAACCAGTATTTATGTCAACCCAAACACACTTCCAAACATTTTACAACAACACAGTTATACATATTACATCACCATATGATCTCAAAATCACACCAACACATACAGACATACACATTACATCACTGTGTGGTCACAATTCATACAAACACAAACAGACACACACACACACACACACACACACAATCTTACACGCTTACACGCCTTTGCATCATAAAGTGGAGTCATTTCAGTGTGAGAAACACACAAACAAACATACATAAACATGGCACGCAAACACACATTCCGGTGGTGATTCAAGCCAGTGTTATACCAATTCAAACACACAAACAAACACACAGTGTGTGTCACCACGGCACATGTGTTTAGGCTGAGTCTGTCCTTTGCGTGACAGTGTGTTTTGATTGGCTGAGACGTCGGCCGACTGCAGGGGCCAGCGGAGTTAAACGGGGGATCTCTCCACACCGTCATCTCCCATTACACTCCTGCTGTAGCTTTCACACGCCTACCCACAATCCTTTGCTCTGCAGCCCTGCGCCAGGAATAATGCCTACTGACAGAGTGTTCAGCCGACCAGCTATCAACATAGCCACTGCACCAAAAAAACAAAGAGTGTGTATGACTCCGTATGTATGAGTTTGCATTTAAATGTGTGTGTGTGTGTGTGTGTGTTTGTGTGTGTGAGTGAGAGAGAGAGAGAGAGAGAGAGAGAGAGAGAGAGAGAGAGAGAGAGAGAGAGAGAGAGAGAGAGAGAGAGAGAGAGAGAGAGAGAGAGAGAGGGTCAGTGAGTGCAGTAGTGTCCACTGGAGGGCTGGTGTTCCTCAGCATGGTCATTTGAATTCCGTCCTGGTGTCTTTTCTCCTCTCCTCTCCACACAATCAATACTGCCAACAGTCAGCCACCTCGTCCTTCTCTCTGCTTAATACATATTCCTGGCCCCTCCTGTCCCTCTTTCTGTGTGTGTGTGTGTGTGTGTGTGTGTGTATGTGTCGCCCCATCCTGCTCCCTGTTTAATACGTATTCCTGTCAAGGCTCTCCTCTCCCCTCCCCTCTCTCTCCTCCCTCCCTTTCTCTCTCCTCCCCTCCCTCTCTCTTCTCTTCCTGAGCGGACAGTGACCTTGGCTGTGCTGTCAGCCTCCCAGAGCCCTGCCCGCACCTAATCTCCCAGCATGCTTTGCGGTGCTTGCCCTGTCACCATCATCTCAGGGACACCTCTGCACCGTCAGCAGTATTCTGACTAGAAGATAGTGATTTGGGTGTGTGTGTGCGCATTGTGTTCATGTCAATGTGTATGTGCGTGTGCATGTGTGTGTGAGAGAGAGAGAGAGAGAGAGAGAGAGAGAGAAGGAGAGGGAGACAAAAACTGTGATAGTTCTCTCTGCTGCAGCTGGTTGGCTTAGTGGAAAGCTGTTACTGACCCCCACCAACTACCAAATGCAATCACACATACACATAGATAGATAGATAGATAGATAGAGAGAGAGAGAGAGAGAGAGAGAGAGAGAGAGAGAGAGAGAGAGAGAGAGAGAGAGAGAGAGAGAGAGAGAGAGAGAGAGAGAGAGAGAGAGAGAGAGAGAGAGAGAGAGAGATGGGAGGGAAGTAGGAAGAGAAAGAGAGTTAGGGTGGGGGTGGCGTTATGAACTCCTAGGATGCTGCTCCATCCACACACCCCAGACTGGTGGTGACCTCCAGGAGTTCCTTATGGACACAAGAGGCACACAGCCCAAGTCACCTAAACACAGACTCAACGGCAACATCTGAACAGAGACTCCATTATCCACTTACACACACATTTGAGTTTTTAATTCCACAAAAGAGCTAACAGCTCTCTATCGATTAAAGTTATAACCCATGGAAGCAAATTCAGAAGTGCCTTTCACTCAGTTACAAGTTGATGAACAACTGAAATAATATTGGAAACATTATGTTAAAATAGGTTTAAAAAGCTACTTAGTGTTGCTTTAAGCCTATAAGGATTCTAGAGTGTGTATAAACGAACTGAAATTACACTGTGTAGCGAAGGGGAGGAGAAGTCACCCCACCCGGCTTCGAACCTGAGTCTCCGGGGTACCAAACAGGGCCTCTGACCGCCACGCCATAGAGCCAGGCTCGTTGGTATGGCAGTCAGAGCACACCCACAACTCCAATGATGGTGACTCCATCACACTGCCTTCCCCTTCGGGAGGCGCAGCCATGCGCTTCACACACTCAGGTGTCCCTCACGCATCTCCCACCATACTTCTCCCAGCCAGGGTGCCCCACCTACTGATGCTTCACCCATCACGGGGGTCCCTCACACCGGGGTCAACCTAACCTGGGGGTCCCTCATATGGCTCACACAGTGGCTGCACCTCCGATGACCTCACGGCAAGCCATCCCACTTCTGACACCATTTGTAGCGAAGGGGAGGAGAAGTCACCCCACCCGGCTTCGAACCTGGGTCTCCGGGGTACCAACTAGGGGCTCTGACGCCAAAGAGCCAGGCTCATTGGGATTGGAGTCAGAGCACATCCACAACGCTAGTGATGGTCACTCCATCACAGACTCGCATAGAGATGTGACACAGGTATGCAAAAATGCTAACAAATCTGTTGTTTGAAATGTTTCAATGTTTCATAGACGAAGCACAGGCAAATTTGCATTCCCCCGCTATGTAAAGATCTTGAGCTGCTTAGGGTGTTTTGCATGTGATGAGAAACTGCATTGTGTTTAAAGACAGCGTGTACCGCTACCCTCTCCCGCAGAGGGCTATGGGGCTCAACCACGGCTCTGTACATATGCACTGTATCGCTCATCGTCATCCATCTGTGTGTGCACTGCAGGCACACAAGCTGCCGACACACAACTGGATCAAGTGTGACTTTAACTAGAATGTTCTCTCAGACAGGACAAGCTGTCCAAGGCCAGGGGTGATGAGGTGGCGTGGGGATGGAAGGGGCGGGGACAGACAGTATGCAACTTCGGGTTACTATCTGCATAACCAAAAGGAAAAAAAGGAAAAAAAAAAAAAAAAAAAAAAACAACGGAGAGAAAAAAGATGAGAGAAAATCCCTGTGTATTGTGGGCAGATTGGGGCTGTTTGCATGAGGAGCCCACAGCACTGATTGAAATCTGCTCATCTTTTAAATCCACTGGTGAAGAGTGGGCATGGGGGGGGGGGCGGGATTGAAGGGCTAAATCTATCATGGATGCATACCGGCCGAATGCAGGTCAGAACAATAATGCTTTGAGCTTTGCAGACAGTTCAAAGTGTGTGCATGTGAATGTGTGTGTGTGTGTGTGCCTGTGTCTGTCCTCCAGGTGTTTACTTATAGTGGGTGTTCTGAAAGTGTATTCACGTGCCCATGCATGTATTTTTGTATGTATGTATGCATGTATCTATATGTGAAAATAAAACAGTAAAGGAATAAATACGTACAGTGTGTGTATGTTTATATTGTGTTGTGTGTGTGTGTAATGTGTGAGTGAGTGTGCGTGTGTGGAAGGGTAGGGGTAGTATTGCTGTGCTGTTCTGTGGGTATCAGGGACCTGCATGTCAACTCAGCTCCAAGTTTCCCACCAATCTCCACAGACTCAGCACTTCTCAGGAGACGGCGCCCTAAACAGGTGACTTCAGCTGCCACCGCCCTAAACAGGTGACTTCAGCTGCCACCGCCCTAAACAGGTGACCTCAGCTGCCACCGCCCTAAACAGGTGACTTCAGCTGCCCCCGCCCTAAACAGGTGACTTCAATTGGGGTTCTCTACATCTACCCCCCTCTCCCCTCTACCCCCCTTCTATTCGTCCCTCTCTCAATATCCCTCTCTGTGTATCTGTCTTACTCGCTTAATCCAGCTCTCTCTCTCTCTCTCTCTCTCTCTCTCTCTACCTATCTCTGTCTTTCACTCACTCACTCTCTCTCTTATGTCCGTCTTTTGAGGACAGGCAGGGCCTGAATGATTCATGTCTCTTATTCAGATGCGCTGGGTGGTGATATAAAACATTAACATCAGCCTTATGGGCCTGGCTGGTACACCCTGAACTTCCAAGGCCAACACATGGCATCCACACTTACCACAAAACACCGGTGACTCAGATGGACACATGACATTAACACTAACTAAAAAGCATTGACTACTTGGGTGGTCTCGTTCCTGCAGGGTTGTGGAGGGGGCAGAGAAAAAAACAAACTGTAGCCTCGTTTGTCATAAACAAACATCACCTCACACAGTTACTAGTCATCGGATTTCCTGTAAAATGCTGTGTTTGTTTACAGCATACCTGCATTATGCTGAACATATACACACACACACACACACCTACACACACCTATACACACACCATTTATTACATTAATGTGCAACACTGACAGCCCTCCAAGTGACTGGAACAGAGAAACTGAGTGGTGACTCAGGTTCTGTTTTTCTGTTGCATCTGTGGGAACTATTTTGGGTGAATGGAGCACATTTGTAAAGCTGACGGCACAGAGAGTGCTTTAACAATTTACGCCTCAAATCCACCTACCCAGAGCAGAGGCTGGCCTGGGTGGCACATTTTAAAATTTCTGTTGCTGGAAGCAGTTACAAGGCACTCAGCGCCGTGCTCAAGAACACTTCAGTGAGAACTCTTGCCACCGAACAGCAACACCCGAAACAACCCCCTCCCCACCCAATTCAACACTTCTTTTTTGTTGCTCGACAGGAACCACTCAAAATAAAAGGCTTCCATGGCCCATTCACTGGTTGGTACAGGATTTGAACCTGTGACCCTTTAATGTGACCCTTAAAGACTATCTCTGTAACCATTAGGCCACAGCAGCCCAGTAAGGGCCTTTGTATGCGTACTACACATATTTAGCTATGCATGGCAGCCTCAGCTTGGTTGTGCCAACTGTTAGCCTATCCACCCACGTTTGCATGATGATGACTGACATAAGGACGAAGGGTACAAATGGGGGTGAGTGAAAAAGCTGCAGACACACAGAGAAGTGGAGAAAGAGACAAAGAGAGAGAGATAGAGAGGAAGAGAGAGAGACAGATAGAGAGAGACAGAGAGAGAGAGAGAGAGACACACAGTAGAAACACACACACACACAGTATATCATTTTACTGTTGTATTTCCAAGAATGCATTGGCAATGCAGCATAAGGCCTGTCTTGCCAATAAGGCATAATTTGAATTGAATTGAAAGAGAGAGAAAGAAAGTGAGGGAGAGAGAGAGGAGGATCGAAATGTTGACAGCTCTGCCCCTCTCAGCTGTCGATCCATAATTCAGTGTTAACAGCCTGTGCGGTGGTTGCTTCATTATGCATTCGTTAGACACCTTTAATTAGTGGTCAGAGTGTTACACAAGCACAAGCACTCGGCCGTCCCTCTGGCCACTGTCACTCACAGCCCCCCCCCCTCTCTTGTAGGACAGTCAGTCTGGAGAGCCCACACACACACACACACACACACAACACTGTATAAAATATACTTGTTTGCACACTCAACACAGACCCACAAACAGTCAAAACTATAGTAAAAAAAAGTACTTAGTCACCATATCCACTATGCAAAGGCTGACATGTGTGCGTGTGGGTGTGCATGTGTTTGTGTGTGCATTTGTGTGTATGTGTGTGTGTGTGTGTGTGTATTTGTGTGCCAGAACTTCAAGGAGTCCAGTCATTTAGTGAATGAAGGGCTCTTGACCGTGTCACACTGTCACAAGACAATGGCCTAAATAGCAGCACAATCAGCATCTGATAGCCAGCGGGAGGTGACCGGCGAGAGCAGAGAGTGCTGGAGTGGTGTGGCCTGGAGAGAGTACACATGGATGATTGACTCCTCCAGCTGATCAGAGTACAAGCCCCATCAGGAAAAAAAGAGAGAGTGGGTTTGTCAGGAGAGAGAGAGAGAGAGAGAGAGAGAGAGAGAGAGAGAGAGAGAGAGAGAGAGAGAGAGAGAGAGAGAGAGAGAAAGATGAACAAAGCCATTACTTTATCTTTCCCAGTCACAGGAAAGTCTTCAAATCATTTTAAACCCTTATCACCAGGTATGGGCCCGGGCTACATCCATAAACTACAGTAGTGCTAACACATGATGTGAGCAAGTGATATACATGAACTACGTTGAACTTAAGGTACCATGTACTGTGCCATGTGTATAAGCTGCTGCAAAAAAAGGCAAAACAATTGGCAAAATTTTGTTCACTTTCAGCTATCTTTGGCAGGATGCAAATATGGAGACATATATGCTTTATTTTCAAATTTTTTAAATGCTATAATAAGAAGGATCTGTAAACGTTGTAAGCCTTCTATATGTCACCTTGTTCATGACTCTTTCTAAAGTATTTGGACCTTGTATTCCTTGCTTGCCTTTCATACCCAAAGAAAATCAATTAAATGAGAGTGTGTGCTTGTGCATGCATGAGAGTGTGTGTGTGTGTGTGCTTGTGTGTGTAAAATCATGTGCATGTGGGAATGTGTACATTAAAGCATGCACACACACAATAATGTGTGTGTGTGTCTATGTGTGCGTGTGTGTGTGTGTGTGTCTCGCTCTCTCCCTATCTCTCTTGCTCAGAGCGATAAGGAAGCTGCTGCTGTCTGCTGCACCTTCAGCACCCTTAATCATCACTTTTGTTCCAAGTTCTCCGGAAACTTCCAGGAAAAAAACAGCCTTACCTAAATCCCTCTCTCTTTGAGCTGACCTGGAGAACGCTTAAACATCTCATCCTATAATGCTGAATCACCAAACCCAGCCCAGCTCCGCTGCTCGATATCCCTCATATTGACTCTCTCTCTCTTCCTCTCTCTCAATCTCTCTCTTCCCCTCACACTGTGAGTGCCTGGACATTACCCAGAAGGCTTAGGGAGACTTTGTATGTTTGCCCACCATACAGTGGGCTTTACACATTGACAGCGACACCACTTGGCCTAAGTACAGAACAAACAGAAACCACTACACATTAAGGGCACTTCAAATTAAGTGTCCTTCATTTAAGAGCACATTTCCTTGTCCATAAGTGCTCTCATTAATGTTTGGCTCATTGATTAATGGTATGCCTTTATTGAGGTTCATTATATTACCTAGAAAGGCAACTAGTCAAGTTAACTCCGCTCCTTGGAGTTGTGCGGTGTATGGAACACAGGAAAGTGGAAAGTAAAATACTATTAGATAGCAAGAGGTATAAAATCACTGGGTAGCATTAGCATTAGCTTTGTTGTATAGACTATTACCCAATTTACATTCACCAAATTAGGATGTCTTAGAGGACAATACTAACTAGTTGGATACTGGACACACGCTAAGGACTGATCACCTTAAGCAGGGCTGCCTCAGAGGAGAGTGTATAGTGACTAAAGCCCTGAAACACCTGGAGAGTCTGAGGTGCACTAAGTGTCCTGAAAATTATTACACACCAACCAGACCTCTGCCACTTAGCAAACAAACCCAACAATAAGACGTAATAAAGAACGACAATAAGGAAATAATAGAATACCAATAATAAAACCTGAAGTGCTAAGTGTTCTCCCAAATAATAGTATGTTAAAATAAAGTGTGTAGTTAGGATGGCTTAAATCCCTTCTCATAGGTGCACAAGTATGTTGTGTTTTTTCTAAACTTCTAAAACGCTATTTTTTGGTGCCAACTATATATAATAACATACACTTAGGGTTAATTTTGGGGCTTGTCGTATGCATAACATGCACATGAGTTAGATTTCTAGTACATCTTATAATTGTAACACATACAAGTTCACTGTAGTAACTTAAGACAGTTGTTCATATACAGTGGGTGAAGCCTGGGCTGAAAACTGCCTAAAATATGACAGAGGCTGCTGCCAACAGAGAGAGAAAGAGAAAGCAAGCAAGATAGAGAGAAGAGAAAGAGAGAGATGGGGAGGGATAAAGACAGAGAGAGGTTAAGGGGGTTAGGGTTGAACAGACAGGAGGAAAGACAAAAACAAGGAGAGAGAAGAAGAGAGACAGAGATAGATAAAGATAGAGAGAGAAACAGACAGAGATAGAGAGAGAGAGAGATAGATAGAGAGAGAGAGATGGAGGGAGAGAGAACGGTAGATGGAGAGAGAGAGAAAAAGAGAAAGAAAGAAAGAAAAAAGAAAGAAAGAAAGAGAGGGAGCCCCAGCTGAACTGTTTTCCCCACTGTGTTAACATCTGCTCCCACCACCATAGGGTTCAGTATGTGTATGACTAAATGGGATTGTGTATGTGTGTCCTTGCAAGCCTGTAGTGAGTAAACATCAATAACGCCCCCAGTGCGTCTCTCTCACTGTGAGTCTACTAGCCCCTTCACAGAGAGAGGCAGACGGGGAGGGTTGTGTTGTTGTCTGTCTATGTGTGTGTGCGTGTGTGCGTGTGTGTATGTGTCTGTGTTTGTATAAGTCGTCTGTCTGTATGTGTGTGTGTGTCTGTGCCGTGTTGTGTGCAGCTGATGCTGATGCTGATATGGTGCTGATGCAACTGTAAGTAATATTGAAGCTCAGTGTCGACTGTGGCACTGCAATCCTGCCCAGAAACACCCACACTGCTGCCCACAGACGCCCATCACAGTCATCTGTGAAGCCAAACACCGTTCAATACCTAACACATGGACATGTGGAGCCGGACATCATTCACTGCCCTGTCTTCTGAGGAAAGGGCTGCAGTTCCTCAGTCACAGCTGAACAGCTTTGAAGGCAAAAATACATGTATAACACACAAACACAAACTCACGGACTCGACCACACTGGCACACACACAAACACACATGCCTAAAGCATACACAGAAACAGACACAGACAGACAGACAGACAGACACACACACACACACACACACACACACACACACACAACCATGTTTATAGCCAACTGTTTAGATTCCAAGCGAAAATGTTTTACTGTTTTTTTTTTAGCTCCCCCAACCTCTACCCACCTCTCTTTATCTCTCTCCATCTCCGTCCACTCTCTTCCACCTTCCCTTATCCCATATCTGTCCTGATCTATACATCTCCCTTTCAATCTCCCTTTTGCCCCTCCATCTCCTTACATTGCTCTCCACCCCTCCCTCTCTCTTCATCTCTTCATAGTTCTATCTCCCTTCCTCCCTTCATCTCTCTCTATCCCTCCATCTCTCTCTATATATCTCCATCCCTGTGTGTGCTTGCCCTGTGAGAGCCACCCCTCCCTAACCCCCTAATCGTTGTTGTTCCCACACATGGCGTGGCGAGAGTGGGGGCCGGTGGCCCAGACCCGGGCATGACCCACCAGCACGGGCCCCTCCTGTCCTCCCCATCTCCTCCTACCCGCCACGCACGCAAACACACGGCGGGCATCTGCCTGAAGGGCACCAGAAATGGCAGCGCATGCATCTATCTCAGCAGCAGGCAGGGACACAACATGGGCCCCTGCCCTAGAAAGCAGAGATACAAAGATACTGGCAGCATGAAGACAGGAACGGTTACAAGGGGAGAGGGGAGGAGAGAGACAGAAGGGGGAGTGTGAAGGAGGGGGAGAAAGAGAGAGAGAGAGAAAAGATAAGAGAAACAGAGAGAAGAGACAGAGAGAGAAAAAAGAGAAAGAGAGACTTCCACTGCCATACCACCTGGGAGCAGAGGGCTTTGCTAACAGATGAAAACAGAGCAGGAAAGAACAAAAAAGAAAAAGACACAGGAGGAGAGGAAAAAAAGAGGACCTGCGCGAATCAAAGTGCCGCCCCCCACTAGGAAGGCCCCCCCTGATAGCATCTCCCCCAGTACCTGTCTAGTTCCCCTCCTTCCCTCTCTCAGCACCTGCCTAGCTTCCCTCCCTATCTCTCCAACTCTCTCTCTCTCCCTCTCTCTCTGTTTCTCCCACTCCACGCCTCTCTTTCTCCCTCTCTCATTCCTTTTCTTCTCTTACTCTCTTCCTCTGTCTCCTTTCACCCCAACGACTCGTTTTTTCCCCTTCCCCACTTTCCCATCCTTTCTTCCTCTTTGTACATCTCCCGCTCACTCTGTCTCACTGTCTAAATACCCCCCAGCGTCTCCCACTCCAATCTTTTTTTCCTCTCCTCTCCTTCTTCTCTCTTGTCTCTCGTTCCATCCATACCTCTCATTGCCTCCAATTAATGAGACACCTCTCCCCTCACCCATCCATCCGTGTCCATAGCAACCCAGCTCTGCAGTCGATAGTGACTGCTCGTTGCTGTGGTAACTGTGTGGGAGTGTGTGTCTGTGTGAAAGTGTGCTGGGGTAACAGTGTGTAAGATTCTGTGTGTGCATGTATGTGTGTATATATGTGTGTGTGTGTGTGTGTCTGTGTGTGTAGGTGTGTGTGAGCGAGAAAGACTGTGTGTCAGTGTGTGTGGATGTGTGTGTGTGTGTATGTGTGAGAGAGAGACAGAGAACGAGAAGAAGAGGAGAGCGTGAACTGAGGCAAAAAGTGTGTAAATGTGTGTCTGTGTGCGCAAATGTGAGTGTGTGTGAGTGTGTGTGTGTGTTGGAGGAGGGATGTGGATCACTGAAGCAAATGAGAGATGGGACGGGAGTACTCGCTAATTACTAAGCCGATTTGAGCAAATTTCAAACTTTGCACTGTCCACTGGGGTGGACTTCAGTCGGAGAAACAAGACAGAGTGAGACAAGGGCAGTGCGGAGCAGACACAGACAGAGTCATTTAATGCCAATTACAATCAACTTTCACACTCATGCCAACCTTCCTTGAACAGAGAGTGAGAAGGAGAGAAAGAGAAATGGTGGGGGTGTGTGCTTGTGTGTGTGTGTTTGGGGGGTGGGGGGGGGTGGGGGGGGTGGAGAGAGACAAAGAGAGAGCTGTGCGTCTTCTGTGTTAATCCAACTTTTGTAATATGAGGTCAAATATAAAAATGCAGACATATCCAAAAACCTACACCCAATGAGCATACACCTACAGAAACACACTTTACACACACTCTTCACACGCACACACACACACACACACGCACGCACACGCATGCACACGCACGTGCACAAACACACACACACACGCGCGCACACACACACACACACACACACACACACACACACACACACACACACACACACACACACACACAGACACTTTTACCAATACACACAAGTGTCCTTAGACACAAATAAACATATACATACACACTTTTGTGCATTGCACACACAGACACTGCTGACTGCTATCCTGCCAGCTCCCAGATACCAAAATGCCATGCGCCAAAACTCTGACGCCCCCCTCCCACCCCAACACACACACGCATGCACATGCACACGCGCACACACACACACACACACACTCACACACATACACTCACACACATACACACGCACGGACACACTCACACACATACACACACCCCTGGCTGTCATTCCTTGGATCCAGGATTGCTAGGTGCCAATGCTGACTTGTGCAATTGCTGTTTTTGCTGCTCAGAGTCGGAAAGAGACAGGGTATGAGAGAAATACAGACAAAGGAAAAAACTGCGTGATATGAGGGAGGGCGAGAAATGAGTACATACAGACAGAAAAAAAAAAAACTGTGAGCAAGGCAGCGATATACTGTAGAGGAGACCTTAGAATCCAACCCTAGCCCAGAGGGAGGGCACAAGGGAGGAACAGTGAGGAAAAAAGAGTGAGAGAGTGGGACTGAGAGTGAGAGAGGCGGAAAAGGAAGGAGAAAAGCAGGACGATCGATGTAGAGCTTCAGCTGAAGGTGATGGGGGTCACGCAAGTCAGAACAGCACGAGACCAAACGAGTCGGGCTGAAAGACAACAGTGCTGTTTACTATTGCTCTGATCCACGTTTTCTCTTTTCCCTCTCTTTCCCTTTCCCTTTCCCTTTCTCTATCTCTCACTCACAGACACAGACACACACACACACACACACACACACACACGCACACACACACACACACACACACACACACACACACACACACACACACAGACGAACACACAGACGAACACACAGACGAACACACATGCACACACAGACGAGCACACACACACATACTGTACACACCCCTGCCCTTCATCATCCCAGGGCACGGAGGCAGAGTCTGTACCACCCACACTCATGCCTCGACAACCCTGTCCACCTCCACTGCCACCATCATCCCAGGGGAAAACACACTGCCACCCACACAGACGTACACATACACACAAAAAACAAACACACACACACACACACACACACACACACACACACACACACACACACACACACACACACACACACACACATACACATACACACACATATTCACCACCTTACCCACTCAGCCTCCACTCCGACAGTCCAGGCCAAAGACTCAGACATCGGGCTAGGAGCAGCAGGCTGCAGACACACAGCCTGCTTACTGTAAGCTGCCTGCCTTTTTTCACAAAGGTGAAACCACCCTGGAAACCTTTCCCTGCTGTCCCTCTCTGCATGCTGTGAAGGGCTAAGGATTCTGGGTAAGCTGTGACTAACTGCTATCAGTGGTGCTGGAGGATGTCTGGCATGTGAAGATGCCCTTTAGATGTTGGACGCAGGCAGAGGAGGAAGGAAGAAAGACAGCGTGTGTGTGTGTGTGTGTGTGTGTGTGTGTGTGTGTGTGTGTGTGTTTGTAAGTCTGAGTGTGTGTGACAGAGAGAGTGAGAGACAGAGAGAAAAACAGAGAGAACATGAAAAAGACAGTGTGTGTGTGTGTGTGTGTGTGCATGTGTTTGTGTGTGTAAGAGAGAAAGAAAGTGTATGTGTGTGTGTGTGTGTGTGTGTGTGTATTTGTGTGTGTGTGAGAGAGAGAGCGCGGGAAAAAGAAAAGGAGTGTGTAAGTGTGTGTGCACATGCCCAGTCAGGCCTTTGAAGCCTGGCACCCACTCCACTCAGATCAATACCCGCGATACCGAGCTCCTGCGCCAGATCGTTGCCAATCCCGCCTCCTGATTGGTCAAAAAAGTAGGCCATTCAGGGCACCCGAGTCCCCTTTCATTCAATGCCCTGACGAACAAACACAAGGGTTTGGGCCCTCTTTGCAGTCATGACTGACTGACTTTACGTTTACTTTTTTTTAATAATATTTTACAGCCCCCCCTTGGGTGTCGCTAGGTTATGAAAAACTCTCTACCACTGAGCCCAAATACAGTAAAACCATAGAGGATATCTCTACAACAACCACACTCGTAGGATTAATTAGCCTATATACATCAAGGCTATATGAAAGACACACACAACAACACCCCATGTTAAACCCTAGGCTGAGAGGGGGGGATAAAGCAGCAGTTCCTGAGCTATGGGGAGCTGAGCATGTCATGTCCAATGCTGGCACAGGAGCTGTATAGTTCTTCATTCCCAGGCCAGTTGACCTTCACTGATGAAATACCAA
Organism: Coilia nasus; assembly: GCA_027475355.1. Classification (NCBI taxonomy): domain Eukaryota; kingdom Metazoa; phylum Chordata; class Actinopteri; order Clupeiformes; family Engraulidae; genus Coilia; species Coilia nasus. The sequence continues at coordinate 37,276,035 of CM050221.1, forward strand.
TCAGCACCTGGGGGATGGGATGGAATGGGAGGGGAGGAGAGGAGAGGAGAGGGGTGGGGTGGGGATGGGATGGGAGGGGTGGGGTGGGATGGGAGGGGAGGGGTGGGGTGGGAGGTGCTGTTGTTGTTATTGTTGTTGTTGTTGGAGTACGGGGATCAGGGCTACAGAGAAGAGACAGGTGAGAGAAAGGGACAAATGGAGCACAAAGAGCACACACGAGAGCAGGAACCGATCCACATCAATAAATGTGTCAGTAAAGTCACTGCTGCAATCCTCACCATTGTGACTGTCATCACCATGATCCTTATTTACGTGCATCCATGGCGAAGGCCTAAAAACAATGAGCTGGCTAAAAGGCCTGAAGAGTTGTTTTATTCCTGTGCTCTGAGGAGTGGTGCAGAGAAGACTAAGAGTGGAAAAAAAGGAAATGGTTGTCCTTAAACAACTTTCACAGCACAGAGAGGAAACTGCTTCCTCCACCACATGACCCCTGTGGGTGGTGTGCAACTGGTTATATACAGAAGGTTCTTTATTGATCTCCAGAGTTTGTTTGTTTGTTTGCATGCTTGTGCGTGTGTGTGTGTGTATGTTTGTGTGTGTATGTGTGTGTGTGTGTCTGTGTGAGTGCGTGCGTGCTTGTGTGTCTGTGTGTAGTTAATTGAAGTGTGCAGGGACACCTCCAATAGTTGTAGTTGCATTTGTGTGTGTGTGTGGGTGTGCACGTGTGTGCAGATTTGCGTTTGTGGGCATGTGCATGCATGTGTGTCTGCGTTTGCGTGTGTGTATGTGTGCGTGTGTGTATGTGTTTTTAAATCTGGGTGTGCATGTCTTTATGTGTGGACAGGCCCCTATGACTAAAAAAGTTGTGTTCAAATCCTTTGTACATTCATAAAATGTTAACGCTAAGCTTTTCTACAATTTTACAAAAGTGTATGTACATGTATAAGTGTGTGTTCATGTGTGTGTTTGTCTGTGGGTGACCCTGCCCTCTCTGTAACTCTGTAGGGTATTTTGGGCCATGTTGACAGAATGTTGGCCATCTGTGTATGTGAGAGCAATGGAAAAAAAGGGATGAGAAAGGAGATGAGAAACACAAACACAAACACAAACACACACACACACACGCACACACGCACACACACACACACACACACACACACACACACACACACACACAATCCAACTCACACACAATCAAGAAAATAGAGAAAGATGGAGAATGGTAGACACATGTAGCCAGGTCAGCTGGAGCAGAGAATAGAAGCCTGCTGTCCTCCCTGATCACCCACATGGACATCATTCACACACACACACACACACACACACACACACACACACACACACACACACACACACACACACACACACGTACAGTGTGTATATATCTCTCCGTCTCTTTCTCTAACACACACACACACACACACGTACAGTGTGTATATATCTCTCCGTCTCTTTCTCTAACACACACACACACACACACACACACACACACACACACACACGTACAGTGTGTATATATCTCTCCGTCTCTTTCTCTAACACACACACACACACACACACACACACACACACACACACACACACACACACACACGTACAGTGTGTATATATCTCTCCGTCTATTTCTCTAACACACACACACACACACACACACACACACACACACACACACACACACACACACACACACACATATATACACACACACACACAGTCCTTCATAATTTCTTGGTGCCTCCCTCGGTCCTACACACTTCCAGTCCACCATGCTCTGCTTATTTTCTGTATTCTCTCTCTCTCTCTCTCTCTCTCTCTCTCTCTCTCTCTCTCCAGGCCTTCATCCATTCCATCCATATTTTTTTTCTCTCATCCATTTCTGTCTCTTCTCGATCCTCCTCTCCTCTTACTGAGCTGTAGCCAAGCACCCACACACACACACACACACCAGAGACAAAAGACAGGAGGCATATCACTGCCAAACACACATACATAAACACTCGCGCACACACACACCCACACACGCACACACACACAGGATTGTGCATAATGAGATGAATTCGGGTCACTTCTCCATTTGAGATCAATTAGACGTACTAATGGCCTAATGACTGCTGTTCCAGGGTGCTGACACACTGCTCATGCAAGCAGCTGTCCTCTGGAGCCTTGGCTGTGCACTCCTGTGTTTGTGTGTGTGTGTATGTTTGTGTCTGGACACACGTGTTATGTAAAACCTCCCCTCTAGAACCCTGCAGCTTGTTGCTTGCTATGGGCTGTCCTTTCCAGTAGGAGTGTGAAGGTGTTGTGTGTTTGTCTTGGTGGTGGACAGAAACTCTAGGGAAGTAGTCCAGCAATCTATTAAAAACTCAGAACGAAAGCACGGTGAGTGTGCTTTGAGTATCTGTATGTGTGCGTGTGGAAGTGTGTTCAAACTAAATACACACAGTAACTAAATGGTCAGATATTCCACATAAATAATACTCCATCCAGTGCATTGTTGTGTATGAGTGTGTGTGTGTGTGTGTGTGTGTGTGTGTGTGTGTGTGTGTGTGTGTGTGTGTGTGTGTGTGTGTGTGTGTGTCGACAGGAGAAGGAAAGACGAGAACAGCAAGGGGACATGTGTGCACACCCAATGAGTCAACAGCACAGGGCCATGGCCTAGTCTCTAGAGGACACCCTGGTGGAGAGTCTGTGTGTGTGTGTGTGTGTGTGTGTGTGTGTGTGTGTGCTTCTGTGTGTATGTGTGTGTGCTTCTGTGTGTTCTGTGTTTGTTTGCATGCATGTATGCCACCTAACACCTAAGTCTGATGAGTCGAATCCCTGATATCCTGCAGTCCTCTTTCACACACATACACACACATGTGCATGATAGTGCGTGCCCATACACACAGGATGTGGGTGCATTAGGGTGCATTGATCTAGTCATACGAACAGTTCTAGCTTCACTGTTAGCAAAGATTAGATGACAAGCAAAAACTCTAACCTGTGTGTGTGCATCTTTTTCTCTGTGTGTGTGTGTGAGTCTTTATGTGTGTGTGAGTCAAGGTGTCACTTTTTACTCCGGTGAATATTTGATGCGTGTCCAACCGCTTTCTCCGGTCCAGCCAAACTCTTACATAAGGCCAGAACAAAGAGGGGGAGGAGACAAGGCTGAAATCCCCTCTGCTCTATCCTTTCGACCAGGGTTGCAGAGAAAGAGAGAGAGAGAGAGAGAGACAGAGAGAGAGACAGAAGGAGAGACAGAAGGAGACAGTGTGAGTGTGTGTGTGAGAGAGAGAGAGACAGAGAGAAAGAGGGAGAGAGAGAGAGAGAGAGAGACAGAGAGAGAGAGAGAGAGAGGAATATTTATAGCCTTTCAAGGTGCATTGAGGGGTACAGAGAGGGGGTAGGGCTTGGGTTTGGGGGTCAAGATGGGGTGGGAGTCAGGTGAGAGGGTACCCGACTGCCTTTTGCATTCACCCTATTCAACATCAAAAAGTGCCGCATCACCCTGTCTCAGTCCCCCCCATCCAACACACACAAACACACACACACACACACACACACACACCCACACACACACCCCGTGAGTCCCCCCTGCATCCCACGCTGCATTGCTGCAGCACCCTTCATTCACCCTTCAGGTGGCGAGCTGTTAGCATTAATGCTGGAGCTAGCTGTTAGCATTAATGCTGGAGCTAGCTGTTAGCATTAATGCTGGAGCTAGCTGTTAGCATTAATGCTGGAGCTAGCCGCAGGCAGCGAGCAGAATGCAGATGAACCTGACCGAGAGAGAGAGACAGGTAAACACAATTGTGAGAGACAGAGAGAGAGAGAGCGAGAGAGAGACCCCAAGGCTAAGAACACGGGCAAACTAAAAACATACATTTATCGTCAATTTCTGAAAAAGGACAATAACAAAGATCAAAATACACACCCTCTCTCTCTCTCTCTCTCACACACACATACACACACACACACACACACACACACACTTTTGCCTTAATCAGTGATGCAGTGCATAAGCATCCCCCCAAAAAGGCTTGTCAGGAGATGAGCGTGCACAGTGAGGAATGATGCAGCACGTTGACCCAAGGACACATGCTCCACCACCACACACTCCCTCGGCCTGTGTGTGTGCGTATGTGTGTGTGTATGTGTGCGTGCAGAAGGATCTCCCTGTACAGCCATTGAGATAATTGTCTGACGAAAAAAGGGCCTATTGTTCTCTGACCAGCGCATCGAGAATAAACATCTGACAATTAGTGTACTCCGTTAAACAAAGACAACTGATGAGTAAGTGTGTGTGTGAGTGTGTGTGTGTGTGTGTGTGTGTGTGTGTGTGTGTAAGGGGGATTAGAGACATCAGCAGGCTTATAGTTTCATTTCTTATTTGTGCAGATTTTCATAAATAGCAGGAACAACAGGACCCCATGTCACCCTGCTCTCCATCTCTCTCTTTATCTCTCTCTCCATTTCTATTCTGCACTGTCTGTCCTTCTTCTCTCTCTGTGTCTGTGCTGTTCCTTCTCTGGAATCCCCATCCCAAATCTGTATGCGTTCCTTGTTCTTTTTCCGCCTGCCCTTCTTGCGTCTTCCAATCTCACAGATCTCATCAAAAGGCAATTTTTGCTTTCTCCCTTTCTCTCCATCAGTCTACTTATCTGCCCATCAATTCATTGTGTCTGTCAGTAAATTGGTCTCGCCGTCTTTCTACACAGTATATCCCCGTTTCACTCTACTCCTCCTTGCGTCTCCCCGTGTCTCTCATGACGGCAATCTACCTGACCTCAGGAAGCAGCCGGCTAAATAAGGGGGAGGGGGAGGGAGGGAGGAGGGAGAGAAGGAGAGAGAGTGAGAGAGAGACAGAGAGAGAGAGCGATAGAGGGAGAGAGGAGGGAGAGAGAGAGAGAGAGAGAGAGAGAGAGAGAGCGATAGAGGGAGAGAGAGAGAGAGAGAGAGAGAGAGAGAGAGAAAGTGAGAGACAAAGAGAGAGACAGTGATAAAGCGAGAGATAGACATGGAGTAACTGAAAAAGATCAAGACTCAAAGATAAGTACAAAAAATAAAACAAAACAGACAGATAAAGGAAAAAGAGGGGAAGAGGGGAGAGAGACTGGAGAAAGACCAGCAACAGATAGACGAGAGAGAAGTCGTCACCTCCTGGCCACCTGTCTGTGGGGTTGTCCCCTGCCACATAACCCTCTCCCTGGTCACCTGAGCTGGGGGTGACATAATGTCGGGTCAACCTCCTACCGTTGAGCACTCTTTGCTGGGGCGACCTGACGTCGTCAAGTCTCACATTTCCATCTCGCCTGGCCCATTCTCTTCCTCTCTCTCTCTCTTTTCCCCTGTTCTCCCTTATGAGAGGAGACACCAGTGTGTGTGTGTGTGTCTGGGTATGTGTGTGTATGTCTCCACATGTACGTGTGTGTGTGTGTGTGTGTCTGTGTTTGAAGTCCAGTATTGTACAGTATGTGTGGGGAAACACACAAAAAGCATTTGGTCACCAGTGGTCATGAAATCTGACCCCTTAAGCTGATGGCTACACCAAACTGGCGTTTTTTAAATGAGCGACCGGCAAAGGAGAACGAGAACCTAATGTCAGAGAGAGAGAGGGGAACGAGAACCTAATGTCAGAGAGAGAGGGGAACGAGAACCTAATGTCAGAGAGAGAGAGAGGGGAACGAGAACCTAATGTCAGAGAGAGAGAGGGGAACGAGAACCTAATGTCAGAGAGAGGGGAACAGAGATAAAAAGGGGGCGGGGCAGCAGAAGGGGAAAAGAGGTGGACAGAGATGGAGAGGTCAATATCTGAGGGGTGGAAAGAGAGAGACAGAGAGAGAGAGAGAGGAAGACAGACAGAAATAAAGAAAGAGACAGACAGGCAGAGAGAGAGAGACAGACAGCTCACTCCACTGAAGAATGTATTGAACTAAAAAGCTTTTATACAAATACATTTCTAGTGAGGTTCTAAAGACTGCAAATACATGCTGTAGTGTAACCACAACATGCAAATCGCCAATGAGGAAGAGTGTGTATTGCACATGGCAAACAGAGCATATTACGCAGGAAACCTCATGCATCTTCTGTTCATGTATGTGTGTGTGTGTGTGTGTGTGTGTGTTATTTGTAGTGTGTACAGCATATGTACAGTAGATGTGTGCATTTGTGTTGAGTCTGTATTGTCTGTATTGTTTGTTTATGTGCTTATTGTTATTGCTGTGTTGGTGTGTGCGTGCATGTGTGTGTGTGTGCGTGCATGTGTGTGTGTGTGTGTGTGTGTGTGAATGCCACTTCATGGGGGTGTCAGGGGTGTAATTCATGCCATCAACACAAGCGGCTATTTGCTAACAAACACGCTAGCAGAGACAGGCCCGGGCCAAACGGCTGTGTTAAATCATTAACTGTCAAGCAACACACACTATGCAATGAGAGTGAAGCATACACACTAGGACTTCTCATAATACACAATACACACACACTACAA
>CM050221.1:37290000-37307500 GCA_027475355.1 Coilia nasus
GCCATGTTCTTGCTTTCATTGACTAGCAATGTACAATCATGCAATTCAAAATCTACTGAACAGAAGCACTCGTTCACTCAAGCACTCACACTCAACTTTTTCACCTCAAAATAGCTTCTACAAGCACAAGTCAGTACCAAGTGTGACATCCTACTGGCAAATCGTCTTTGAAGGAAAGAGATATTGTAAAAGTTTATTTTCTGATAGTGGTGTGCAAAATGTTGTCTAAGCGGCCAAAACGCAAGAAGCATAGCTAGTATTCCAAAATCGAAGTGCTTACTGGACACTTCAAGTTTGTTTACTGTTGCTAAGCTGCATAAGGTATTCCATTTTTTACCGTTGATATTTTAAACTCAGCTGACCGAGAGTCACTGTACCCACATTTTTTTTAAATCTTTCTTTTCTGTGTGCGTTTTCCTTCAAATACAGCGAGGCGTATCAACATGGTTAAACCACTTCTTAGCTTCATCGTTTCATAGAAAAACAACTGAATTCGAGGGCCTGGTAAAGAAAAAAAGCATCAGAGTGTGAACAGCCCCTAAACTGATATATATTATTACTCAGCGTTGTGAATTGATGGATTTTAGTAGCGTAGAGCTAATATTTCAGACAGTAAAATACCTGACCTCAGATCTCAGAATGTTCCTGTGCATAATCACATTCTCTACCTGCCAGGAGTGCTCGTACATTACTGCTGAAGTCTTAAGTACACCGTGTGAGCCTACTTACACTGGAGAGTGTCTGGAGCACCATCAGTGTGATTAACACTGCTCACTGCTGCACCACCACTGACCTACAACACACCTAAGGGAGGCGTTGCAGGGGCTGACACACCAGAGCCAGTCTCTCGGGGAGAGGTAGGGAAGAACTAGGCCTGAAGACTGAGAGAGAGGTAAGTAAGGAGGGAGGGAGGGATGGATGGATGGATGGAGAGAGGCAGAGGTGGAAAGACAGAGAGAGAGAGAGATGGAGAGAGGGAGAGAGAGACAGAGAGGGAGGGGGAGAGAGAGACACTTTATGCACAGACACACGCAAACACTCACGCTCACACACGCACACCATTTTGTTTGTATATACAAATGTCATAGATACATGTATGTTCATCATACTGTATTGTTTGGATGTTATGCTTTGGCAATGCAATGAATTATTTGTCGTGCCAATAAAGTTCACTTCAATTGAATTGAATTGAGAGAGAGAGAGAGAGGCAGAAAGAGAGGGGGGAGAGACAGACAGAAAGAGTTGAGAGGAAGGGAGGGGGAAAAGTGAATGGTAAAGGCATCTGGCACTTCATTCTCTCAAAGGGATAAGGGAAGTTTTGATTAAGTTTTCAAGAGTAAAGGAATAAGAGAGACAAAGAGGGAAGGTAGAACAGTGAGAGAGAGAGAAAGAGAGAGAGAGAGAGGGAGAGATAGAGAGAGAGAGAGAGAGAGAGAGAGAGAAAGGGAGAGATAGCGCGAGAGAGAGAGAGAGGGAGAGAGGGAGAGATGGCGAGAGAGAGAGAGATAGCGAGAGAGAGAGGGGGGGAGAGAGGGGGAGAGAGAGAGAGAGAGAGGGAGAGATAGCGAGAGAGAGAGAGAGAGAGAGAGAGAGAGAGAGAGAGAGAGAGAGAGAGAGAGAGAGAGAGAGAGAGAGAGAGAGAGAATACTCTCCATCTGTTTTTCAGTAGTGGAGCCCTCATCCCATCTAAATACACCAACTGTCGCTCTGCACAACACAAGGCCCAGGGAAAACAAATAAATGCTCACACACACACACAACATACACAAGCACACACTCCGGTGGTTATTCATTCATTAATTTATTTCCTTGTGTGTGTGTGTCTGTGTGTGTGTTTCCGTGTTTATTTGTTTGTGTGTGTGTGCTCATCCAATCACATGACCAAAGACGTTTTAAAAGCAACTGTGCTCAGTTTAGTTTTTAAATCTAACAGTATGTGATGAGGACATGCAAAAATGTTCCTCAAGCTAAAACACTGCATAAATGTATTACCAGGTGGCTCAGAGTTTTAACAAATGCACTGTGTACTTCTCTATGTGTGTGTGTGTTTATGTAGATGTCTCTGTCTTCTCTGTCTTTCTATTTGTTTGGTGTATGTGTGTCAGAGAGATACAGAGCATGTTTGCATGTGTCTGCGCGACTGTGTGGACTGGAAGGCGTCTGCATTCGAGGGCATCTGTGTGCATGCCTGTGTGTATGTTTGTTTGTGTGTGAGTGCATGCACATATGTACAAACACACAAACTTGTGTGTGTGTGTGTGTGTGTGTGTAGTGTGCTGTGTGCATGTGTGTGTATCTAATCATGAACCTGACTCTCCCACCGTTTAGACAGATCTGGAACAGTGCTCCAATCAGCCAAAAGCTGAAGCCTGATCCTGTGTGTGTGTGTGTGTGTTTTATATAGCATACAAAAGGGTGTCCAGTTCCCTCCCCGCCGCCTTTGTCACAGATATCATTTATTTAAGCACAGTCTTTATTGATTGGCTCATGAATGTTCCGAATGCTGTAGGGCGAGTTGGGTAGACTATTACATCTCACCATTATAAGATAATATAAGTAGACACACACACACAAACACACTCATGCAGGATCATGACACACATGCACAAACACACACAGACAGACACACAGACACACACACACACACAAACACACACACACAAGCAATTAGTGTGTTTAAATCTAATGCCTGCTGTGTGGCACTAAGGTGCAATTAGACACCAAAGCAATATCACAATCTCCCCCACGCCCCTCCAATCAACAGACAATGCATCCTTACTCAGCCAGTGGCAGACCCTTTCCACATAATTACTTCTTCTGTGTGTGTCTGTGTGTGCGTGCATATATCTGTGTGTATGTATGTTTGAATGTATGTTTGTGTGAGCATGCATGCCTGTGTGTATGAGCATGCATCTCTGTATTTGTGTGCATGCATGTGCATGTATGTGCGCATGTATGTAGTTTATGTGTGTGTGTGTGTGTGTGTGTGTGTGTGTGTGTGTGTGTGTGTGTGTGTGTGTGTGTGTGTGTGTGTGTGTGTGTGTGTGTCTGTGTGTGTTGGCTTCCTCCCGCTCCAATCCTCTGGCTGTGGCTTGCTTTTTCCATGGAACAAGTGATCCAGCCTGGCTGGATTATCACCGCTGATGCACTCCCACATGCGACTTTACCCCAACGACTTGGCTGCCCGGCAGCATCAAGTCTGGTTCGGAGACACAGTCTGGAGCAAAGTCACCTGCAGGTCTCCTGCACACCTGGGTGCAAAGGACACATCCACCCTGAAGCACTGCTGTCTAAGGGCCACTGCATTGCTCAGTGAGTGGCATACACGAGTTACACTGTATGAACCCTTGAACACAGGCTAATGATGGCCTAGTGCAGAAACACGTCCGTCCAATAAAATAGTATACCTAAAAAGAAAAAGAGTGCATTTTGTGCACTTTATTTGGTTTTTGATTCACATCCGAACAACTTTATTATAGAAGTAGAGCACACCTGTTTTTGTTGTTAACTGTTCAAACCCCTTGCACAGGACACGAGTGCATCTGACTCCACCTTACCTTTATGTTTGGATAACGGGTAAGGGTAAACCATCATATACATATTAAAATATACCTATACTTTACGTGCCCAATATTGACACAGTTAGATTGTAAATGTTCAAAAATTTTCACAAGGTGTGCGTTTTGTGCCCTGTATATCCATATATCTGGCAAATCACATGGAGCCCTGTTGCCCTATACTGCTTCACCCATAGGCTAGGGTCTGGCACTGAAGACAAAGCTAAAAGACGATGACAATACTGCATATTTAAATATTAATGTATCACAAGGCATATTGTCATCGCAACACTCAGTAATGTTTCCCTATAATATAATAAATAATATATATAATATATTATTATATATATATATATATAATATAATAATAATGAATCACCTTTCACTGATATCGTGCAGCCAATAAATAATTAGGTCAACCAGTGCCTTGCAGTCTTTAAAATATAGCTGGGACAGGACATCGGCAATAGTTCTGAGACACCGTTTCCTCTCCTTTTCATTAAAGAAAAGAGAAAGAACCCCTGGTCATAAACACTCAGAAAGGCGACGTGCTACAGCTATCTGCACGCCCCCTCTGGAGACTGATAGGTTTCAGACAATAAAACACCACCCAAGCGGTTGCCTGGAGCAGGGGACTGACGTGTGCTTGCAGATGGATAACAGCACGTAAGCGACCCAGCATATTAGATGGAGTACTTTTCAGGGTTCATAATCCAAGCACTAAAAAACAGCACGTCCATTTACGATAATCCCGCATTTGGAGGGAAGATTAATCCCTCATGAATTACTGAACCGTGCTGTGCTAAATGATACCATTGCACACACAAAGATAAAAAGAGTTTGGCTAAACCAAACAAACCAACATGACTAGATTTATGATTTTGAAGAAATAATGCAAAAAAAAAGTGAACTGTAAAAACTGAAAAACTGCTTTGCCCCTTCCTGTGCTGGTCACTTCTCCAGACACACAAACACACACACACATACACACACACACACACACACACACACACACACACAGATACACACATAAAAAACTCAGACAGACAGAAACACACACACACACACACACACACACACACACACACACACACACACACACACACACACACACACACACACACACACACAGATACACACATAAAAAACTCAGACAGACAGAAACAAACACACACACACACACACACACGCACACACACACACACACGCACACACAGATACACACATAAAAAACTCAGACAGACAGAAACAAACACACACACACACTCACTCAGTGCCTCCCACCTCTTTTAGGACTTCATGCATCAGTCTGGCTGTGTCCTCAGACACCCTCCAGGGGTCTTTCTCGTCCACCAACATGGCGTCCAGCGTGCCTTTCTCCAGGACCACATTGAAGGCACCGTCGGCGAAGTCCAGCTGCCGCGCATCCATGCAGAGCCAGCTCATGCCCGTGCAGTTGGCATGGCGGCGCGCCATGGTGTCGATGCAGACGGCGGAGTAGTCTATGTTGGTGATGGAGGTGAAACCGGCCTGGTACAGGTCGACACTCATGGCGCTGTTCCCACAGCCTGGAAGGCAGACAGGACACACAGAGGAAATTTAGTCTCCTGCATACAGGTGTCAACGGGTCAATGCTATCAAAACAAAACAAAACCAAATCAAACTGAATGCTAACCTGTAGATCTGTGCACAGCCTTTTAGGCTGGACCCTTTTTGAGTAAGGTCACCCCAGTCTCAAATATTCTAAATATTCTCAAATATTCAAAATAAAGGTTTGAGTATTCACATGTAACTATTTATCAATTATACCCTTACATCTACGTGGCTTTACTTTCTGATCAACCAATCAATTAAGCATATAAACAAATCAATAAATACACTGAGTCACTTAGTCACAATCAAGGGGCTACCCCCTCACCCGAAGATAACAACTCGGAGAATCCTTATGGTGCACTAGGAGCCCAAAAAAATGCCAAACCCACACTGCTATGGTTTGCTACATACGATGGGTGGAAAAGACACAATGCCCTTGATAACGGTCATGAAAATGGCAGATACCATGATGCTGTGATATATGTATTGGTATTTGCCGTCAGTGTATCAATAATGTATCTAGTGTCTGACATGCTGATACATTGATATTAGATATTTTGTCTCACCCACACTGCAACAAACGAAGAAGGAGAACAAAAATGAGACAGCAATCTGGTCTGTAACATGATTATTACCTGAAGACAGCCATCAGCAAATTTAAAAATGGGTCATTTTGGACAGACAGACAGACATACAGACACAGACACCACACACAATAAGTAAGAGGATGTCTGAGTTTGGAAGAACAAACTGTTTTCCTGTTACCATGCGAGAGAAACCGGGCCAAGCTCAGTTAACAGTCAACATCTAAAAGCGATTCCAACAGAAGAACACTTTCTGAGCCCTTGCCAAGACAAAGGAAGAGGCAGCCATTTCTACTGGCTCTGTCAAAATGATCTGCCATTAATCTGTGCATCTAATTCATGTTGATCGCCTCACCTTGATGTCTGGATGAGTGAACCACTAAAATGTGTGTGACGGGCTTTAAAAAATTATAAATAGGATGGAAAATCAGTGAAGTCTCCTACAATGACATATTTTTTCTGTCTTTTAACAGCATGAATATTTTACAAAGCGTAATTACGTCTCCTTGGAGAATACACTCTCGCCGATGACACAGGCATTCTAGAATGGATGCACAGGAGGAGCGAGGGGGGGGGGGGCTCGATGCTCGGCTGTTTGACTAAACAAAAAGCTCTTCGAGAGCCAGAGGGTGTGTGTGCGCAGACAACAAGCACCATGCCAGGCCTGCAGGCCGGTTCATGGCAAAGACCTTCACTTGAGTCCTTCTCTATTGGCAGCTAGCCAGCACACAACGGACAACTTGCGAACAACAAAAATGCCTACTCAGGCCACACACACTCACACACACACACACACACACACAGTGTGTGGCATGTTAAGCCTCACAACCCTGACTCCCAAGTAGGATCCCAAGTAATGAATGCAGCATTGACAGCCCGCATGGTCCTTACGATGATAGATGATTTTAAAATCGTATTTTCAATTAGGCAGCATGGCGGCCTTTGTCATGGCTGCCTTGACAGGGGTTGCCAGGTTGTCCCTGGAGCCCGCGCCCACGCCCGTGTGGCAGTGACTGATGGAGACGGAGCAGAGAAAAGGCAACGCCACACATCAGCCCCCATCAGGGAAGCCTTTACTGCTTTCGTCAGGTAGCCGCTACTGCTGACAGGCTCTCAGACTAAACAGGACGGGCCAGTTCTGCCCTGCTGTCTGGATGGGGAAAATGGATACACTTACCCTCAACTTCACAGGAAGTGGTTGAAAGTACAAAATACTTCATCAGGAAGTTCATTACTATACTTTTCTTACTGTGGGTTAGAGTTAAAGGTAAGTAGACAAGAAAAAGTCAGGTCGGCCAGATTTTATGCTTCCAAGCTTATTTTAGTAAAAACTGTGACGTTTCGGGCTCTCACCCTTCCTCAGACATCACGGTTTTTACTAAAATAAATGTGGGAGCATAAATTCTGGTCGAGCCAACTTTTTCTTTTCTACTTATGTTGACTGCCTTTTGGTCCTGCTCCCAGTGTTCATTGAGGATGTGCGTGCTTTGATTGAACTCTTAGATGTAAACGTGCCTCTTTATATTCCAATAGGGCAGCACATTGGCACCAACTCGCCAACTCAGTGTGACTTAGGGTTACTGTTCCAGAGTCTCACACTATACTATACTGTTTACAGTTTTGCACATACTGTTTATAGTACAGTGCGGTACAATGTGAGAAGTACATGGTGTTACTGATTTAGCCGGGCACACTGAAGGGCGCGGGGAGAAAGAGGGTGTTGGGTGTTAGGTGTGATAAACTGTGTCTGACTGCAGGAGCTCCAGGAGCTGCTATCCCTGTTAGAGATGTTCCCTGTCACCTGGAGGGGGTGGGGAGGTAAAAGAGACCCCATGCTGGAAGAGGGGGGGGGGGGAGAGTGTATGTGAGTGAGAGAGACAGAGAGAGAGAGAGAGAGGGAGAGAGAAACAGACAGAGAGAGAGAGAGAGAGAGAGAAAGAGAGAGAGAGAGAGAGAGAGAGCGCGCGAGAGAGAGAGAGAGAGAGAGAGAGAGAGAGAGAGAGAGAGAGAGAAGGGTCATGCAGAAAGACACAGAGACAGAAAGAGGAGAAAAAGAAGATAAATAGATAGTGATGGTAATTTTTATACCACAGGTAAATTTGGAAACTCAGTCAGAATGGTGGTTGGAAAATCAGAAACAAGGATTTATTAACATTGATGCATCAGTGAAGAGAGTCATAATTTGAGCACAATTTAGCCAGTGGAAGGCAGAGGCTATCCAAGGCCTCTCCATGCTTCTCTCCCACTAACAACAGATATTTATAGCTTAAATGTCTTATACCAAAAGTGGGTGTACCCAGGTGATAGGAGGTTTTGGGAATTTCATCCAGATTCCTCCGATCGATAGATCGATAGATAGATAGATAGATAGATAGATAGACAGACAGACAGACAGACAGACAGACAGACAGAGAGTTAAAAAATGGAAAAAGTGAGAGAAAGAGAGAGAGTGAGATTCAAGGACTGAGAGAAAAGCACAGCTAAGGATGCTGGAGAATGTCCTTGTATGAGAATGCAGCGTGCGTCTGACAGATGAAGATAGTCTTTGCTTTCAGAGAGCTCTTCCTTAATCTCTAAATTTAGCCAGCATTCTGCTCAGCTACTCAGTGCGAGAAGAGAGAAGAGGGCACTTTTCCAAATCAAGGTGACAGCTAGCACAATGATGCAGCCGTGATAGGAGATATTAATCCTGCAGATTAAATCAGTCCTAAAACTAGTGCCCAAGGCAATCCTGCTGTCGCCTTGGTTGCATGAATGACAAACAACCAATAAATAAAAAAATAAATAAGAGAATAAAAAATTATTTAAAAAGTGATTCATCTATATTCATCAATTCTTCTTTATTCATGATATGTCAACTACCTCTTCTGTTCTTCGGGCAAGTTCTAATAAAATCACAAGCTGGAGAATGTGTCTTAAAACGCCACCAGGTAAGATAACATATACTAAGTAGACAGGTCAGGAAGAGTTTAGAAAAGGATGGAAGGAGGTGAGGCCTTTTAATGAACTTTAATGAACTGGCAGTGCAGAGTAGGGCTAGATGATATGGCAAAAAGAATGATACCGATATATTTTCTCTTATCATCCGATATCACAGTATTCTCCTGATACTGACAATTTGAATGCAGCTGGATTAAAACGTGTCTTCCAGGGCACCAGCATCTGTCACATACTGGCTTTATTTGCTCCATGTCACCTTGGCCATAACCAAACCATAGGCTGACATTGCGAAACCTTTTTTTGTTCAAATTGAGCTTCGGGGACCTGCCATGTGATCGATTAAATAGGTCCAAGCTTGATCATTGTGATTGACCTGAATTTTATCATGAGCTCGGTTTGTGATCGATTAATCGCCCAGCCCTAGTGTAGAGATTGAACTGCTTCTGGTTGACGGGCCATAGACCCATGTCACGCAGAACAGCTGAAATACAGTTTTGAGGCCTGAGGACTGTCACTTGCATAGTGTTTACTTGATAATTATTACAAAACTTACAGGTGAAGTGTCTATCATACCCCTGTTAAACGTGCATTCGTGATCACAAAACACATATGGGAATGGCTGAGAATTTGGCAAAATGTCTTGCGTGTTTGTATGGGGGTGTGTTTGTGTGTGTGTGTGTGTATGTGTTTGTGTGTGTGCATGTGTATGTGTGTGTGTGTGTGTATGTGTGTGTGTGAGTGTGTGTGTGTGTGTGTGTATGTATGTGTGTGTGTGTGTGTGTGTGTGTGTGTGTGTGTGTGTGTGTGTGTGTGTGTGTGTGCATGTGGGTGAGTCCATGCAGGGTGATTTCACTTGGCTAGGCGTGATTTGGCTGTGCTCACAGCCAGATCCCCCATGAGGCTCGAGGGGTGCGAGCAAGCGACAGTATTATGACTAAAGGCACTTTCAAAGTGAAGAAAGGAGTTTAATATGCATGACTGTGCCAAGGGAGGAGCAGGTCACAGCTCAAAGTCAACGTGAGGGATCAGAATTAAAATAACAAAACTGCAAAAAGTAAAGACACTGCCCCCCACCACCCCACCCCCCGCACCTGTGACTGTGTGCGTGTGTGTGTGTCTGTTTATGTCAGAGCGTGCTTCTGTGAGAGAGAAAAGATAGCAGGAGATAGGGTGGCAAAAAATGAAAAAAATAATGGTGAGAACAGTAAGATCACATGTGTGACAGAGGATGGCAAAGTGACAGAAAGAATATGAGAAGAGAAGAAAGAAGTAAAAAGAGAGGTGTGTGTGTGTATGTGTTTGTGTGTGCGTATGCGTGTGCGAGTATGTGCACGTGTATGCATGTGTGAGTGTGTATGTGTGTGTTTGTGTGTGCGTATGCACGTGTGTGTGTGTGTGTGTGTGTGTGTGTGTGTGTGTGTGTGTATGTGTTTGTGTGTGCAGATGCATGTGTGCATGTGTGTGTGTGTGTGTATGTGAGTGTGTATGTGCTTGTGTGTGCGTATGCGCGCGTGTGTGTGCGTGTGTGTGTTTGTGTGCGAGAAGAGAGAGAGAGGTGTAAGAGATGTGTGAGGAGCAGGAGGAGTGGAGCAGGCTTTGCTGAGTTTCCTGTAACACAGCCTGCCTCTCCACACCTCTTTTTAAACACAAGCCCTAACACTCATTATCATCTGCAACCCCACACTAATTAAACACGCCCTCTTAACGAGATGCCTAACAAGGGGAGGTGTGTGTGTGTGTGTGTGTGTGTGTGTGTGTGTGTGTGTGTGTGTGTGTGTGTGTGTGTGTGTGTGTGTACAAGTTTTGTGTGTGTAAGGGCACTGCACCACATCTTTATGTAACCTCTGAATTTAAATAACACTCTGGGAGGGTGAGCTGAGTGCCCAAATAGAGATTTTTTTTTCTTTTTAAAGGCAGATAAAGCACAGCCAGATCTGTAGCATACCCAGCCTTCTATGTGAAGCCTGTCTTACTATCTTTAATGCGAGATGCTCACTCAATGCACAAATTAAACATGTGCTTGCATCTGCTGGCAGTCATATTCGTCTTCTAAATGCAGTATACCCTTGCATGATACTGTTGTGAAAAATGCGCTGCAGCACACTGACTCATTATAAGTGATGTTTTGTTGTCACACAACAAAAACAGCAGAGCACAGTCTGCTCTGGGAGGACAAGTGAGACCCTGCTGTGGGAAGTCTGCCTGCGTTTCCCTGTGTTTGGTCGAGCGTATAACAGGCCTCCCTGCAGCTGCCGCAGCGCTAGGCTGCTAATGTACCCGGGGGCCGGGGCTTTTCATTTGCACATGCAAGGAAGGTAGAGACAGCAGACAGAGGCTGAATGGTTTCAAAGTCTGTATTAGATTATCTAATACATCTAATACATGTACTACAGATTTTGAAACCCGTCAGCCTGCGTGTGTTGTCTCTACCTTCCTTGCATTTGTACCGCTTGTTTTTGGAGTTATGCACCAGGCAAAAAACGTAGACACGGACACAGACACCGCAGACACTACTTAGCTTTTCCATCTGCAGTCATGTGAAAGCCCTACCTGTTACCTCACCTTACCACACCACAAGGCTTCTTCAAGGATGCAGAGGAAAGACGTGTCCAGTGGCTTCCTGAAGCAGGTTTAAGTGGCTCTTCTTGGGAAGGGGTTTTAGTAATGTTATGTTTTCAATAGATAAACACAGTAGTATGTGTGGGTGTGTAAGAGATGGAGAGATGGTGGCGTTGCTATGCCATGACGTAGGTAGGAGCGCTATGGCGCCTAACCTATTAAGTAAAGACTCATACACCACACCATCACAGTAACTACAGAAAGAGAGAGAGACAGAGACAGAGAGAGAGCGAGAGAGAGAAAGTGACAGATAGTGACAGATAGACAGACAGAGAGAAAGAGAGAGAGAGAGAGAGAGAGAGAGAGAGATAGACAGAGGGAGAGAGAGAGAGAGAGAGAGAGAGAGAGAGAGAGAGAGAGAGAGAGAGAGAGAGAGAGAGAGAGAGAAATGAGAAAGGGAAGAGACAGGTACATTCTCTTCCAGAAGGACACTGGGTCAGGGAGGCAGCCAATGACAGATGGTTTTCCTCCTGGGAATATGGTTCAGAGAGAGATTCCCGGCGGATGACCAGAGTGAGAATCATGTACACAGACAGAAAGAGATTCCCAGAAGATTGACCATAGAAGCTGAGAAACAGACACAGAGTGGGGGAGTGTGAAAGAAGGACAGAGGGAGATTCCCAGAGGAGCAGATATGAGAGAGGGATATGACAGAGACAGAGACAGAGGGAGAGAGAGACAGAGAGAGAGAGAGAGAGAGAGAGACAGAGGGAGAGACAGAGAAAGGGACAGAGAGGGACAGAGAGAGAGAGGGACAGAGAGGGAGGGAGAGAGAGAGACAGAGAGAGGGAGGGAGAGAGAGAGAGAGTAAGTGACAGAGAGAGAGAGAGAGGGACAGAGAGGGAGGGAGGGAGGGAGGGAGGGAGGGAGAGAGACAGAGAGGAGTCAGAGACAGAGGGACAGAGAGAGGGAGAGAGAGAGAGATGTAAAGATGAATGAGGTGGAAAGTGTCAGCTGCTGACATGGCCTCAGTGGTCACTTGCTTATGGTACACACTGCCGACAGGGACTGGCAGATCAGATCACCTTGTCCAGTTACGCAACACAGCACACACACACACACACACACACACACACACACACACACACACACACACACATAAACACATACCCACACCCACACACCCGTAAACACATACCCATACACACACACACACACACACACACACACACACACACACACACACACACATGCATAAACACATACCCACACACACACACGCACAGGCAGTAAACAACCCCAACTCACCTCGTAACCTCAGACCTCTACTAACGCATGATGTACCTTATGCTACCTAACCACAACACGGAACATAACACACAAGTGGCTTAATATCTGACAGAGCAAGAGTGTAACACACACAGATGCTTGTCAAAAACATTTATAGAAAGTACTTCAAAGTGTTTTCATATCACAGATCCCATCCATGTGCATGTGTTAATGCCTGTTTTTAAAAAAGGAAGGTGTTTGAAGCAAGGCGAGCATGTCTGTGTGTGTGTGTGTTTGTGTACCGATGTGTGTGTGTGTATATGGATGTGTGTGTGAGCATGTGTGTGTGTGTATATGTTTGCACTCAGCGGTAAATATGTGTGGGTTGTGGCTTTGGAGAGATGAAGTGCGGTGATGAAAGCGGGGCAGATATTTCTGAACCCCCGTGGCCCCACATACCCCCCCCCCCCAGCGAGAGCCCCCGCCCCCCATGTCAGAGTGCCCCCACATACCCCCCCCGAGAGCCCCCACCCCCCATGTCGGAGTGCCCCCTGGGGCAGGACTGCTGTTGGCTCCGGTCTCCACGCGCCTCGCATTGTTTCCGACGGGTTCTCCCGCTGACGCCGGCAAGAGAGGGAGCCTCC
Organism: Coilia nasus; assembly: GCA_027475355.1. NCBI lineage: Eukaryota > Metazoa > Chordata > Actinopteri > Clupeiformes > Engraulidae > Coilia > Coilia nasus. Next base: position 37,303,147 of record CM050221.1, read on the forward strand.
GGAACGCCAACGAGTGTGTGTGTGTGTGATGGAGGACGAGGGTTGGTGGAGGTGTTTATGTGAGTGTGGTAAGAGTGTGTGTGTGTGTATGTGTGTGTGTGTGTGTGTGTGTATGTGTGTGTGGGGGTGTGTTGTGCATATATGAGCAATTAAAAGTGAGAAACATAGAAAGACAGTTAAACGTTATGCAGTGTATGTTATATATGTTAGATAACAGCAATTGCTTGTGTGTATTTGCCTGTGTCTAAGATATAAGGTCATATGCTTGTTGTGCAATGTGTGCAGCTTAGGTATAGGGCATGTACACATATGTAGGTCTAAAAATGTGTACTGTAGAGTACATGTTTGTATGTCTGTAGGTGTGTTTGTGTGTGTGTGTGTGTAGTGTGTGTGTGTGTAGTGTGTTGGCGGGCTGACAGTAGGGGAGTCTCGGCGCTTCACCTGACACCTCATTCCTGGGCACGGCTATCGGGACGGGAATAACCCCTCATAAACACCACTCACATCCCTGCCCCCTCCACCCTCACCTCTGACCTTTACACACACCAGTGTGTGTGTGTGTGTGTCTGCGTGTGTGTGTGTCTGTGTGCGTCGTCGAGGCTTCCTGATTCCCTGGCAACAGTGGTGCATTTTGTGTGAGGGAGCGAGGACGGCAGTGAACACAATGTGACGAGCATGTGGTCGCCCCTCAGACATGCCTACACCCCCCTTCCCACAGTACCCAACTCCCTGCCCGCACACCTCACACACACACACACACACACACACACACACACACACACACACACACACACACACACACACACACCACCACCACCACCACCACACTCTGCAAAGGCTCAGGGGAAAAGGGGGGCAAAGAGGTTTAATTGATTTTCCGGTGGCAAGCCAAAGGCTCTCCTCATCACTAAGGGCCATTGAGAGGGTGCTGTGTGTGTGTGTGTGTGTGTGTGTGTGTGTGTGTGTGTGTGTGTGTGTGTGTGTGTGTGTGTGTGTGAGGTGTGTGTGTGCGCGCGCAGGGGGTTGGGTAGATGAAGGTACAAGCTAAAGTTAGACGTGTCATTCAGCCCTCTACCACCAGCTACACATACACATACACACACACACACCTACCGCCCTCCAACCCTCAGCACCTCAAGACTGATATGTGTTGACTGCCAGAAAAGACAAGTCCTACTCGTCACGAGACTGAGGGGGGCATGCACCAAAACTCTGGCACTGATCCACAGAGGCTGTGTGTGCGCGCGCATGGAAGATGGGCTTTTAAGGAGAGGCGCAGAGTCTAATCAGACTATGGAAACACAGATGGGAGGGGGAGAGAGAGAAGATAAAGAGAGAAATAGAGAGAGACATCTTGAGAGAAAGACACAAAGCATAAGAGTGAGAGGGACATAAAACTCATAAAAAGGAGTCATAAAACTCAGAGGACAATAGAGGGGGAACTGAGGCTATGTCAGCACTGGTCTTTGCAGAACCAAAATGATTTCTATCAACGCACACCGTTTTCACTTTAGTAAGCAAAAAGTCCAATCCATAGGAAAAAGCAGAATGCCTGAAACCCTGATCACATGACCCACTGACATGCCACATGAACATTTATGCATTTAGGCCATGCACAAACTGGTGGAAACAAGGAAGTGACGTCATCACACCGGCTCTTGCAGTTGTTGAACTTTCCACAAATGTTCAAGATGAGCAATACAGCTCTTGCTATCTTCAACCACATCATCACACAAGGACAATGAATAATGGCAAGAAACATTACATTGAAAACCTCTAAACCACTACATTCTACCTCAGTGTTTTTGTTTTCATTGTGTCCACACTATAGTGCAATGCTGCTGTCTTTAAATGGAAACACTGATGGCTCCCTTTCTACATCATTGCATTTTCAGAGCCCGAAAACCATGGACTGGTGTGGAAGACCACAAAAACTTAACAATTTTCCATTTAAAAATGGTGGAGTGTGGACACAGCCTGAAAGGATAAGAGAAATGGAGAGAACTTTAAGTATATACACAAACAAGAGAGGGAGGGAGAGGGGAGAGATTTGAAGGTAGAGAGAAATGGACAGACTTAGAGTATCAGTCAAAAGTTTGGACACGCTTTCTCACTGAATAGTTTTTCTTGTCATTTCCTACATTGTACATTAATACTATGAAGGAACACATTCTGGAGCTACTCGTATCCCACCCACAGTGCATTCAGCACACAGCTGGAGATTGTCAGTGTTCATTTGCACTGTACAAAAATAATAAAGAAAAACTATTGAATGAGAAAGTGTGTCCAAACTTTTGACTGGTAAGTGTACATACATCATTTCCTTTTACATCATTTCCTGTAGAGAACACAAGTGTCGTATAACCCACCGCCCCCACACCCGCTCACCCTTGGCAGCAGACACAGTGTGGTCATCTTCAGTCTCCCCGGTCCATTGAAGACCAGCAGAGGACCGTGGGCCATCACTTCCTAATGAAGCATTGCAGGAGGGCCACACCTGTCAAGCTGACAGGCGCTCAACGAGGATGCCCTTTCAGAGGGAAGCGGGGTCAGACACAATGAGACACAATGGCTTCCCAGGTGGAGGCTTCTAAAAATACCTGGCAGCTGCCAAGGGAGTCACAGGTGCATTTCAAAGGGATGGCCCATGCAAAAAAAAAAAAACACAAACAAAACAAAAAAAACAGTGACGGCAGCATTCAAAGCCCCACATCACTTTGCTGCCCTTGCCTCCCCCGCTGGTCACCTTTGTTTCCAGGATCCCCTGCTCAGGTGTACAGCAGTCACCGCCATGCCTGCACACACTCTCTTTTTCCACAGGACTCCCTTGCTCAGGTGTACAGCTGTCACTGGCATGCCTGCAAACACTGTTTTTTTCCCCAGGACTTCCCTGTATTTCACAAACGCCTCCTGGCACCTTCTGTCTGCTGGGAAACGCCCTTAATTTGTATGCCACTCAATTACTATACATTAAAGTTCACAGCCTCAAATGTCTTTGTATTGTCTATTGTCTTTGTATGTTTGTTTGACATTACTTAAAGTTGCCTGATCATATCTGAAACATTACATGCCTGTATCAAAGCCCCAGTTTCAAACCATTTAAATGGTGGTAACCAGCTTTCTGCAGACACATAGTTGAAAGGTCGGTGGGTTAGTCAAGTTATCTGTGGTTACAGCAGATATATTTTAAAGAATATAATACATTTCTGAAGTGTTTTGCTTCTCTCTTTTTACCATACAGCAGTATTAAGCGGTGCCAAACACTCTTTGTCTAGCAGTTCCCCGGAAAATGGCATGAAGTCAAGAGATTGAGTTCAGAGGAATACGGTGGTATTTAAACACTTGTGCCGAACAAAAACAAAACTGAACTGGAGCAGGCATGGAGATAATGCCAAGACAAACAGCTAGGGCACAGATGGAGGGGACAAAGTGAGGGAATAGATGAGTGGAAGAAAGACAGAGCAGAGGAGGATGACAGAGAGAGAAAGAGAGAGAGAGAGAGAGCGAGAGAGACAAAAGAGATAGAGAAAGAGAGAGACACACACAGACAGAGAGAGAGAGAGAAAGAGAGAGAGACAGACACACACAGAGACAGGGACAGACAGACAGAGACAGAGAGAGACAGAGAGACAGACAAACACAGACAGACAGACAGAGAAAGAGAGAGAGAGAGAGAGAGAGAGAGAGAGAGAGAGAGATACAGAGACAGAGACAGGAAGATAAAGAGAAGCAGTCAGGGAGACATACTGCCAGGACAACAGATGCACATCTTAGCACAGCACATGCACGCACAAATACAAATACAAACACACACACACACACACACACACACACACACACACATACACACATACACACATACACACATACACACATACACACATACACACACACACACACGCGCGCGCACGCACACACACATACATTTACAAACACACAGACATGTCCTGCCCTTCCAGAAAATCCCCCTTGCTGCATTACGACAAAGGGACACTACTAAAAGCCCCGTATGGGAGATGAGGGGCCCTGTAGGGGGATGATAAAAAAAGACACTTCTTCAAACTTGGGCAAGGTCAGAGGCTTTTCTCTGATGTTTCCCTCAACAGTGAGAAAAGTTTTTTTTAAGGGGGGAGGGGGGGGGGTGTTGCCATGATGACACTAGAGGCTGTGCATGTGTGTGTGCTGCACTTAGAGCCACGCGTGTGTGTGTGTGGGGGGGGTGTGTCAGTGACGATGCAGATGTCTTGACCAGGACAGCAGAAGGAATGCAGGAAAACGAGGTCACTCCGTCCTGTGACAGACAGAATGGCATGCAGCGGTTCGTACACAAAATGCAGGTTACAGCCCCTCTCAA
>CM050221.1:37312500-37315000 GCA_027475355.1 Coilia nasus
GCCTCGCTGTGCGCCCAGCTGGAGAAACGAAAGCGGAGCCACGCCGAGCGGAGGAGCCATTCGTTTCAGCAGCGTCCCACTCATTATGGGACTATTGCATAACTACTTCCCGGCACACACCCCACCCCACTCCCCAACCCCCCACCCAAAAACCCCATCACCATAGCCACCGCCACCATCTCCATCAAAACCCCCCTACCCCCACACCCTTCCATCTTGTACACAGTTCTTAAGAAGCATCTCTGTCCCAGGCGGAGGGGTGGCAGAGATGAGGTGGCGACTGAATGGGTGGATTGCAGGTGGCGTCGCTTCCGCAGGACTGGTGCTCAGTGTGTGTGTGTGTGTGTGTGTGTGTGTGTGTGTGTGTGTGTGTGTGTGTGTGTGTGTGTGTGTGTGTGTGTGTGTGCCTGCCTGTATATTGGGGGGTTATCGGGTACAGGGAGGGAGTGGGCAGAGGGTGGCAGCATGCAGCTGGTTTGACCTTCCTTTGACTGCTGGGGTCCTGATACACTCACTGCAGTCCTGCCAATGGCTAGCAGCGTGTTATGGGCTCAAAAAGAGCGAAAGAAAAAAAGAGAACAAGAGAGGGGGAGAGAGAAAGAGACAGAGAGATGGTAAGAGAAAGAGACAGAGAGACAGAGAGAGAAAGAGAGGAAGGGAGGATAAAAGATTGACTGATAGAGATCAATAGGAAGACACACAGAAACATACAAACAGACCCCACAGGCACAGACCGATTGATTAACTGATGGATTGGATAGCTATGCACTATAGACAAACCAATAGATTAATTGATTAGCTGATTGCCTCAAAAGGTGCATTACTAATGATCAGTCAGATAATCAATCAATCGTTTGATCAGACAGTGAAACTGGAACAAGATCAGAACTTGAGGGAGAATTCTGAGAGAGCAGTACCCCTGGGAACACAGAGCAATAAAAAGCAGATACTGAGCGTCTACTATCCAGAGGCTAGCTATAAAAAACACACTTACAAATCCTTCTCTAAAAGCTTGGTGTGCGTGTGTGTGTGTGTGTGTGTGTGTGTGTGTGTATCTGCGCGCGTGTGTGCGTGCGTGTGTGTGTGTGTGTGTGTGTGTGTGCACACATGCGCGTGTGTAGTCTCTATGTGATTGGCTTTGTGCCTGACAGTGGAAATGTCTCTGTGCAAGGGCATCTCCAAGTAATAAATTTCAGTCTTGTGCACCAGTGTGTGTGTGTGTGTGTGTGTCCCTTGTAAGTAGGTATTTCCCTGTAATTGTGTGTCAGTGTGCAGTTGTGTGTCCATCCTGTGATTTGTGACTTGTGTGTTAATGTGCACATGTGGAACAACCACATCCGTGTGTGTGTGTGTGTGTGTGCGTGTGACACAGGCAATCCCTGTGACAGCATTTGTCAGCATGTGCGTATTTCAACACCTGTGTGTGTGTATGCATGTGTGTGTGTGTGTGTGCACGGTGTCTGTGTGTGTGTGCTCGTGTCTGTGTCCGTGTGTGTGTGCGCATGTGTGTGTCACAGGCGTTTCCCCATAATGAATATTTGCCAGGCAAGCCTCTGATGGATTACTACAGCCCTCAGTAGAATAGTGGGTCAAGGTCGGGCCGGCTACAGCTGCGGAGATGTGCTGGCAGCAGGCAGAAAGCAGTCCGGCACCCCTGCCTCATGCTTTTAAACCCCACACACGCGCACAGGGGACTGCTACGGCAAAATCAATCACAGGTACAAGGATACAAATTGGTGGCTGAACCCTGATTGAGAAGGATCAGTGCTAAGACACATTGGTCACATTTTATTAATTGTAAATGATCTAAAAACACTTTTAAAGTGTTAAATATGATGCTGGGTTGGGGTAATTTGATACTGAATGTACAACAAACAGCATGAGGAATGCTGAATTTTATCAGCAAAACCATCTTTAGTCTTTCAAGGTATCTATAATGGTAAACTAAAGATGTGGATAAAAACAAGACATTTGAGAATAATGTCACCTTGGCCTTTGACATTATATAGACCAAACAACTAATCAATTAATCGGGAAAATAATAAACAGATCAATCAACAGATCAATGCACCATGTAAAGAATCATTAGCTGCAGACCCAGAGACAACACAACAGGGGCAAAGGTAACCAGGCAAAGGTGGCAGGAGCTGGGTTACAGTGTGGGATGGTTATACATGCGGACAGTTAATGACTTGCTGGGTGTTGCTCAATTTTTCACTTCACAGGCCTTAATTTTCTCTCCTTCTTTGTGTATACCTCTCAGGATAAGCACACAAACACACACACACACAGACACACACACACACAGACACACACACACACACACACACACACACAAGGCAGCCACACACACACACACACAAACCCCTTCATCATCATAATGAAATACTGGTTGTCAGCAAGCAAGTGAAGCCATCCCTCAAAACAACAACAACAAAAAAAACAGGCATCAGCTCTGACTGCCCCATAAAACTGCAGGTCTAAAATCTATCATCTGCCA
>CM050221.1:37317500-37335000 GCA_027475355.1 Coilia nasus
CTCAGTACACAAAAGCAGGCGCACACACACTCCCCCACAGGGGATGGAGGCTGAGACACAGAATGAAACAAAGACACAGTGACAGAAAAAAATGAATGAATGGGAAAAAAGGTGTTTGTGGATGAGGGCATGTTCACCCACAGCCCATCTCCCATCTTAATTCACACCAACCCAGACAAGTCTCCCTAACCTCCTCACAAACACAAACACACACACACACACACACCCCGGACACCACAGAGAAACCACCTGCGTACTTGCCAGACATCACAGCGGAGAGTGAGGATCAGAAGACTACTCCCCCATCCCACCCACACCATCACCACAATTACTCCATCTCATCTGCTGTCAATCATCCGAAGCCACCCTCCCCGTCCACATCTCCCCTCATCCCTCACATACTCCTGCACTTCTTCCCTCTCTCTCTTCTCCCTCCCTCCTTCTCTAACCAATCTTTACCCCCTTACTCCTTCTTCATCTCCTACTCGCTTCTATTTGTCTGTACATCTCTTCTCCTTCCCTCCATCTCGTCATCCCTTACCCAATTTTCACTCCCTCTCTCTGTACCCCAATCTTCATTCAATATGTTTTTTTGTCCCTCCCTCTCTCTTTCAATGCCTCACACACTCTTTCACTCGTTACCTATGATCGTTACTTTCATCTGTTTTACTTCACTTTTCTTTGTTAACCTGCTTTCACTATCTCTCCACACACCTCTTTCTCTTGCTTTCTTCCCTCTCTCCAACTCCTTCCTTTTCTCATCCGACCTCCTGAGTTCTTGCGTGGGCATGACAGGCTGCACTGAATACTTAATAAATAAGGATCACAAATGTAGCCTTTACTGAAATAAAACAAAAGTTACAACAAGCGAATGACTCACCAACATCCACACTGTAATGATGGCAAAGTGCCTTGAAAGAACCTCAAAATAAAGTTGCATGCAGGCTATGCCAGCTACAGTTAGCTTACTTAATTTGTCAGCACTCTGGCAGCTAAAACCATTATTTGCCATTTCGTGTCCACATCAGTGTTGTCCTAATTTTATGTGACGCAGAGCACTAAGGATCTGACACTGCATCCATAAATTCATTATTTATTTATTTTCTTTCTAATGAAGACATATTTAGATTTCTTGAAAGACTCGGATATATTAAAAAATAAAGCTATTAAACGTCAGTCGGTATATTGTTTACCATATTACTGACATAATGCTCAAAAATGTTGCTGGTTCAAACCCCTGTGTTATTTTGTAATCCTTTTGGGACATTTTGACAGTGTTGCTGTTTGTCCATCCATAAATCCATCTATCCTTTTATTCATCCATCCATCCATCCATCCATCCATTCATCCATCCATTCATGCATCCATCTATCCTTCCATCCATTTATGCATCCATCTATCCTTCCATCCATTCATGCATTCATCTATCCTTCCATCCATCCATGCATGCATCCATCCATATTTATCTCTGCCTCCTGTCATACTACCACACTGTATACCAGTCTGTTCCTACTCACAAATACATCAAACCCTTATGACCTCCCACACAGCTGCAACCTGACCGGCTATGTGCTGCCTGGCTATTTACTCAAGGAGTCCATAAGGCATGACACACACGACAACAACAAAAAAAGAAAATGCTCCCCACTCTCCGTGGCGCGCACCTTGGCCACCCGCCGCCCCCCTTAAGTTTTCCAGTTGTCATGGCAGCCTGCTGCTGTGGTAACTGTCACACACAGGTCTGCTGCGGTGAGGCTCATGTGTAAACAAGCTGGCCAGCAAAACTAGGACAGCGCCACCATTCCCTGCGGGGTGTCTGCAGGAATGAGTCCACAGGGCTAGCTCATTTGTCTTCCTTGTTGTTGTTGTTGTTGTTGTTATTGTTGTTGTTGTTGGCAGCCTGTTGTTTGGAGTGGATGCTCTGCCACGGTAATCTGCGTTTATCCACTGAAAGTGTTAAGTGCTGCAGTGGGTGCATGGAGTGGCAGATCACCGTGGCAGCAGTCACGAGAGAGCCAATGGGCAGCTGAGTCCAGATGAAGTCGGGCTCACATCTGTGGGGAATTTTCCAAACACATGGATAAGCCGCAAGCCTGGCTACAGTAAATTACCTCAATGTGTTTGGTAAATCTATTAATAGGACAGCCTATTTGCTTTTTCTTCACAGGGGAATCAAGTCATGGTGCTCCTTCATTAGAAGCTTCCGCACTTACCCTGAGTTGACTCATGCAGTCTCGTTACTGGTTACTGATTCTGATTTTGAGCTAATCCTGCCACCTGGGAAGCAGAATGACACTGGTGGATAATACAGTGGTGTGTGTTTTGAAGTGAGTTAGCTGCATGTGTGAGAAAGTTAAAGTCCTAGTTTGTGTCATGTGCATGTATTTGTGTGTTTGTGTGTGAGAGAGTGTTTTTACATTAATTTGTCTGTATGCATGAAGAAATGTTTGTGTGTGCACGTTTTCTTGTGATTGTGTATGCCTGTTGAGATGTTTGTCGGTGCATGTATTGGTGTGGATGTGTGCATGTGTTTGCTTTGGTCTAATGTTTATGCATGAGGGTTTGCTGCTCTCTAGGGCATGTGTGGGTGTGTGTTGCTATCTTACCTGTCTGTCTGCTCCCATCTAAGATGTGTGTGTGTGTGCGCGCGTGTGTGTGTGTCAGCGGTACTTTGAGGTTTACTGGGGCAGGGGAGGAGTCTCAGACACACTGGGGACGTTTTCAATTAGCCTCCCGTGGTGCTGGCGTCTGTGCCCGAGATAAAACGCCCTGTGTGCCAACCGGTACTGCCATCCTGCCCACTCACTCACTCACCTTCACACACACACACACACACACACACACACACACATACACTTCTGTATGCCCTGCCAGCAGCCCCTGACAACAACCCAACAACCTTCGAGAGACTGACCTGCAGAGATCAGCAAGGGCACTGGCCTGCTTAGCATTTCCCCACACGGGTGATGCTGCACCTAGCACTCTGCCGAGAAGGAGCACAGGCAAGGAGGCAAATTGAGCACAGACAGTCTGTGTGAAACAGCGACAGGTCTGTCTACCATTACAAATGTGTTTGACTGGTGTTTTAATGTTGACAGGCACTGGCCTGAAATGTGTGCGAATAGGGTTGAGTCATTCACAGTGATTGGTGTAATGTCAAAATGTGTGTGAATACCGTTGAGAAAACCTGGTGTGACTTTAAAACGCATAGCCTATGATCATTGTTGCAAAGTTAAGGCTTGAATTATGTAAAAGAGCCCGGAGAGGGTTTGCCATTATTATTCTAACGCGCAAGAGATAATGAACAACATGGTGTCAAGATATCAGAATCAATTCGCCACTTTTCCTGCATCACCACCTCGCACATTAATGTGCAATGTGGAAGGTGGTTTGAGGTGAAAAATAGTGAATTGATATGCATATGTAACATGGTTCAGAACTGGAGCTGCTTCATAGTCTTCTCTCTCTCTCTCTCGCATGTATAAAAATAACACATTATAAAAATATGTCAGTTTGGCAACAGGAGAATAAACGAAGTAGGTGTAAGAACATAAATTGAGCTATTGATTTGACATGAAGAAGAGACTTACTGATGCTCATAACCATGTCGAGACAGGACCAAGGAGATAAGTGAATGTAACACACTATTTGTTTTATAACATTTTTTACAACATTAGTGAGGAGTTATCGTTAATTTCAGACGGCGGCCTTAGTCTGTCTTAGAGGATGCCACAGCTGCAGACGTCTGAGCGGAGCGGGATTCTGATGAGCAGTCTACAGCCAACTCTCCATGTGTGGGGCAGCAATTAATTCACACAGACACACACACACACACACACACACACAAACGCGCGCATGCACCCATACGTGCACACAGACACAGACACACACACACTCGCGCACACACACACAGACGGAGTCCTCACCCACCCACCCACCCACCCACACGTTGCCTAGGTAAGACTGTGACGCATTTCGCTGTCATCACCCGCCAACTCCACCACATGTATGCAAGCAGCTAGTCTCCCACCTGCATACATGCCCACACAGAGACGGAGTCCTTACCCACCCACACACACACACACACACACACACACACGCCTCCCTGCGCTGCAAGGGCAGTCAGAAGGGTCTTTGTCCTTCAGCGAGAGCCAGAATTCCCTGCCCTCAGCCGAAGCAGCGTAGACAAAGGGGGAAGGCGGGAGGGAGGGGGGACACCACTGTACCCCAGACAACAGTGTACTCGCTCTCCTATTCTCTGCAGCTTATGAGAAATGATGTATGCAGTGTATGACCCATGCATGCCCTGTATTAGCCTTTTAATGGCCACAAAATAGGCCGTCATAAATACATACTAGGGCTGTCAACGAATATTCGAAATTCGAATATATATTCGAATAGTTTTTTAAAAAAGGAATTCGAAGGTGAAAGTTAATATTCGAATGTGAAAAAAACGTGCACTTGCGCTTTGAAATGTCGAAGGCAAAAGAAATACTCGGTGTCTGCTTAGTGAGAGTAAAAAAATCCGCCCACACGGTAAATTCCATGGCAAACCAATAAAAATGAGGACATTTACATCACTTTATAAAAAATAAACTTTGGGCTCTGGGAGATACCCTCACGTCGCCCAGATGGCGAAGAAATATCTTTCCATCCCCGGATCTTCAGTGCGCTCTGAACGCGTCTTTTCCTCCGCTGGGAATATAGTAAATAAAAAGAGATCGGCGCTGGCCCCTTCAAATGTGGACTATCTTGTGTTTTTGGCAAATAACCTGTAGGTCTTCAGGCCAATAAGACCCGACGGTGACAGTTTTTCTTTTTTATACAAGTACCAAGAATGTAAGTAGCCTTTTCGTTTTTAATAGCGCTTTATTTTTTATGAACCTCAGGGTAAAAGTTCTTTGTTGTCACATTTGTCGGAATTGTGTGCCTCGTTTTATTTAACGTTACAGTTTCATGCACTTCAGGCTTGCACTGGTTTGTTTATTTAAAGTTTCATGTCAGGGAAAAGTGTCATGTTTAGGCCTACCTCACTACAGCTCGCTCAGAGCATTCCAGGTTTTAAAAAAAACGTGCGCAGAGAGCGTGAGGCTGCGGGCGAGAGAGAAAGAGCGAGTGAGAGTGAGCGTGCGGTCTTGGCAAATATTTTTTTGATTTACTTGTTTTGTGTAGGTAATGCATTCTTAGATATGTTTAAATAAACTACCTATACAAGTAGTTATGTTTCTTTGTATTAATTTGTCCTGTTATTGACGTAATGCGCGTCATTGACAAAATGTGCAACCTGTTGTTCGAATAGTTCGAATATTCGTGTTTTATTTGGAGCGAATATTCGAAAATCATTTTTGAGCAATGTTGACAGCCCTAATACATACACAGACAAACGTGGACATACATACTTACACATGCACACAAATGAACATGCATACAAACAAGAGACACCTGAACATTAGTGCTTCTACCAGCTTCCACATTGCTCACCTCTAATGCTCACAACAGACTTTCTGTAGTTTACAGTACATGCCCATGCACACATACTGTACATACATTCACCCATGCACACACTCCAGTATATAGAGGAGAGGGATAACAGCTGGACAGCACTGTGTGTGTGTGTGTGTGTGTGTGTGTGTGTGTGTGTGTGTGTGTGTGTGTGTGTGTGTGTGCACTTCAGAGTTGCATAGCTCTAGCTTGAGCTGAGACGTGCAGGCATGGTGCAGTTTTATTGAGGTGCGGTGACCTCCGCCAGTGACGCAGAGAGCTGGGAGGGAGTTCAGGGCTAGAGAAGAGGGAGAGACATGCTTGGAGAGAAAGAGAGAGAGAGAGAGAGAGAGAGAAAGTGAAAAAGAAGGAGACAGAGACAGAGAGAGAGGGGGGGGGTGAGAGAAAGATAAGGAAAGAGGGAGTGAGAGAGAGTAAGTGAGTGAGTAAGTGAGTGAGTGAGTGAGTGAGAGAGAGAAACAGAGAGAGAGAGAAAGATAAAGAATAAAAATGAGTTTGGGGTTGAGTCTGTGTGTGAGTGTGTGCCTGTGTCCATGTCTGCATGTGATTTTGAGGGTGTGCACAGCAAGTGGGTTGCTCTTCTCATCAGGTATGCACTGAGAGTCATCTCTGCAGCAAACAATCACCCTAACAATTGTGCGCGCGCGCACACACACACACACACACACACACGAAGTTACAAACACACAGGGTGAGAATACAGGGCATTCATATTTACATACATTAATATACATACAATGCAAATATGGAACAGAAAATACAAACTCTCCAACTCTCTCTACACCACACACACACACTAACATCAAAAATGCTGTAGAGGTGCATGGTAGACTGTGACAAGTGCATCAGCCAGCAAAATACCATTTCGTATACTCATAGCCCATACGGGCAACACAATGTGTAACACAGCAGGACGGTTTTACACACACACACACACACACACACACACACACACACACACACACACACACACACACACACACACACTCCCATCTCTCAGTCAGCTGTAAGCACAGGACAAAGACCTAAGCAAGCCGCATTGCATAATAAGACATGCAGACATGCACACACACCAGAGAAAAAACCTTTCAACATATAAATATGTCTGGTTGGAGTAGACACGCAAAAAACAGACACACACTCATACACACGAAGATGCACGTGCACACACACACACACACACACACAAACCAAATTTCTGGTAAACCCCTGAGAGTGCTCTTATGCTGCAAGGGGAGATTCCGGGAGATTAAAACAGTTATTTAACCAAATCTGTTTTCCACAGAAACAGATAGAAAAGAGGATGTGATAGAAGAATGGAAGAAAATAGAAGAATGCATGGCACATGCAGAAGGAGGAATGACACAAAGACAAAGGAATATCTGGAGACAGACATGCTTTATAGACATTTACTCTCTCTCTCTCTCTCTCTCTCACACACACACACACACACACACACAACAACAAGAGAAACAATAACAATAACGTCACCTGCCTTTTTTAAACCTACAGACTCCATAGGCATGCCAACACACACACACACACACACACACACACACACACACACACACACACACACACACACACACACACACACACACACACACACACACACACACACACACACACACACACACACACACACACACACACACACACACACACACACACCCACAGGCTTCCTGCAGTATCAGTCTTTATGCAACACAAAGCTCCACCCTCTATCTGATGGTCTAATCCCCTCAGCTCCTGGGGATAAGTCATAGCCTGCCCCTGTGCTATGTCAGGGTCAAAGGTCAGCTATCAGTGCCTATTCCTACCACTGCCACAACATGCCACTCCCAGCCTGGCTCTGGCTCTCGATGATGTCACACAGCAGGTGCCAGGGCAGTGGTGAGGGCGACAGAGGTCAAAGGGGAAGATCAAACATGAAGGTGCCCATGATGCAGTGGCACACACTACATACAGTGAATATGTGCGCGCGCGCACACACACACACACACACACACACACACACACACACACACACACAGAGCGTATATGCGCACACACACACATACAGAGAGCTACATAGGGACGAATGTACACAGAAAAACACACACACACCTATATGTGCTCACATAAAGAGTTATATGCCCACACAAATGCGTGCACACAGACTCACATAGACACGCACACTAGCTCTTGGCTAGCAAGAGTCTTGGCTCTAAGTGAAGTCATTAAATGTTAAACCTTGAAAAAACCTTTAGATCTGCTCCTTCTGGCTCCATTCCTCGATAGCCTCTTTTTGTGTGTGTGTGTGTGTGTGTATGTGTGTGTGTGTGTGTGTGTGTGTGTCTGCGTCTTAGAGAAAGCAGGCCAGCACCATGAGCTTTGGGAGGGAGAAGGGAACCCCAACATATCCTAAGCTTCCCTACCAGTGTTCCCATTTGGGAGCTACAGCAGTCCAGTGTGTGTGTGTGTGTGTGTGTGTGTGTGTGTGTGCGTGTGCGCGAGAGAGCGAGAGAGAGTTATTACTTAATGCTCAGAGCCTCAGCGGATCAGCATAATGTCAGTGCCATCACTGCACCATCCTAACATGGGAGATGGGAGAGAAGACAAAGTGGTAGAAAAAGACAGACACACACACACACACACACACACACACACACAATATGTGTATGGTGTAACTTGGGCATCGATTTCACTAAACCAGCTTTTTTCCCTATTCTTGTTTCCTGCCAACAGTTTCTGATAACATCCCTCCCTGCTTTGTGTGTGTGTGTGTGTGTGTGTGTGTGTGTGTGTGTGTGTGTGTGTGTGTGTGTGTGTGTGTGTGTGTGTGTGTGTGTGCGTGTGTGTGTTATTGTCCATATCTAATCCTGACAGCAGGAATGGATGTTTCAGCTGCCCAAATCATCCCGCCAGCTGTTCTACGGCAGACTGGCAGGCCTCACACACACATACAACCTTTCTTGCTGCACCTTAATATTGTTGTGTGTTGTCAGATTTATGTATGATCCTACATAAAGGTTTTAAATGTAAAACACACCTGCTGTAACAACATGGATGTGTTCTATGTTAAAATAAGCCCTCTGGCCCACCTTGGCTGTGCAGTTTTTACAATGCATCCATGTGGACCAAAGAGGTGTGTTAGTGTGGAGAGGTGTGTTAGTGTGGAAAGGTGTGGTAGTGTGAAGTTGTGTGGTAGTGTGGAGAGGTGTGGTAGTGTGGAGAAGTGTGGTAGTCTTGTGGTATAGTGTGGAGACGCCCCCCCCAGAATCGCAAACACATACAAACACCACTGTCAGTCATAAAAGGCCTTTTGAACCGCCCCACAGCTGTCCTGCAAACCATTTAGGCCATCGATCTCTGACAACACACACACACACACACCATGCTAACTGCTGCTGACCGCTTATATAACCTCACTTGAGTTACACTTTCAGCCCCTAGGTCCATCCCTTGGCTTGAATCTCAGGCATCGCCTTTCAATAATAGCTGATAAGTGGCCTCACTGTCAGGTCACATTACGTTCTCCATCATATTGCATAAGGAGTCCCAGTCTCCATACAAATAAAGGGAAAGGCAGAGGAATGAAGCACTACAGCTCATTTATATATTATATATATAAAATATAAATTGTGCCGTCACACCCTGCAGGTTGTCTACAATGTTTAAAAGATAATTTCATCTATACTTTAGCGTGTTTGCATGTGTGTGTGCGTGCATGTGTGTGTGCGTGCATGTGTGTGTGTGTGTCCTCCTGTCCAGGAATACGGCAATAGGATTGTCTATGTATAAACACACATTGTCCAGTACCTACTCACAATAAAAAATGATCTGCATCCAAATATGGGGGGTGGGGTGACATCTGGGATGGCTGATGGCTGATGAGCCTGATGGTGATGGAGGTAATCTCTCTTACTGTAACTCCATAGCATATGACCCACTATGGGCACTGGGATGGGCATGTGTTTGATACTCACGTGGGAGAGAGAGTGTGTCTCTTAATGCATCATATCACTTATCAGTTTGTGTGTTTATGCATGTGTGTGTGTGTGTGTGTGTTTGTGTGTGTGAGTGTGGATGTGTGTGTGTGTGTGTGTGTGTGTGTGTGTGTGTGTGTGTATGCGTGTGTATGCGTGTGTGTCTGTGTGTACATGTCTGCCTACAGCTGCTGTGTGTATGCATACATGCATATGTTATTTTGTGTGTGTAGGTATTTGCAGAAATGCTTGTTCGTGTGTGTGTGTGTGTGTGTGTGTGGCCACTGAGGTCCTCTTAATACTGTACTTTAATCTGAGGCAGAAGAGGACAGGGCTGCACAGGAGAGGGGACAGCATCTCTGGCAGAACTCCCACTTAGGGGATTTGAGTGAAATCAATTTTTATATTCTCTCACTATCTCTCTCTCTCTCTCTCTCTCCTTCTCACTCTGAATTAAACCTTAAGCTGCCATGGCCATCCTTTGACACGCAGTGGAGTGAGGGACCAGAAGTACCTCAGCGTTCTCTCAGCAGGAGAAAGGTGGGCAAAAAAATGTGTGAGGAACACAATTCATAGGAGATTTGCATTTTAATTCGTCCTCAAAGAATGCACACTGACTGAGCTCCATCTCCTGCTTTTTTCACACACACACACACACACACACACACACACACACACACACACACACACACACACACACACACACACACACACACACACACTCCCTCTGTATCTGTCCTTCTCACTATTTCTAAATTCAATTCTTATGTTTTTTTTTGCATGAATTGGTTAAAAAAACTGTGTTGTCTGGGCAGAGACAGAAAGCGAAAGAGATTAAGAGATTACCATAACATATACAACGAAACAGCAACCAAACCAGATCCATGAGCATGTCCACCCACCCATTCATCCCACCCACTCATCTGAGTGCAGTGGATTGAATGGTCAAGGTGGCATGTGAGACAGTGTCTAGATCTATTTCCTTTACAAAAACACAAATAAATAGACAGAGTAGGACATAGATTGGGTTAGTTCACCTTGGCCCACAGAGTTCAGCTGCACACATTGCTTCCCTGGCACCAAGGATGCAGTAAAGGACATATTGAACCGAAAGGCATCAAATAAACAGAGGCCTTCAAATAAACATAGGGCTCTCTATGCCCCATACAGTCTCTGCAGGGCTATGCCTTGACAGGGGAAGTTTGCAAGGTGTGAGTTTTTTAAACATTGTATAAATAATGTCAAATAAACATAGGGCTCTCTATGCCCCATACAGTCTCTGCAGGGCTATGCCTTGACAGGGGAAGTTTGCAAGGGGTGAGTTTTTTAAACATTGTATAAAAAGAATGTGTATTATATGTACGATCAATGTACAATTCTAAAATTCCACATTGTATGTTATAGACCACAACATTTTTCCTCCTTCATTATCCTCCCCATATTTCAGTCGCGCTGGTGTGACGTACACCTACAAAGGTTAATTGTGATCACCTTTAGAGTAGGAGTTGGGGTGATAGAGAGAGAGAGAAAGAGAGAGAGAGAAGGGAGAAGAGAGAGAGAGAGGAAGAGAGAGTGAGTGCGTGTGTGAGAGAGAGAGAGGAAAGGAAGAAAGACAGAAAGAGAAAGGAAAAAAGAAAGAGAGAGAGAGAGAGAGAGAGAGAGAGAGAGAGGTCTCTTCAATGGTCTTCATTAGTCTGCCTATTCCTGTGCCTACCTGTCTGACTGTGTATCCATCAGTCTGTCCATCTGTCTAAATGTCTGCTTTTCTGTCCATCTGTCAGCCTGTCAAGGGTATGAGAAGCTTGTTCACATGAGTTATGCTGAGTAAGCTTTTGTTGATTTCCCATGACTCTGCACTATTAAAAACAAAATTCCCTGTAACAGAATACAGAAGCTAGACTAGACACACACACACAAACACATGCACACACACACACACACACACATAGACACACACACACACACACAGTGCAGTGTATTAGATTAATCAAAATGTAATTATGATGAGCTTAGCATAGCTATGTTAGCTATGGTTCCTTGATCCACTAGTATAACCCCCTCCTCTGCTTAAAACATGTGAGTGTGCAATTAGCAGACTGCCAACATGCCTGCTTCTCTGAACACACACACACACACACACACACACACACACACACACAGTAGTAATGTCTATTATGCCTTGCCACACATACAAAGATACGCTGATGTACAAATCACTCCCAAACAACACACATACACACCTTCCGGGATGCCATGATATTCCCATGTGTGCGTGAAATCAGTCTCTCTCTAAACATGACAAAAATAAAATGACATAAAGATGGACAGACTGATAGAGAGACAGGAAAGCGGATGAGAGATAGTGGACAAAGAGAGACCACCTCCTCTAATTCTGTACCCCCTTGTATTTTTCGATACCATACCCTAAAGTGCACGAAATATCATGTCAACAAAACACTTAAAATTTGAGACAATTTCAGGGAGATGTCCGACTTAACCCAGGGGTTAAAAAACCTATAGCATAACACACAGTGCAGTGCATGTAAGCTTCTTTAGAAGGGATCCTATGAAATCTGCTTCATTTGTCCAGGGCGGAAGAGTCATGAGAGAGTGATCTATCCGCCCCACCTCCATATTTCTCTCTCCTGGGCGCTGGGGGTCTCCGGCCTGCCAGCAGAGTGTGTGCCCAGAGCTCCTTACAACGGAGACTCTTAAGCACTTATCACCCTCCCACGGAGCAGCCTGCAACACTAGCAATACTTGCGAATGGGGGAGAGAAGGTTACTGAGACGGAGCGGTACAGTGAGTGAGTGAGAAAAATGGAGAGAGATGTGCTGGTGAGAGCAGAAGAGCCAGAGAGAGGGATAGAGACAAACAGAGAGAGAGAGAGAGAGAGAGAGAGAGAGAGAGAGAGAGAGAGAGAGTGAGAGAAAGAGAGTGTGAGAGAGAGAATGAGAGAGACAGGGAGAGAGAGATGAGGGGGAAGAGGGAAGGAGCAAGACAGACCAAGAGGGAGAGAAAGAGAAAGAGACAGAGAGTGAGAAAAAGAGATAAGGGGGAGAGGGCGGGAGCGAGAGCGAGAGTGATGGAGGGAGGGAGAATAAGGTTGCTGGACATGTTCTTGCTTGCTACTGTTTAGGTTTTTTCCTCAGCATTTCCTGACAGTAAGGTGAAAAGGGTAGTGCTGCAGTCTGTCCAGCCTCTGGAGGACAGACACACACCCCTTACTGTCACCTCCAACACACACACACACACAAACACTTTCCCATCACACAACCTGTGACATTTAACACCATACGCAGACATTCATAGACGACATGAGTTATACCTGCTTGCTGTCACTCTCAGCAATACTGCTCAAACCCTTTATGGACACATAACTACATACACATACACACATACACACACACACACACGTGTGTGTTTGTGTGTGTGTCTATATATGTAAATATATACAAACAGAGAGACATAGAGAGAGAGATAGAGATAGAAAGGAGAGATAGAGAGAGAGAGAGAGACAGACAGAGCGATACACACATAGGCAGGCACAAACACACCCCCCGAGGGCAGATGAGCGCTCCCTACTCTCTAGGTCATGTGGACTCCCCTGCAGGTGCACGAGCGTGCAAGCGCACCCCGGCAGGACGGGCGAGTCGAGGTCATGAGACGAGGGTGTGCGGCAGCCCTGCAACCCGAAACTCCGCTTGGGAGAGGGAGGAGCGGGGAGGACGGAGAGGAGCACAGGAGACGAGGGGGAAAAAAAAGAACGAGTGTCCAGCGGAACATTTTTTTCCCTCCTGCTCAGCAGTTTCCAGCTGCTGCCACCCGCCCCTGTGAAAGCCTTTCATCTCCCGAAGCCCCGCCCCCGCTGTCGCCATGGACACGATAGGGTCACGTTTCCAGGTCATGCCACCGACCCCTTGCTGGTGTGTGTGTGTGTGTGTGAGAGAGAGAGAGTGTGAGTGTGGGTTGTTATGGCCTGGCAGTCACAGCATCAACACGGGATCATGAGAAAGACTGATTGGGCATTCAATGTCACAGGCTAAACAGCCAGTACCCTTTCAACTGCAGCCTTAAGAGTTGTTGTGGAAGTTAGGTTCCTTGCCAGTTACGCTAGCAGTACATGACACCTGAGCTGCAGCACTTACATCTACAAGGTGACCGGCATGACCTTTTAATTGAGTGTGTGTGTGTGTGTGTGTGTGAGACTGTAAGATCAGGACAGTATAAAAACTGAGCAGAATTAAGTAATGAAATTGAAAGTAATCAAATTCTTTCTTTCTTTCTTTCTCTCTCTCTCTCTCTCACACACTCACACACACATGCAAGTTACTAGACTATGAGCCGAAAAGCCACTTGACATCATGCAACATCAACCCATCTACATTTTGCTTTCCCAACACGTACGTACACACACACCAATGAAGGCATTGCTACAGTTTACCTCAGAAAACAATCCCTGTCTGACCAATCTGGGTGTCATCGCATGCGTTTTTAAATACACGGCCGGAAACATTACTTTGTGACAAAACATGAACACACAGCATAAAAATACCTCTGACTTCCTGCACACCACCCCCCATTCCTACAGGGAGAAAAGCTCTTTACTGCAACCTGTAGTACAACATGCATGAAGAAACACACACACACACACACACACACACACACACACACACACACACACAGCAGATAGTACCACCTAAGAAATCTCAGTGTGCCTTTGTGCACAGAGAGTAAAAGAGGCAGAATGCGAAGGAGAAGGAGAAAAAAAAACAGAGAAAGACAGACACAGAGAAAGCAGACAAAACAGTGAGTTGCAGAGACATAGAGGAATAGTAGAGATGCAGGGAGGAAGGGAGAGAGGGAGAGAGAGATGCAGAAAGAGAGAAAGCCAGAGAGAGACAGCGAGAGAGAGACAGAGACAGAGAGAGATTGAGACAGAAAGACAGAGAGAGAAAGAGACAGAAAGGTAGAGAGAGAGAGAGAGAGAGAGAGAGAGAGAGAGAGAGAGAGAGAGAGAGAGAGAGAGAGAAGACATAAGGTCATGTGAGGGGCCCAGGTGAGCTGCAGGGCCTGTGACAATGGGGTCGGCCCCGCGGAGGCCCTGAGATCACATCAGCACTGCACCACACGCAGCAGCAGTGAGACAGGGTCCCCAGCGCTCAGCTCTGATTAACACACCGCACACGGCACAGCACTGCACTGGGGCCTGACGGAGCACTTACATAACAGAGGAGAGGAAGAGGGGAGGGGCAGAGACAGACAGACAGACAGAAGAAAGGTAGAGAAAGAGAGGAAGAGTGATGGAGAGGGGCACAGAGAGAGAGGGTAAAGACAGAGGGAGATAGAGAAAAAACAAAAAAAGGAGAGACAAAGAGACCAATCAACAGCTAAAATGCATGAATGGTGTGAGAGGAAAAAACAAAAAAAAGATGTGTGAAGTGATGCAAAGAAAAACATCAGGAGGGCAAAATCCAGAAAATACAGAAAGATAAAAAAAATAATCGACAGAAAGCAGAGCAGAGAAAGGTAATGACAGAAAGCATAGCAAAGAGTGTGTTGAGAGTAAAAGTGAGAAAGAAAGGGTGACAGAAAACAACAAAGAAAGAGAAAAAGTAAGGCAGCTCAATGATGCATGCTTTATTCCTGCTTTATTCCTGCCCTCTGTTGTGGATGTGGATGTAGATGTGGGGAAAAAGAGAAAAAAGCAAACTGCAGTAAAGTAAGAAAGCTATCCAAAGATCCACCAATGCAGAGAGAGAGAGAGAGAGAGCGGTATGGTGAAAGAACAGAGCAAGAGAGGTGAAATAACATAAGGGTAGAGAGAAAAAAACAAAATAGATAGCATAATAAAGTGTATTGAGAGTAAAACTGACAGAAAAAGAGAATGACTGAGAGAGCTCAATCATGCATGCTTTATCACAGCCCTCATGTGTGGCCCTGTGGATGTACTGTATACTATGAAAGCATGCCTTTCATAAGAACACTAGACAACACTGCTAACAAACAAAAGCAACCGCTCAATGCTTTCGCTAAAGATCACTGGCCACATGAGAAGAGGTACACATGCCAATTATACAAAGAATCAGAGAAAGAGAGGAAGAGAGTGGTCTTGAAACCCTTCCTTTCTACACACACACACACACACACACGCGCACACACACACACACACACACACACACACACACACACACACACACACACACACACACACACACACAGACAGGAACTATAGACACCTGATGAAGTGTTGGTTAAAAAGCCTGTTCGTAGCTCTAAAGTGAAAATGGAGAGTAGATTTCCGCATTCCACATCGGCTTTCTCATGTGGGGCAGGCGGATCGATGCTGGGCCAGACCCACGGACTGTGAGGAGAGGGAGGTGAGGAGAGGGAGGTGAGGTGAGGGGAGGGAGGAGAGGGAAGTGTTAGGAGAGGGAGGTGAGGGCAGGTGAGTGTGAGGAGAGGGAGGTGAGGGGAGGGAGGTGAGGTGAGGAGAGGGAGGTGAGGGGAGTGGAGTGTGAGGAGAGAGAGGTGAGAGGAGGGAGGAGAGGGAGGTGAGGAGAGGGGACTGTATAGAGAGGGGAGCACTGATCTATACAGCCAGGGCTTCACAGCCTCACGTGTGCCTGCAGCAAACACAGTGACTCACATTTCAATGCCACTGAGGGAAAATAAAAAAAAAATCAATGGGACCCCTCTTTCTCTCACTCCCAAACACCCACACACCTATCCTTTCTTTTGTGCATCACCTGAATAGTATATCTATGGAGTGCATGGTCTAGCTTCTCAACTGGTCACAAGAGATGCTAGTACGAAGTTCCTGAGTTACCTTTAAACAGGAAGCAAACCATGAGACGTGTGTTTTGGAGCTGTACTGTACAGCAGGTCAGGACGAGGGGCGTGTCTATGCACAGAGCACGTGATGTAAACGATGCACTAAGAGAGCACATTACAGCCCAGATGAAGTGTGACGACGGGGGAATTTAACCTACATCTGGCCTCGTTATATAAGGGCCACACCGGATGGACTGGAAGCACACTGGCAGGCACAGAGCTGAGAGTGAGGGATGGAGAGAGAAGGAAATAAAGAGAGACGGAAGGGGGGGGCAGGGAGGGAGGGGGCAAACGACAAGGAGTAAGTAAGGAGAGGGGGTAAACAAAGGAAGAGAAGTGAGTGAGGAAATGAGGAACAGAATGAAGAAAAAGAGAAAGTGACTGAGAAAAAGAGAATGAAAGAGCATGAATGAGGAGAAGAGAGAAAGAAAAAAAAAAGAAAAAAGCAAGAGTAAAAGATCAGCCAGAGTTAAGGTTGACCCACTTCTACTCCATCCACCCACCCACCTCTCTCTCTCTCCCCCCTCTCTCTTAGTTAAACAACTGTGTCATACACCGGGTGAAACATAATAAATAAACAAGTGTACAAGTGGGTCACTGGAGAAGTGAGCTTAAGAAGCATAGCCCTGTCTGAAGCTGTCTGATGATGCAAAAGAATCCAGGTGTGTACTGGAACCTTTGGATTGTTGAAGTGTGATGTTGCTATGTAAGTACTTACCATCAAGTTAGTGCTAAGTTAATGAACCGCACTTGGACCACCATGCCCTGGACTGTTTAGAAGAATGAGAACCTACACGAATATCAACGTCCAACATTTCAACAAGCTGTCTACACACATTTACTCTTGCAATGGTGTGCAAAAGAAACATCCCAGCCTTGTATACCAGTGCTTGAACCTCTGTCACAGCGAGGGGCAGCTGCCACCAGCCCTGCCCCACCGCAGTCTGTGTGTGTGTGTGTGTGTGTGCGTGTGTGTGTGTGCGTGCGTGCGTGTGTGTGCTTCTGTGCGACCCACAAAGAGTCCCTGAGGCAGGGTAGCCCCACACACACACACACAATCCCTGAGGCAGTCTAGCCACACACACACAGGGACAAACACTTGTGCCATCCTCACTTCTGCAGCTGTCCTGTTGCTCAGCCAGTATGGGGGCATTGACTCAATGGACCCGTCACCGATAATGTCCCCCCCAGGGGTA
>CM050221.1:37340000-37370000 GCA_027475355.1 Coilia nasus
TTAAGAGAGCTTGGCTGAAGGACCCAAGGCTGATGGTTTTTTTCTAATTTATGAAGACTTAATTCTCTTCTGAGGGCAAGGTAGAGCAGAGCAGGAGAGGGGGTTGAAGAAAGGAGAGAGGAGGGGAGCAAGGACTGGCATGCTGGATGGAGGATGGAGGAAAAGTAAGAAAGAAAAACAGCAAAAGAGAGAGAGAGCGAGAGTAAGAGCAAGAGAGAGAGAGAGATAAGAGAGGGAGGGAGGGAGGGAGCCTTGAAACAACCTGACAGTGATCCCAAGGTCCCCTACCTTCCCTTCCATATAAAAAAAAAAAAACTCCATGCCTGCATCCAACACCACCCACTCCCCACTCCCCAGCGCACCTTTAGACGTCCTCCCGGTGGAGGACGGCCAGAACCATCTCAACGGCCGGCAAGCCTGCAGCGGGGGCGGGGGCATGAGGGTGGGAGGATGGAAAGAGAGGGAGAGAAAAAGACAGAGAAAGGGAGAGAAAAAGACAGAGAAAGAGACAGTGGTAGAGAGAGAGACACACACATACACACACACACACAGCAAATAGAGACAGAAGAAGACAGACAAAGGAAAACACATGCAGAAGAGAAATTGAGAATTGAGAGAGAGAGACAGAAAGAGAGGGAAAGAGAGAGAGAGAGTAGATAAGCAAGCATGCAACCAAATGAAAGAAAAAAAGAAAGAGAGGACCAATAAAAAAGGAAAGGTTCAGGACCAAAAGGAAGAGAGAAGGGGAACGAAAGGCAGTGTAAGTGTGTGCATATATGTGTGTGAGTGTGTGTGTGTCTGTGAGTGTGTGTGTCTGTGTGTGTGGGGGGGGGTTAGAGGTGGAAGGGGTGCTGTGGTGTGGCTCTGGGGTCAGGTGCCACGGTCGCACGGCTGCCGGGAAGAAGCCCCCACTGATATCAAGTGGCCTGCCGCCTGCCGGCACTTCAAAGGTGGTGGGTGGGTGGGAGTGTCGGGAGGAGGGGTTGCGGGGCACCTTCCAGCGCCTTCTTTCCGTTCCGTCAGCGTTTCTGTGTGCCCGGAGCGGAGCGGAGGCGAGCAGAGGAGTGGGGGCAGCTCTGACACTGCGGAAAAATGGATCTGAGAAGAACACCTTCAACCAGGAGACACCCATTAGCACTGCTAACCAAACCCACCCATTAGCACTGATAACCAAACCCACCCATTAGCACTGATAACCAAACCCACAGGCATTTCACCTTCCACACACACACACACACACACACACACACACACAGAAACAGACAGATAGATAGACACACACATAAAGACAGATAGATATACACACACACACACACACACACACACACACACACACACACACACACAAAGACAGATAGATATAGATATACACACACACACACACACACACACACACACACACACACACACACACACACACAAAGACATACAGATACACACACATAGACACTGACAGATAGATACACACAGACGCATACATACAGAAAAAGACAGATACAAATTCACACAGAAATGCAGATACACACATGCAGAAGAACCAGATAAATGGACAGACACACAAACACACACACACCTACAAAACAGATATACAGGCACACATACACAGAAATAGTCAGATAGATACACACCACATTCACATATACACACAAAAAAAGGGAAAATAGGGAAAAGACCTTTGTATACCAACAGACTGAGGCCTGAAGGTCAGGTGGTACCATTAATGCAAATAAGGGCAATCCCACAGAGACATATGCACACACACACACACACACAGATGGATGGATTCTACCTTGAAAACTCAGGGACACGCATGCATGCATGCACACAAACACACACATCCCATGTACACGCATGGAAACACACAGATGAATTCTACTATAAACTCAATGACACACACATTCACCCACACGCACACACGCACACACACAGACACACACACACACGCACACGCACACACACACACAAAAGCACTATGGCACAAATCCAACACAACTGAAGTGACCTTGCCCATGCGTAACAAATCAGACTGCACCAAAACAAGTTTATTCTCCCGCCCGTCATCACAAACACGGCATGAAATCAGTGCCCCACAGTCAGTGATGCCCACATGCTCCACGCAAAGGTCATTGTAGACCATTGTTTTACATTGAAGCTAGTGTGACCAAAGGAAATAAAAAGAAAAAAAAAACATGGAGCCAATCCCAGCTTGGCCAGGAAATACATGTATGTCTTACAATAACCTGCCGCTTCACAAAAAAAAAAAGAGAGAAGAGTTTCACTGTCTGTGACAGCGAGCTATTTCTGGTGTAGTGTGTGTGTGTGTGTATGTGTGTAATGATACAGGCCAGCACAGTCCCACAACGGCTAGCCTAGCGCGTGGCACTGGGAGACCTGTGTACGGAAGCTTTCCATCTCTCCACAGAGTGACTTCATGCTTCCAAAATACATCCATGGACCTGTAGGTAGACTGACGCATGAGGAGAACCTCTAAGTTTAGAAACCAGATCAGTCTACCAGTGTGTGTGTGTGTGTGTGTGTGCTGTGGTGAGGTCATTGTTGAAGTCTTCCATAATCACAACAGAGAACTGAAAATAATCGTTAGCTCTATAGAAAGCCTAGGCAGAAGTCCAAGTATGAACTAAGAAAAACCAAATGCAACTTTGCAACCAGGATTCTTCCGATCACGTTTTTTCCAGATGCACCCTTTCCAACCTTACTGCCTTCTCCAGGGTATACCTTATACGGACCTGTTACTATACAGAGCCAAATGTTGCCCCTGAAACTGTATTAAGCACAGATCTTAAGTCCACTGTGCAGGACAGGTATAACCTCATGTCCTCATTTGTCTTTATTTACACACAACCCGTGACCTGCAGCCGCACTGATGCTTCTATCAATCAGGCAGATACGCTGTAGGTTTATGCACAGACTGCCAGCATCATGTGTAAAAACAAATACCAATATTTTTGTCACTGTGGGTCAGACAGCAATATGTGGCCTGTTATACTCATTTATTACCTGGTCCACTGAAGGGGACTGACCAGGTATTGCAATGACCCTGTGTGTGTGTGTGTGTGTCTGTGTGTGTGTGTGTGTGTGTGTGTGTGTGTGTGTGTGTGTGTGTGTGTGTGTGTGTGTATGTGTGTGTATGTGTGTGTATGTGCGTGTATGTGCGTGTATGTGCGTGTATGTGTGTCTGTCTGTCCACCCGAATTGCAATGACCCTGTCCGTTCACATGGGGGACCAGGTTGCCATCTCTGATTGCATTTATTTATCATGTTGTGGTGCTGTAAGATGTCGGTCAGGGTCCTGAATGGCTAATCCTCATTTCTTTTGCATCTGTCCTTAGGCACATTTTTGATTTGCTTATTCACTAAACTGCATTATCTTAATTGCTAGCGTTTCCATTTGCCCAACCCTACACTTACACTAACCCGAATTACCCTCCCTTGTTTAGTCCCCCTTACTTTAATAAATCTAGTTTTGATTACTATAGCCCTGCATGTGGCTTTCCTTTTTATGCTGTGTTTGCCCTTAGCCAGGCATACGCAACATCTTGTAATAGTAAACAGTATGCCAGGGGAAAAATATGCCGCACTAAATAAACATACCAGCGCAAGAACATGGAAAGTGTGTTTACAAAAGTTCTCAGTGAGCACACACATTTCACCCAGAGCTGTTGCAGAGGCCATGTGAGAGATTGGAAAGGGATTATTATTGAGGTCCTCCTGCCACACACAGCCAGCCCTGCATAAAGACACACACACACACACACACAGTAGTGCACTGCTATCCTTATGGGGACCTCCCATTGACTTCCATTATAATACAACTAAAGAATGTTAAAGGTGTACTTCCATCATGTTTTCATTAATTTTGCGGTGTTCTCTAGTATTAATAATTGCCCTGTGCGCTGGTTTAAATGAAAAAAATGTTCTAGTGCTTCTGTTTCAGGCTGTTTTAGTTTGGTGGAGGGGCCGGGAGAACGACACGATTTCACCAGAGGCGTGACACGCTCCCTGCAGCTTCCTTTGCCCCACAGTCAACTTGATAGCAGAGTAAGGTAAAGGGGAAAAGTCAACTTGACAGCGCTAAAACTGCACACAGAATGTCTACGGAGATACAGCCTAATGTGTTTGATCCTGAATCCGAAGAGGAAGGAGAGATGGCACAAGCACAGTCGCTTCCTGAACGTTTGTCAATGAACGTTTCAGAATGGTAATATTTGCATGACAAAACAGTGCAAGTGCCCGGCTAAATGCAGTTCAGTCATTCAACTAGCCTGCTAATCTTATGCGAGTCAGTCACAGGCTAACATCATTTAAAGCCCATTCAGTCAGTTTCTCTTATATGCATTTGCACGTCTACGTCACGCCGAAGGCCCTTTTCGCATTGGGTCGTTTTTCCGCCTATTGTCTTCTTTTGACTGATATAGAAAACGGGGGAAGAAAAACATTTTGATATGCAGCATGCATATCCAACTCGGGGTGACCCATCATATTTCAAAAAAGCAAGTACTAAATTATTTCTCATGGAAGTACACCTTTAAACTGTGCCCTCACCAAACCCATCCCTAACCATAACCTGTCAGTAAAAAAATGTTTTTACACTTTTAATTTTTGTCATTAGCAACAAAACGACCAAGAAAAACACTGTTAGATTGGCGGGGACTTAAATTGTGTCCCCAAAACCCACCTTGTGCCTGACTTCCTGCCTTAAAGGGGACATTGTGTCCCCACAGTTATAGCAAGGCCAACCCAAGCCCACACATACACACACACACAAGCCCACACACACACAGTTAGGTCTGCATGAAGACACACACACACACACACAAGCCCACACATACACACACACACAGGCAGTTCTGCATGAAGACACACACGCACACACACAGGCAGCCCTGCATAAAGCGACACACACACATACAAACATGCACATGTACACATGTGTGCACACACACATAGTCAGCCCTGCATGAAGAGACACACACATGCATGTACACACAAATGCGCACACGCGCTCACCCCCACACACACACACATACAGTCAGACCTACATTAAGAGACACACACACACAGTCAGACCTGCACGGGGACTCCACGTTCTGTGAAATCACCACAGGGCTTTCGTGTAACAGCACTGTGTACCATTAAACAACACAAGAAGCCCACCGCCACACACACACACACACCCCTATTCTCCCAGCCCTCCACCCATTCGACCTGCTATGTTCTCTTGCTTCAGGGTGTCCTCCACAGCCACTAACAAGCAGTTATGAGCAGCCAGCTCACACAGACACTGGCTGCAGAGATATTTGATTGGCAGGAGGTAATCGCGTACACCTTCAGGAGCATTCAAACACACACACACACACACACACACACACACACACATACACACCACTAACATATTTTGTATGAGTGTAGTGTACAGTATGGACCTGCAAGCAGACACACACACACGCACACACACACACACACACACACACACACACACACACACACACACACATTCCCTCTGAGACATGCAGACACAAATATTAACAAACATATGTACACACACTGACATACGTACACACATTCTCTGTCACACACAGACAGACTGGACATGGACACACACACGTACACACACACACAAACACAGTCTCTATGAATAAAAGAGGGGGTGGCAAGTGGTGGAACTGTGTGTGCACTAGGCTAATGGACACAGGACGATCACTCCCTCAGGCGTCCAAACAGCACGACAACAGAGGGAGAGAAACAGAGGAAGAGGAGGAGGATGAAGAGAAAAGAACATCAAGAACCTCCTTGATGCATTAGGCGTGCATCACAGAGCCCAGGGCTGCATCTGCAGCAACCTCCTACAGAGACCAGTCTTACAACTGAATAATAGGTGATTCCAGGGAGTAATCACAGAATGCTAGACCCCACACATACACCCACAAACACCCACAAACACACATACACACAAACACACACACACATATGTGTAGACTCACACCAAATGCCAAATGCCCCAGGTGAGGAGTTGGGGTGTCTCAGCTACTTATCTTCATGGTTACATCATCCTCATAATCATCACCATCATCATCAGCGTTGCCAATGGCAACAGTGCCAGCTTCAGCAGCAAAAGGCCCTGTCAGGCCTCGCCGCCAGCCATGTGGCGCCACACCACAGAGTGCGCTATTAAATTATGTTAACACTTACGACAGCAGAGGTCAGATATGGGTGAAGGCTGACTGACACACACAGACACACACACACTTGGAACATATGCCAACAAATGCCCGTCAGGGCTCTGATACACACAGTTGTATCAGTGTACATACAGTACTGAACATCACATGTGTCACAGCTCTGTCCAGTTACATAAAAGTGTGGACTATGCTACGTATGTGTACGCCATTATACCAATGTATGTAGCCTACATTCATTTGTACATCATTATACCAATACATGTCTGTCTAGGTTAACTAAACTAACTATTTCTATTTCTCTCATGTCCACACACATCTCCAAAATATATAGATGACATATACAATAGCATAGGTTGTCAGTAATGGGACGGATGGATGCACAGTTACATAGATTGATGGACAGATGGATGGATAGACCTACTGCATATACCAACAGAAATCCTAAGAGCAGCAGGGTTGGAAAATTTCAATGGGAGTTGATGGTAATTTATGTAAAAGTTGAAGGTAGAGAACATAAATATATAGTTTGTAGAAAAAAATACTGTAGTATAATCTTGGCTAAAACAATCAGATTTGATGTGAATACAGTTGAATATAACATGCTATTCCTCAACCACAGGGACACAGCACACTACCTCTTGCAGAGCTATTGAGGCCACACCCCTTACATGTATTGTGCATTCCTTTATCACATGCACATTGATTTTTAGAATTCTGAACTACTGAAGCTGCTTTTCCGAGCCCATAACAGAGGTGCTAGCCAATGTCCATAGTCCATGGAGAGATTCCGGAAATTCTGCGGGAATTTTTCAGCCCTCTGCAACCCTAAAGAGCACTATCCCTAAAACGCAGTGCTCCACCACAGACAGCATTTATGCTAGACCACGGCCATCACTGTTGGGTACGAGGCATCGATCGGCCCATGTAGTTAGTGTGAGGAGCTGATGTGAGTCCAGGATAAGAGCACCGCTTGTCCCTCATCACACCTCCAACACATATCAGCCTACGAAAGAGGTACGGGTGGGGTGGGGGAGTGAGAGCCTAATTGGATCAATAAATCATTGGATTGGTTAAGACCAGTGTGCTCACAGCTGATGGGAGCGAGTGAGTCAACAACAACAACAACAACAACAACAACAACAGCGGCAGCAGCTGCAAGACAGGAGGCATACTCCAGGGGAACAAACGGGCTTCCTCGTCTGCCTGCTTCAGCAATGCTCTGAGCTACGCCAGCCTCGATTAGGAGCTGCCAGCGTTAAAGGAACAGTCCTCAACTCTTCATTAGGGCCCGTCAGCTTCCAAGGAACAGCCCTCAGCTCTCCATTAAGGACTGTCAGCTTTAGAGGAACGATCACTAAACTCTTCATTTAAATCATCAGCACTGAAGGCACCAATAGCAGTAAAAGAACATTAACTCTCACAAAAGGCTGTAGATGTGAATGCATCAGCCAACTGAATCCCACACCTTCCTGAAGCTTGCAAAACTGAAGAAGAATCAGCGGCAGTGGTGAGCTAGCTTTGGCGTCATCCTGTAGTAAAAGTTTCCAGATCTTTTAATTTTCCTTTCCCCCTTAATAAAGCTTAATGTTTTAGTCACACATGTGTGAGCACTCGCGTGGTCTAAAAAAATCTGGTTTAGAAAATGTGACTATTTGGTCGCAGTCTGGAGCCCTGGTATTCCTGAGCCACTTTCCTTGTTTACCATTTATACAAACAGATATGCACATACATGTTTTTTTTTAAACCACACACACTCAAAAGGAGGAACATTTTGAATGCATCAAAATGTGTAGTAGGTCACAGTTGAGAGCTACACCTGTAAAGAGTTAGAGCGCAGTAAATACAGAAATACAGACATACACACAGACACACACACAAACACACACACACAGACACACACACACACAGACATACACACACACACACACGCACACAGACACACACGCACACGCACACAGACACACACACACACAGACACACACGCACACAGACAAACACACAGTCTCTGTGGATGAGATTTGAGGCGTCCACAAATAGCTGAGAGCTGCCAGGCCTCCAAGTAAATATCCTGGAAAGCCATGCAGTTGGAGTGCTGACTCAGTTCTGCCACGGGCCGGGGTATAAATACCTCCGGGGGTCACGTCGGCAGACGGCAGCCCTGTGACTGACAGGCGCAGTTCGTCTCCTGGGCATTGTTTCTGCGAGCAGGCTGATTAGAGAGTGCCGTCACCATGACAGTTAAGGGGGCTTTGAAGATGCCACCAAGCCAGTATGACGCAGTCAACCACCAGGCCTCCTGTGCCAAAGAGTCTAGTCAAATGTCCTAGTTTGTCTCCACTCTACACCCAACACATTAACAAAAACACTAGCTAACAAAATTGGTTTTGATAATATACAATGATTAAAAAGTTGGCTAACAAATGAGAATCAGGTTAGATAGGCAGAATGTGTGTGCGTGTGTGTGTGCATGGACACAGACTGTTATAGGTGACACCACTCAGTCACTACAGGGTGGCCAAACAGATGCTGAGAGGCAGATAGACAAGACAAAGTGCAAAGGGACACAAACAGAAAGTCTGGGGGTTGGCTGGAAGGCCAGCAAAGCCAACAGGGCAGGGAACGAGGAAAAGCAAGTCTCTGTGGAGCGATAGAAACAACAAGAAAGAAAGAGTGAACAGGGACAAAGAAACGGCGAGGCAAAGACAAATGTGGAAGGGGAACGAGTCGCAGCAGTGATCATCAGCATTCTGCAGCTAGCTCCCTCCCTCCCTCTCTTTCTCTTTCTCTGTTTTTCTCTCTCTCTCTCTCTCCCCTCTCTCTCTCTCTCAACCCCCACCCCCCTGCCTCTCTCCAGTGCTGGGCAGTGAGGCCTTGAGTGAGCGAGGCAGTCGATTAGTGCCCTAATGGAAATGACCTCCACTAGTGTGTGTGCATGGTAAAAACTGATTACTCATTTACAGGCTACTCTGTGGGCCAGCGTTCAGATGAACTCAATCACACTCTCGCCTCTCTCTCTCTTCTCCCTCCCTCCCTCTTCACCCCTCTCTCTCATTGTCTCTCTTTTCCCCCCTCACTCTCTTCACCTTTTTCTTTAACTTTCTCCCTCCCCCTCTCTCTTCACCTCTGTCTCTCCCGCTCTATTTCCCTCCCTCTCCCCTCCTCTGTCTCTCTCTCCCTTTGTCTAGCTTTCTCGCTCTCCCCCTTTGTCTGGCTTTCTCCTCACCTTTCTATCTCTCTCCCAGTGTCTTTCTCTTGCTTTCCCCTTTTAACTACTCCTCTTCTTCTCTCTCTTTCCCTTATCTCTCTTTCGGTCTTTCTTTCCCTCGTGCTTTCTCTCCCCTCTATCCTTGCCTTGTGTCTCATTCCCTTGCATTTTCTTCTCATCCTAGCTCTCTCCGTTCTCTCTTTCTGTCTCCATGCTCTGTAGCTTGCATCTCTCTGTCTCTGTCTCTGTCTCTCTCTCTCTCTCTCTCTCTCTCACTCTCTCAAGGATTCCCTATGACAGCTTAGACTAGACACTGCCTGATCCTCAGCGATCTCAAACTGACGCTTGCACCGTTTGGCTACTGCAGTCCAGCAGCTGGCCTTCTGCCAGAACGCACTTGCATACTGTGTGTGTATGTGTAGGTGTGTGTGTGTGTGTGTGTGTTAGAGAGAGAGAAAGAGGGAGAAAGAGAGAGAGTATGTTTGAGAGAGTTTGTGGGAGAGAGACACAAGCAAATAAGGAGGATAAAGGGGTGAAACAGAGAGAAAGAGAGAGCGGTGAAGAGTAACAAGCTAAATGTGTAAACGTTACTGTAACGTTGACAGCTATACATTACAGAGAAAATATACTGTGCATACAGGATGTACATTTTTCGTCATGTCTGTGCCTTCCTATCTACGTACAGAGAGTACGTTTCTCAGC
The DNA here is from genome assembly GCA_027475355.1 of Coilia nasus. Classification (NCBI taxonomy): domain Eukaryota; kingdom Metazoa; phylum Chordata; class Actinopteri; order Clupeiformes; family Engraulidae; genus Coilia; species Coilia nasus. Next base: position 37,350,108 of record CM050221.1, read on the forward strand.
CTCTGCAAAGTGTCTGCCGACTGCATATAAATACATGTGTAAATGAGTATGTCGGCATGTCTGGCTGAGTGACACCCGTTGTTCATGTTTGCAGCTAGGCTTAACATGTATGCATGTATGTGTCAGAGGGTGATGGGGAAAGGGAGCGAACATATGTGTGTGTGTGTGTGTGTGTGTGTGTGTGTGTGTGTGTGTGTGTGTGTGTGTGTGTGTGTGTGTGTGTGTCTGTATGTGTGTGTGTGTGTGTGTCTGTATGTGTGTGTGCATGTGTGTGTGTGCGCATGTGTGTGTGTGTATATATGTGTGTCTGTGTGTGTGTGTTTGCGTGTTTATGTTTTAACGTGTGAGATCTGATACTATAAGCCAACAGTCAAAATGCAAGCGCTCTAATGCTGTCAGTGGAGCAGGGACTTCGCTTTGCAATGCCAAATGGAGTACAGAACTCCGAGGGAGGAGATCCAACCAGTAACCGATCCATGCCACTTTCACATCAACCACAACACAGCAGTCAATACACCAGTCACATGCTTGCCATTGGACAACTGGCTGCAGCCGGTCTTGGCCAAGAGAGTACAGTTTTACAGACTGTCCAGGACCATTGCAGTGGAGGTTGAAATCAAATTCCAGTAGGAAACCTCACAGGACTTGGAGCACCACTGCTGCTGTTCTCCGAGACGAGCTGGGACGTGCAATGTTTCCAAAATGTTCTTACGAAACCCCCCAATTCTCCTTTTTCACTCTCCCAGTGCTGTTGTGAAAGCACTACCTATCTAAGCACTACTACCTACAGATTCTGAACTATGAGAGGGAGAGACAGGTGTGTGCTGCAAACACACTGCCCCCTAGGGGTACAAGTCAGGAATTTACAGTTACTCTGTCCGTGTCAATACAGTACAATCCAGTATGTTTTTGCAGTCCATCTGGTTGTGCCTTCTACTCTGATTTATTAATATGATCAGTAATAGTTCAGGAGTGGTGAATTGGGATCTCTCTATACAGACATACTGTAGTTGGGCAGAAACATTTCAAACATCTGTTCCAATAGTCAGAGTCAATACCAATCTGTGCTGTGACTCAGACACTTGATTGTAATCTTCTGCCTGACTAAATCAGGTAAACAAAATAATCTGCAACTATTATCAGTGCCTCTTTCTGACTATGGTTTCTCATCTCCTTATAAGTTGGTGTGCCACAGATTAATGACATTGCATCGGTGGTACAATGTGAGATGTGTACTGTACCTATAATGTACTGTACTGAATGTGTACCTATAATTAAGAACACTAACTGAGATATTTTGGATTTATCAACACATCGGTGCAATGGCCGTAATGAATGTCCATAAGGGATAGTGGCATTATGAGAGGGGAGAGTACTAAGTCTGACATCACCACATACTGTTTACTGCTACTTGTACTTATGACACAAGTATGCCCCCTAGTGTCCACAAGATTCAATAGCAGGTTTACCACTTGCTGCAAGTGTACCGAGGTAGGTAACTACACCCAATTTCTGACATACACCCTCAAAGAGGGTGTTCCAAGAAAAGGTTTTACTGCATTCCCCTAATAACTTTTGGTAAACCTCCTGGAAAAGTCTTATGGCTGTAGCACAGCAAAGAACAGCCACAGATGTTTACCACTTGCTTGTCCAGGTAAGGGACGAATCCTGCTTTCTGGAAGACACCCTGTGTCTATGTAGCCTGGTAAACCAGCCCACTCCCATAACCCATAGCTAACATCTGCTCGTCACGTATGCAATTAGCCTGCCTACGCACTACAATTCAAACGTAGCACACAAAGTCAATGTCATCGCTCACAAAGCACTCCCTCTGTTCGCTGATTGGCTAGCAGTTAATGGCAGCATGGCCAGACCCGCTGTGCAAACTTAAATGAAGTACTAGGGGCTGGTTTACCAGGCTAGTGTGTATATGCATCTGTATGGTTTCAAGGTGGGGTTGGGTTCTGTCTACCTGTTTTCTACCTGGGGCATTGCATCATTTCATTATTGTGTTTGTCCGCTCCGGCGCCAATGGACTGCAAAAATGTTGTTTTTGTAGTGTTCTTGCCAAACTGCAAAGCACTTTGAACTGCATCTTGTATGAATTGTGCTATACAAGTAAAGATTATTATTATTATTATTATTATTATTATTATTATTGTTTTCTGAAATACACACCTCATGGCTCTGTACATGGGGACCCCGACAAAGCCATTAACAACTGCAGCCAATCAACACACAGCTGTAGGACCCCAAGGGAGCGGGTGTAAGGTGCTGCAGCTTTGAACTGAAATATCAGCAAACTCTGAGGTACAGTATGTGATAGCATTGCTGAATGTTACCATGATGGGAGGATTTTAGTGTGTGTGTGCACTATACCGCCTTTGCCTTGTCTGTGCTGTGTTTTAACAGTTGTGTGTATCACCAGTTGCTCCCCGATGAAACATTGTTTTGTCTCACTATGTACTGTGCATATGGCTGAAATGACAATAAAAAACCTACCTGACTTGACTTTAAATAATGTGTGAAACAGACTCTGCTCACCATGACATTTCAAACAAGCATCATTTCTCCACGAGCCAACTAGACACTGTTTCTACTATGGTTCTTAGAAACAAGAGAGACAAAGTTCACTATGATACAGGGTCATAAGAGTATAGGACTTGAATGTCACAGCCCGGTCACTCAAAAGGGAATGGCTGAGAATGGTGAGAGAGTTAGAAGATTATCTGTATAGCTGTGCAAACCTTTTAACTTAAGAACAGCTACAACAATAACAATATTGTTGATGCAGGAGACCCAGAGGTCATAGCTTTGCCAACATCAGGTGCAATTCTTCCCATTATTTCCTTGCTGTGGTTGACCAGATTCTGAAGGACTAGTGTGGTGTGGTGGCAGCTGTGGTCTAGTGGTTGGCAGCTGTGGTCTTGTGGTTGGCAGCTGTGGTCTAATGGTTAGGGAGCTGGTCTTGGGATTGGAGAGTGGTAACCCTATAAATAACTGTAACTCGCTCTGGATATGAGCGTCAGCTCTTCCAATGTAATGGTGTGGGACTAGTTATGATCATATCTGTGTTGGAGTGCACGCTCCAGTGATGTTTGCTGCTACGTCTGAGAGGACCATGATGACATGAGGAGGTCAAATGATTAATACTATATCTTTACACTAATACCACTGAATATTAGTCTAGAGCATGACTCTAAGACTACCGCTCTTAGTCTTCTAAAGAAAAAAAATACAATTTGCTCACAACCAATTATTTAAGATCAGCAATCTAATACATGGCAGTGTTGACCTAACGAGAAGGCCCATCAAGCCTACGTTATAGTACCCTTTGGAATGGACCCATTAGAAGGTGCTGAGCCATTTTTTCATGCAATTTTATGGAGTGTTATACCACATTTAAGGCCTGCTTTGAAATTGCATGTTTGCATAAATGGTGTGCTCAACCTGGAACTTTTGACCAACTGAGCTAATAAGCTATATACAGAGTTGTACTGCAAGGACCCTTTCCCATCATCCCCCACCCACCTCCCTGTCCTGTTTGTCCCATTCGCTAATTCGGCCCTGGGTGTGTTGGGTGATCTCACTGATATTGAATGTCAAAGGTTTATTCTGTTGGACTCACCGAGAACCAGTATTGAATCTTCTTTGTTGACATGATTTTGAAGTAAGTGGTGAAATTTCGACAAGTCTCCAAACCATTCGAAGCTGTGTTCGGTCTTGTACCGCTCGTCCCAGTACTCCACATCTTTGTATTTCGAGTTGGAGTTAGGCAGATATTCCATCCTGCAGGGGGGAAGCAGGTGTAACTGTTACCTTGTGTTACAACGCTGTTACAGCCACTGATTGCATATAATTACTGTACATGGTAACAACCCTGTTTCTAGTTGTTGTTTTCACAAGATCGTGTTACAGAATACCGAGTGTGACTTGCTTTAGGTGCAGTATTCCACTATAATGTTGGGTTAAGTGATGCTACATGTTACAACACTGAAAGTCGCCTACTAGGGTTACAATGTTGCTACGGCGATTCCTTTCTGGAGGTTTACGTAGTCATGTGCACTTTAATATGAAGCAATGTGTCATTGCAGCCTGCCACAATCTATTTCAATATTAACTGGTTACTCACGTTGATGAAGCTATGAATTAACATGTAACAGGTAGGCTACTGCCTTTCTATCAGGCTACAACTCGGCTAAAACATGTCCTTCCATTCAGCTGTATCAGTCCGTCTTCACTATCACGTACAACTAAATGATCATATTGTCGACGTCCAGTGGCACTTCAGAAAAACACAACAGTAACGTAAACTACCGGAATTTCTCTACACGTGTTAGCAGTGCCTCCTTGGTATGATACTCGATGACACACCAGGAAGTTGATTGGATAGTGAGGAAAGCCGTCCAATCACAATGAGCATCGTGAAATTAGGGAAGATTTTCCGGTAACATTTCAGAAGGATGTTTCATATTAAAAGTTTTGTGTTTCATATTAAAAGTTAACCTGGAAGGCAGCGAACTAGTGAAGCTCTCAAAGTCCGAACATGTAACACTGTGAAAGACATGGTAAATAATATTTTAAAAATGAGAGTAATTGAGTTTTTTGATGTACATGCACGCAAAAACACAGAGAACTACACTAAAACTAAACTAAAGCAAACACAACTAAAACAACAAAATATCAGTCTAAATCCATCTATAGCAGTCTAAATAAGCCTATTTTGGTGATATGCTTACATCACTAACCACAAACCCAGAGATTCAGTAGCTTTATCTGAAATACACTTGTGAGGGATCTTCAAAGAGCTACACCTCTCAGATATGGAAACATAAAAAGCTGTTACAGTTAGCATTAGAGATATTAATGGACATTTTCAGTTATTTAACATTTTTAAATGGAGTTGAGAAACCTCTAGTGTATTATCTATCACTTCTATTGTTAATTTAGTTCTCCCTTGCTCTCTCTTTCTTTCTGTCTGTCTGTCTGTCTATCTATCTCTCTCTCTCTCTCTCTCTCTCTCTCTCTCTCTCTCTCTCTCTCTCTCTCTCTCTCTCTCTCTCTCTCTCTCTCTCGTCTCTCTCTCTCTCTCTCTCTCTCTCTCTCTCTCTTTCTCTGACACTTTGGGAACCAGTCCTGTTCTCCTCACAGTTCTAGCCCCACTGACCTACTTCTTCAATTGTTCTCCACCCGAAACAATGGCCCATAATGGTTTCATAAACACACACAATACCTGGGTGTTATTCAACACGATTGTTGTCAAGGTTTTTTTGTGTGTGTATGTGTGTGTGTGGTTTTATTATTGTGATGGGATTGGGTGTGTGGTGCTTTGTGCAAGTTGCTTTATGTAACTTTGTCATGTTGGTACCCTCCCCCCCATTCTCCCAAGCTCTCTCTCTCTCTCACTCCCTCCCTCTCTCTCTCTCTCTCTCTCTCTCTTTTTTAAATTCAAATTAAAATTCAACAAAGCTTTATTGGCATGACTCAATAATAACAACAGTAATAAAACTAATAATGATGTTAAAAGAGTGTATGGAAGGGTAAATAAAAAAAATAAAAGAATAAGGAGTTAATAATTGGATTTAATATGAGTTAGAATTTGGAGTGCATATACTTACTTGCCTGCTCTCTGAAAATATCTAATAATAATAATAATAATATAATACACACACACACACGCGCACGCACGCACGCACAAACACACGCACACACACACGCACGCGTGCGCGCACACACACACCACACACACACGCACGCACGCACGCACACACACACTGTGCCTGTCCTTTGCTGCTTTGCGGCTTATTGCGTCCAACCCCTCAGCCATAAAAATGTGAACTATCTCACTCTCCTTCACCAGAAGACGCCACTCCTCCATTCCATCACATCACCTTCCTCCAGGCGGACCCAGTCCCCTGTCACTGTTAGACCATCCTCTCGCATTGAGGGTTAATTGCATGAAGAAAATATCAAAACTGCTCAATTAGCTCAGGTTGGAGAGTGGTGAGTGAGTGGCTCCTGCGATTCCTCAGGCTGGACTAATGAGTTTTTGAGGCGAGGGGAGGATGGGTTGGGGAGTGAAGGGTGGGTGGGTGGATGTGTGTGTGTTTCAGGGGGGTAGATAGGCCCCACGCTCGGATGCTCAGGCCCCGTGCGGACGGACGCGATGTGAAGTATGCTCTCTGCATGCCTCACATTCATGGCCCCCCTTCCCATCCGTGGGTCAGGCCTCACACCCCAGAGTCACCTTTGGCCCATTCATGAGATGAATGTGACTGATGGTAACCTGCGCACCTGTGTCTCATCCACAGGGAGGACAATATGGCTGTGTCTACTCCTATTTTTGTGCTGCACCAGAACAGATTGTTAGATCTAACATAAGTAGTTCTGGCAGATGTTTTTGTTGGTAAAGCTTAATGTCTTAAGACACGTCCTTCTGTTCAAGTTGGTGTCTGAAACAGTTCTTTGCCGATTGTCTTGTTTATTTATGTAAAGATTGTATTGCCATGTTCTTTGAATGATACTTCTGAATCCCTGTAGCAATGCAAAGGACTGTCATGTGCAGGCATGTTTGATTGTTTTAGTGTTTAGCTTGCCCCTGCCCCTTCACCCATTCCCTCCTTTTTATGCTGTGATCAGCATCCTGGGTCTGCAGTGTGCTATTGACTGGGCTTTGCGGAGAGAGGGAGAGAAAGAGGGAGAAAGAGGGGGACAGAGGAAGAAAAGAGAGAGAAAAAGAGAAAGAGAGGGAACGGGAGGATGTAGCAGAGGGCAGAGTAATCAAAGGACATCAAAGGGAGCGGAAGGATGAAAGCGTGCGGCCCGTTTGTCCCATGCCATTTCTCTCTCTCTCTCTCTCTCTCTCTCTCTCTCTCTCTCTCTTCCCCTCTCATCTCTCTCTTTCTCTCTCTCTTTGTCTTTCTCTCTCTCTCTCTCTCTCTCTTCTCTCTCCCTATCTCACTCTCTCTCTCTCTCTCACTGCCTGGGTTGGCGTAAGGATGATCAGTGCCATTGTGGCCCAGGAGTGCCTGGAGGGGCCTGAGACAGCTATACATAGTGATGTTCATGACATTTTGTATGCTGTTGTCTTTCCTAAAAAGGGACGAGTCTTACTGACACCAGTGTGCTGCAGCAGATAGCCTAGTTTTTTTGGGCTTTGTCTGATATTTTGGCTGCTTGTTTGCAAAAGTCACAAAACCAGGCTTCAAAATTAAAAGAAAAAACTACTGTGTGTTGGGTCTACCATACACCACAAACATGTAACTCACTTATCAGCTTAGTTTAGCTACCTGCTAAAGAGTTACACTAAATGGAATCAGTTGGTGGAGGAAATTGCTAAACCAAAATGTATGGTAGGTAGAGTTTCACTTTCTAGAGCCAGGTCTGCCACCTCTGTTTGAGTCCTGAGTGCACAAACATGGCCAAGTGAATCCATGGAAATCAGATGTTCTCAAGAACTAGGGCAATGAGACTTCATTAGAACAATGACAATACTAAGTGCAGTGGAACAATCCACAGCCGTCACTAATTGAACAGGCTGTGGTGTCAGGGGGTCAGGGGTGAAGCTTTCAGCTGTGTGGAGCACCCCTCAGTTAGTGCTGATCCAGTTCAGTTTCAGGTTTAAGGCTCAGGGTCTGAATCCATCTTAGTTCTAGTCTTAGTTCTGAATCCAACTTAGTTGTAGTCTTAGTTCAAGCTAAGGTGTTACTTAAAAAAAAAGAAAAATTAAGTACAACTGCCTGGCTGGCAATGCAGTAATTGTGAGGATTAGGTAAATGTTCCCATTAAAAATGCTATTGGTCATTCCAATTGTTTTTAAAAAGTTTCAGCTTCTGCTGAAATGCCATGTATCATAAGTATCCCTGTCTGCAGATGACATGTTTACTTATTGTTATTTTTGTTATTAAGATTTTTTTTTCTAAGATGTGTGGCAGGAGTTCCTTAGTGTAATGCATTTACCCAGCCAAAAGTGAGCTGAGCTGAGAAAGAGATATGAATAAACAATATTTTAATTGAGGGGATAAAAGCGTGAAAGGGATCAATGGGGGCGGCGGGCTGTGATCGTTGATGCTGTCTTTGAAGTGGCGATGCTCTGAGGACAGTGAATACAATGCCCCCTTTCAGCTGAGGGACTGAACGGCAGACGTTCTCTCTCTCTCTCTCTCTCTCTCTCTCTCTCCTTCTTTCTCCCTCTCTCTCTCTCACACACACACACAATCACAAACACACACACACACACACACAATCACACACACACACACACACACACACACACACTACAACACACAATTTTGCACTGTTGCTTGTCAGTTTACTTTCTGCTCCTCTCTGACAAGCAGTGCAGTAACACATGATATTATATGCTGTGTTTGTCAATATCTCTTCAGTATGAAGTTGTTCCACAACTATTTCTCTCTCTCTCTCTCTCAGACACACACACACACGCACTGTCTTTCTCTCTCTCTCTGCAACATTAATGAATTCAAACAAACCCACCCCTCCTCCTCCTTACCTCCCAGCCCTACCCCCCCCCACACACACACACCCAATACCACCACCCCCCCCCCCCCCACCCCACCCACACCCGTCTGTCTCCCTCCCTCCCTTTCTGGTTTCCCCTCCTTTCCTCCTTTCACAAAACCAAACCTCTTTTAATTTTCAGCCTTGGCAAGTTGCACTTCATTTGCTCTCACCATCTTAATGAATTCAGCTGTTTGTGCATTGGCCATGGGACCATCCCTCCTCCTGGGCCCTCCCATTGCATCCCCCCACCGCCACCCCCCCTTCTCTCTCGAGGTCTGCCCCCACTCCCTCACCAAGCCTCTCTCTATATATGCCCAATGCCGCTCCATGCACCTATTGTTTCCCAAAGTCCTCTCGCAGGCGGATGCTCCGTTTGGTCCTGTGCGAGAGCACCAGTAAGGGCTACAGCAAACGAGGAGGTGGGAGACACACAAACACTGGGTCAACCACATGCAAAAACAGCACCTTCTGGAGGATCTGCCGAGCTTCCTCTCTCTGCCTCTCCATCACTCTCTCTCCAATCTTGCCAAGCACCTGGAGCCTTCCTTCCTTCCCTTTCTTCCTGAACAATCTGTCTGTTTTTTAACCTGTGTTCTGAGACTCTTGGCTTGTGTGGCATTACTGCTGGCTGCTGCTGCTGCTGTTTCGCTCGTTTCCCGTGGAGTTGCGCTGTGCTGGGAGTCGGGATGCTGCTGCTATGGCTGCTGCTCTCGCTGCTGGACCACAGCTGTGGGGCGCCGGCTGCCAGGGAGGTCTACAGGATGCCACAGAGCGCGCTCAAGGTAGGGCTTTCCACTGCCCCAACTCTCCACTGCACACAGGATGCTGTGGTCAGTGCAGAAGGCCTGTGCTGGTCCTAGGGACAGCTCATGTTTGCATTTGAGTGTTCTACATAAGTTTGTACATTGCTGCATAAAACATAAACAGAGGCTGTGTCAACCCTAAATGTAAATCCTCTAGAAGGCATGCATTGACAGGGATTATGCAATGACACTGAAAATGAATGAGCTTGGGAATTTGCTTGGCATGCATTTACAGTCTGGTTTTTGCATGCATATCAAGTGACTGCTGGTAGGCTACTATAAAGAAGAATGTACACATGCACTTAATGGAAAGATAACCATTTAACCATTATGTATGCATCTTTAAAGTGGAGGTGTGCCTCACTGGTCATAGAATTGCTAAAGGTCATTTTTTATGTTTGAGTCACAGAATGAAACACACCAGTTTGTCAACATGTGTTTATTCCATGCAACAAGTGTAAGGCATGCTGGCATGTCTCCAGGTCGTGACTGCAGGTTGTTCGGTTGTGCCAGTGTTGTTTTGAACGTCTCGTTTTTTAAATAGTATTTTAACATGCAAATGTGTGATGTGTGACTGCAGACCATGTGTGGTTCAAGACTGAACTGTACACTTACGGGAAACTTTGGCAAATCAGTGTTAGTAAACAAATGAGATCGAACAGGCACACAGGCATGTGCCCATGCTTGATGACGCAAAAGGACTTCAGCTGCGCCGCGCACTAGCTAGGGTCAGTTAAAATGCCGCACTGTCCTGGGAGAGAGAGGGGGGGCATTCCTGTGGAGCGTAGCGGGAAGTTGAAGGGGTTGTCACTGGGGCGAGTGGAGCGGAGGTTTCCTGTGTGTTCGCCGCTCGGTGCAGCTCGTCAGGGTTGCGGCCTGCCCCTCTCTAATTAAGCCTCAATCAGCTTTGTGGTCGTTAGGGGCTCGGTGCGGCTGAGCCTGCGGGAGAGGGAGGGGGAGGGGGGTGGCGGGGGGCTGGGATGCGTTTGAAGCGAGCCGCTGGCGTCCCTCACCAGCGCTGTGAGCGTGAGCTCGCTTTCCGCTGCGGCGGCGAATCAAAACAAAATACACTGACACACACACACATACACACATACACAGCGACCACAGGACTTTCCCACACTCACTGGTGGTCAGAGTTGTCCTGCATACGAACGTCGACCCCACTGTTCAGAACCTGTCAGTTAGGCTATTAACTGTTGGAAATTGGGGAAATGTTTGGAAAAACTGCTCTTTGGAAACACTTAGCCTTTGTGCATTTTTTCATCTCTTCTATCTGTCTGCTCTTCCTCTCTCTCTCTCTCCATCTGTGTGATAGCACTGTCAGACCGCGGTACGGTGGTTTTGGAGGCAGCCCTGACAAGCGCTCTGTCTGCGCTGGATCGAGCCATGTCAGAGCGCAGCCGGGCTGAAGCCGGTTGTCGTGGCTGCGCACCTTGCCTCTTTCAGGACTGCGGACAGCGCTCTGGCCCTTGCTGTAAGCACGTCTACCCCCCCCCCCCCCCCCCCCCCCCCCACACCAACATGCTACACAACAACACAAACTTTTATTGGTGTATCAGCACAGGGTATAATCCTCTTATGATACAGGAAAGAGAAAGATTTGTATTCTTTAAATACAGTAGAATAGAATAGAATAGAATAGAATAGAATAGAATAGAATAGAATGCCTTTATTGTCATTATACAAGTATAATGAGATTACAAGCTTCCCCATAATGTGCACACATAAATAAACAAGGAGAGATATGTACAATAAAAACTACTATAAAAACTACTAAGTACAAGAATTAAGTACAAGAATTAACATAGACTGTACAATAACTAATATGATCTACTGTCTGTAAAAAGTTGCATAGACTGTGCATAGACTTGTGCAAAGCCTGGAGATAAACAGGCACATATCAGCCGCAGGTATGACAATAAAGTGACTGGTGTGACTGACAGCATAAATAGATGGAGGTATCACAGTGGTTGTCATTTTTTCCCCCACCATTATCCACTGCAGAGGGTGGGGAATGTTTAAAGCCCCATCTGTCTCGTATTTCTCTTTCAAAATAATGATATACTTACTATTTATTGAATCCAGTCTACATCACAGTTTCTTCCACTCAGTTGGATGTGATATGATTGTTCTGATAGTATTGTAAGGCAATAAGTGGTTTGCTTATGTGTGGTGTTTTGAGTGTAGGTTCTTATTTGTGGGGAGAGACATATTACTAGAAATAAGCAAAAAAGTAGATTTCCCCTTGTGTGTTACGCCCTAACTGTTAGGTCACCCACTAGTGGGGCCCATTCCACACTTTGGCAACCAATGCAGTTGCACAAGACAAAATGCCAAAAGTTATCTCTCATCTTTCATTTCTGACTGCTCTGCCAATGTGACCTCACTTCCTGTCCTGGTCCCTTACAGCTTCCTCCGACTCTGACACGGAGCCCACCTGTGAGCTGGTGACACGGGCACAGAAGCTGGGCAGTGAGGCCGAGCGCAGCTGGGCATTGAGTCAGGCCTGTGGCTACTACCGGCGGCGCTGCCCGCCCTCCGAGATGGGCAAGGAGAGCTGCGTGCGCATCATGGGCGAGAGCTGCAGCGCTCGTGTGCTCCAGTGCAGCCTGCTCAGCACCATGCAGAACCTGGAGCCTGCCACCCAGACCAGAACCCAAGGTGAGGGGACTCGGGGGAGAGGTTCCCTACTCAGACTAACATGCAAAGAGAGAGACAGAGAGGGAGAGAGAGAGAGAGAAAGAGAGAGAGGGAGGGAGAGAGAGAGAAAGAGAGAGAGAGAAAGAGAGAGAGAGAAAGAGAGAGCGATAGAGAGAGGAATAAATACATAAATATTTATATATTGATGTTTATAAATTATAAATCAGTACATCAGTTAATCAGTGTATCTGCAGTGTAGCATGCAGGTCATTCATGTACTGTATGTCAGGGAGGGGTTGAGGTTCTCTTATGGGGACTTATGGGGACTGGGGTCAGCTTTGTGAAGCACGTTTAGACTAGTACTGGCCCTATTCCTAGCCAGCCACTCACAAGCTCTTGTCCTCAGATTTACAATGCTCAGTTTTGTCATTTCCTATGGTTTAAGTTATGGTTAACATTGGCATTCCACAGCATCCAGCTGTCTTTGTGCATGTCACTGTTTCTCACATCTCTTTCTCCCAATCTTCCCTCTCTTTTTGCCTCTCCGCCTATCTGTCTTTCTGCGTCTGTTTGTCTTCCTCTCTTCTTCTCTCTCTGTTTTTCTATCTTTTTGCCTTTCTTTCTCTCTGTCTTTCTGTCTCTCTCTTTAGCCGTGTGTGGGCAGCGTGTGTCTGTTGGGCAGAATCTGACCCAGCCTCGCTCCCGGATTGTGGGGGGCTCCCCGGCGTCGCCAGGCAGCTGGCCCTGGCTGGTCAACCTGCAGCTCGACGGCGCCCTCATGTGTGGGGGAGTGCTGGTCGACAGCTCCTGGGTGGCCACTGCTGCTCACTGCTTCGCTGGGTAAATGTCCTCCAGGGAACGAAACAGCAAGGATATGTGGCTAAAAAAAGTAAATATGTTGGCTGCAAGTAAATGCATTGGTTTAAATTGTGAATAACTGATCCACAAGACACATCTAGCACTGAATGTCACATTATATGGAACAAAAGGGCCAATATCAACAATAACTACAACTACAATTACAACAACTATAGTTGTCAATATATTATTGCATCCCCTGGGTTTTGCTCTTGGCCTAAAGCACCCAAAAGGCACTAGAGGCAATGTTAATCATTAATTGAGGTCCATAACACAAATAAACTCAATTTAAATGAACTCGGTTCAATTCAGTTTATGCTATTTAAGTATCTGTGTTAGTGTCTTGTGTCACTGATATCTGACTGATGACTTGTGCTCTGTAGGAGTCGCAGTGAGAGCTACTGGACAGCTGTAGTGGGGGAGTTTGACATTACAAAGACTGACCCTGAAGAGCAAGTAATGAGGGTCAATCGCATCATTACTCACCCCAAGGTATCAATTTCCTGCCCCCACTGAACTTTTTCCTTGACCATTCTTAATTCCAAACCTAGTGTCATGAAACTTATTCCACTGTGGTTCTTTACAGTTTTCACAATGACATCTTGATTGATTGATTGATTGATTGATTGATTGATTGATTGATTGATTGATTGATTGATTGATTGATTATTTGATTGCCTGTCCTGCTCTCTCTGCAGTTTAACCCAAAAACATTTAATAACGACATTGCCCTGGTGGAGCTGAGCTCCCCAGTGCTGCTGTCTGAGAGGGTGACCCCCGTCTGTCTGCCCTCTGACATGGAGCCACCCGTGGGAAGCCCCTGCCTTGTGGCTGGCTGGGGATCTCTTTACGAGGGTATGCAGATCCATCAAGGCTTTAATCACTACATGTAAACTGAGAGAATGCCAATGGGGTGTTTAACAGCACTGACAGCAGAGTAATGATTATGGGTGTAGATTTTATTGGGTTACACTGGTGAAATAACTGTGAGTGAAAATTAGTTTCTCTCTTCTCTCTTCAATCCCATAATTTTCTCTCTCTGCCTCTCCCTCTCTCTCTCTATATAACTCTCTCTCCCTCTCTTTCTCTCTCTCTCTGTCTCTGTCTCTGTCTCTGTCTGCCTTCCTCTCTCTCTCTCTCTGTCTGTCTTCCTGTAGATGGGCCCTCTGCTGATATAGTCATGGAGGCTAAGGTCCCCCTGCTTCCTCAGAGCACCTGTAAGACATCCCTGGGGAAGGAGCTCGTCACCAACACCATGTTCTGTGCTGGCTACCTCTCCGGAGGCATAGACTCCTGCCAGGTGAGACCAGCTCTGCACACTCGGGATCACATCTAGTGTGGCAATATCTAAAGTCCGTAATTGCATCACATCTGCCCCTAAACATCCCTAATTGCCACACCTCCTTTACCTAGCAGTCATGTTTGAGATTATACACAATCACATTTAAGGATCATCTCCCTATAACATTTTAGAGTGAATGTGAGCAACGTTGGGTGATAAATCAGACTTAAAATAAATGTAAGAAATGTTTGTTTTTGCATTAGCATCCCAGTACATATTAAGATAATGTGCTTTTTTTTTAATTTGGTGCAGGGAGACTCTGGAGGTCCTCTCATCTACCAGGACCGAATGTCGGGGCGTTTCCAGCTCTACGGGATCACCTCCTGGGGCGACGGCTGCGGGGAGAAGGGCAAGCCGGGGGTCTACACCCGAGTCACTGCCTTCTCTGACTGGATCCTAGCTGAGATACAGAGTGAGTGTTGAGAAGTGGGAAACAGGTTACACTGCATGCATTTGCAAGGAGTACAGTGCCACAGAGTCACAGAGTAATAGAGGAGATTTTAATACTGGCATTTAGTCACTGTGTATTGTAATGTTTGTGTTTATACACTGTTAATATTGTATATGTATGTGTGTACTTCATGTGTGTTTTGTGTATGCATGTATGTATGTGTGCACTTTTGTGTGCGTGCATGTGTGCGTTTTTGTTTCTGCACACACGTGTGTGTGTGTGTGTGTTCGTGTGTGTGTGTGTGTGTTCTATTTTAGAGTCCTTTGGCAGCAGGGAGCCCACTTGTCCTGAGCTGCTGAAGACGTCTGAGCTAGCGGAGGAGCAAGCGAGCTCCGAGCTGCACTCTGTGTGCCGCTACTACGGCCTCTCCTGCCCGGCAGGCCTCAGTGCACGTGCCTGCAGCCAGCTTGCACGCGACAAGTGCCAGAGCCGCTTCAAGAAGTGCCGTAAGTGTCGACTCTATTCTATTCTATTTTATTCTATTCTATTCTATTCTATTCTATTCTATTTTATTCTTTTCTATTCTATTCTATTCTACTCTGATCAAGTCTAGCATAGTCTATGCTAGGCTAGTGTATTTTGGATTGCGTCATTGAAAACTAATGCACTATATTAAGTGATCCTGATTCAATGGAACAGAACTCTGTGCTTACTGTAAAGACAACAGAAGTACACTGAACATGGCTGTAAAAGATTACTTAATAAAACAACACAAGTTGACTTTTAGTTTGGGACATTTTAAACTGTGTGTACTACGTGCGTACTTAATCTGACATAGCTGTGCTTGTTCTCTGACCATCCCTCTCTCTCTCTCTTTCTGTCTCTCTTTCTCTGTCTTTCTCTCTCCTCCTGTCTCCACACAGAACTCAAGTCCTTCATCCAGACACTACTGGACCTACTGCAGCGGGCAGAGGACTACATCAGGGATAAGGTGGACCTGACCTTCTTCACCCAGACACTGCCCCAGCTGGTGGAGCACATCTACAGATCCACTCACACCATCCGCCAGCGCCGAGAGGCCCCAGCAGGTACAGCTGCTCTCATGCTAAAAGAGATGCATACACACACACACACACAATGTGTCATATTCTACCCCTTAAATTCAAGCTTTCACACTCCGCAAACAGATGATTTGTATTTGTAGTTTTGTGTAAAAGGGGGTATTTTTTTGTTCTTCTTTAAAAGAACAGGTAGTGGGCACGGTCTCGCCTGCTGATCCAGGACTGCGCACCCCTCCACTCTTTGGGGCTGTAGGCCCCCTAGTGGAAGACTGGGCTAACTACCTCAGCCACATCGCTGAGGACCTGGAGCCCCCGCCTGAGATAGAGATGGCCAAGAGACTGCAAAGAGAAGAGGGCCTCTTCTCACAGGTGAGGCTTGTTAGTGAGACATCTATTAAATTTCAACAAGACTGAGTACAAGAATTACACTCTAAAGGAGCAATGTGTGCAATATAATACAATTAATATTGAAGCCTTTTCTGACCATACCATCTATAGACAGTCTTACTCTTACTGATTTTACAATTATTATAATACCTACAATATAGTGAGAAACACCATTGCTGTTTTTATGATGCAAAGCTACTTTACCACAATGGCACTCTTCAGTCGGTGTAATACACTGAACTTAACTCTGATTTAACAAGTAATATACCACACACAGTATATCATCCAGTAACATGTCTGTTCCTGTGAACAGGATGAAAAAATAAAGCACTAAGTAAAATCAGTGTTGCGAATCTTTGGTGCTAAATGTCTGTTGAAAATTGAAAAAAAAAAGGACACATGGGTCATATGCATTTTTACTGTGATACATTCAGACAGAGGAAGCGTCTCTTCACCAGCTGGACGGGGAATACCGTGCCATGATCTCACTCCTCCGATCCAGGCTTGACTCCCGAGTCATTCCCACCCTCCCTGAACTGGACAGGCACTTCTTTGAGGACGACAGCGAAAGGAGCCCATCGCTGACATCTCAAGGCAGGGCTCCCATAGCCGCCACACCTTCATCCGAGCCACCCCTACCCCCAACACAGCCCACGTCCGGGAACGTGGAGCAGCCAGCAGGGGGAGTGCCACCCGTCCCATCCCCAACACCGCTGCTGGACGTTCTCACCCCGTTAGTGCCCGTCGCTGTGCCCAGAGAGGCCGAGCATGGGCACCCAGAGGGACAGCCTGTGATGGCCCAGCTGCAGCCCAGCACAGGAGGGTCACTGCTGCCCCCTTCTGGTCATGTTCAGTCACAGCGGAGTACATCAGAAGAGGATAGATGGACCTCAGACCTGACACACCTGAGTACCTCCACCCAGCTGCCGAAAGGTGCTCCTGCCTCCTCAGTGACAGGTGAGCAGTCATACGGACATCTAGAAGTGATGTGTACATGAAAGACACAACACAGAACTGAAACCGCTGTTTATATATCATCAACGAAGGCCATGGCTCTTTGTAATTATGCTTATACATGTCAAGACAGCATAATGGGAAGGATTGCATTTAAAATGCATATGTTTTTTCCAGAGAGAAACAGCAGAAGAAAAAGAGGTCTGTACAGGAGACAAGCACAAGGGGTAAATGACAAAGGTATATACTGCTTATTTCTTTCTTTGTGTGTGTGTGTGTGTGTGTGTGTGTGTGTTTGTGTGTATTTGTGTTTGTGTGCGCATTTGCAAGGAGTACAATGCCAAGAAGTCACAGAGTAATAGAGGGGATTTTAATACTGGCACCATGTGAATGTGCATTGTAATGTCTGTCTTTATGCTCTGTTAATGTTGTTCATGTATGTGTGTACTTAAACTGTGTTTTGTGTATGTATGTATGTGTGCACGTGTGTGTGTGTGTGTGTGTGTGTGTGTGTGTGTGTGTGTGTGTGTGTGTGTGTGTGTGTGTGTGTGCGTGTGTGTGTGTGTGTGTTGGCAGCCTGCCCTCGGGTAGCTGAAACAGTCCAGCACGTCACGGTAACCAAGGAGACGTATGGCTGGGTGCTGGGTATCCCATCCAAGAATCTCAACATGAATTTTCAGGAGGTAAGGGCTTAGGACATCACACAGAAGCACCCATGTGCATTTAGATAATTTAGGTATGAGTCAAAGACAGAGACCTACAACTGGCAGAAATAGTACATATAACAGTAGTTAGTCCTAAGTCGTAAGTTAGCCCTAGTTTGTGGAGTGTGACTCACATTGCCCCATAGGCCTACAGGACAGCATTTTATAATAACTACTTATTTTGCATTTGTTAACTATTAATTAACCATTGCTTTTAAACTATTTCCCATAGGTAAATCATTTGTAAACATATCTACAAATTTTAAAGCAGACGGAAAGCTAGCAGGCTGAAAGATAGATCGCAAATACCATCATAACAAATAGTCAGACATACAGACAGATAGCCAACCGACATCCAGACGGATGTATGTCAGTATAAATGATTTACTGACAATATATACAGCAAAACACATAGTGGATTAGGAGCAAAGGCCTGCCTGTGATTTTAATGTCTGTCACCAGTACAGCATATATTTGCATTTGTAGTGTATTTGTATGCCTAGCCGCATTGGTCGGTTTGTTTTGCATGTATGGGTGCTCTTTTAGATTTATGGTGTGCGTTTGTGAGTAGGTGTGTTTGTGTGTGTGTGTGTGTGTGTTTGTGTGTGTGTGTGTGTGTGTGTGTGTGTGTGCTGCTGTAGTACTCTAAGCAGTGTCCTTTTTTGGCTATTTAAGGTGCTGGTTGACCTCACCTCTAAGAATGAGCGGGGGCTGTATGAGGCTCGGGTCAGGGCCACAGTGGCTGGACGACCTTTGACCTTTTATAGCCTGGTGGGTCTGGAGAACGAGTCATTCTACCGCAGCATGCCACGAATCATCGCACTGGCCCTCGACGCTCTCAAAACATAGGGGCACAACATTACCTCAAGGACTTAAATTCCTTCCACAACTTCTGGGACTGCGTGTGTGCTTGGCCTATTTTGGTAGTGCAGTCTGCAGTGCACAATGAAGGGAACTTTGATGAAAGATGACAGTTGTTTGACACACACACGCACACACACACACACACACAAGCACCTATGAACTGCGTCAACTTCCTCTGTGGGAAAACAACTCTTAACCAGCTTTTTCACGATTTACAGTAAGACCACTGTGTCTTGGGCACTCTTGTTGCATTGCATGCTTTGAAGAATGAATGGGCTATTTAATGGTTTGAAAGACAGTAATTGGTTTTATTCTCATCGTTGTGTGGCTGACAAGAAAAGCTCAGTTGACCTGTCAGTGCATTCACTATTGTTTTATGGACCTGGTACACTTTTGGCCCAGAATCAGCTGTTCCCATGGCAACGGCAGCGTTTGTGCTGTCAGGTTATTTCTGACATGTGCACCACCTGTAGAAGCTACCTGGTGGTGCTCAGGTGTGTTGTCTACCCAGGTGGAGTCTATGGATGATGGGTGTGTCTGAGACGGACTGAGACCAGATGAGGGCCGGATCGGGGACAAATCAGAGCCAGCGTCACAGCCGGGTCATAGCAGGCCACTCGAGGATTTACTGCGGCTGTACCAGTGCCCAGTTGACTGGGAGCCACTGTCGCATTTTATTGGTGTGTCCTCACTGACCTAAAGAATCTGGACGGGCGGGCTGTTTGACGTCAGCGGGCCCAGCGAGCATGGTGATAACTCCACCCATCTACCCATGTACAGCGAATGGGAATATGCAAATTTTCTTATTCCTGACTATTCGCTGTGTGTCCGCCATGCCCTTGCGCCATACAGAATTTTGTGCATATCATTTCAGAGAAGGATCACGTAAGTTTTTAAAGGTCAACTTAAAGATCCACAAAAACCACAGTGGTTATTTTTTAGGTTTATTTTCAAGGTTTTTGAATTGAACATTCCCAACAAAACATAATTAATTTGAGTACGTATGATGTATGAACTGTGTAACTAAACAAGACCAACTGTATGACCACATGGCACTCAACCATCTTTAAGAAGTTACACAAAGCAAAACATTTTCCAGTCATGAAAATGGAAAGGAACGAAAAAAAAAAAAAAAAAACACTAAGCACCACCCTGGTCCCACCCATAGCAACAACTTTATGATGTTTGCAACTGTTTGACGTCACTCACCCTCCCATCCAGTGATCTTTAGGTCAGTGGTCTTCAAATAGGAGTACAGATAGGAACAAAAAAAATTACCTTTGTGAAGGAGCGTTCCAGATGATGTGTCATGGGGATCTAGTCTTCTTCTACGGCCATGATGTGTCATGGAACCGTCGCTGCC
>CM050221.1:37372500-37385000 GCA_027475355.1 Coilia nasus
TCTCTCATCACTGGCTTTCTGGGCCCCCCTGCTCCTTTTTCCTATCGGTAAGTGACATTATTTTGACTTTTTACCGAGAGTAATACACATAAGGTGTTTAACAGTATAGGCTATGGTTCACAAACAGTACAGTGGAGGCTACTTTAATTGCTAATCATGTGAGCCTACAGTTCATGAATACTCTATACCACAGTAACGGTTATTCTGCCTGTATGTCAGAGTTCATCCGTCCAGACTATAAGACTATACTGTACATTCATACTTTTATCACAGACAGCATAAGATGTGGTGATGTTTTGGGTCAAGTCATGGTTGTTGTTTGGTAATGAACGTGTAACATTTGTTATGTATTGAATATGTATGGTTCTGTCCTTCCCACACATGTAATTGTATATGCTGAAATTTGTACAATATTTCTCTTAGCTGTCAGTGGAATAGTGTCTCTGGATACATGAGTGTATGTCTATGTCAGCGAAATTAGCTTAAAAGTTTAACTCAATGACATTTTTTATACAACTAATATCCATGAAAGTATATGGCAAAACGAAACAGCACTTCTCCAGGACCAACAAAAGTAATAACAACACAGAACAACTCAGAACAATGTTCTAGAACACTGATGCGGAACACTGCATTTCCTTCTAATATTAAAGTGCACCACAAATTGACACAGTGCAAATAGTACCGTAAATAAGGCAAACATAGCGTACATATCCAGACCATTATAAAGCTATGACACAATACCAGTGATTACGTGTGTGTGTGTGTTTGTGTGTGTATGTGTGTGTGTGTGTGTGTGTCTGTGTATGTAATCCATGGTATTAAGGGGCTCGATGGTATGGCGGTAGAAACTGTCCTGTAGCCTGGCAGTGGCAGCAAGGGCCTGGCTACAGAACAGGGCTCCAAAACCTTTGATTGATTGGCAGGAGAGAGAAGACTCAGTGTGATGAATTGTTCAGGCCAAATGTCCGACTTGGGACACACTTCTGCAGTCTTGCAGCTGCCGATAAATTCAGTAGCTCAGAATGAGAAAGCTCAGTGACTCTTACGGTAAAACATTTCAGTGGAGTGGCATTTCGCTTGGCTGTCCTCTGTTGGGAGTTACACAACCTGGTCATAACAGTGTAATGGCAGATGCCATGTCTTGTGATTATTTATTATGAAAGCGTCAGCCAAGTAATATGAGGAGGTCCTCTGCTGACTATACCAATTGTCCAAACAAATCAGGGGTCTTGGTCCTTGTCACTAATTTCATTGCTATCACCATATCACAGCAGAAAGCATTACTGATGGTTGTCTTGGTGAATGGCAGTGTTGTTGGACACTGGCAATGATAAGAGTTATGACAGGGCATGTCATTTCTCATGGTGTGTTTAAGGTTATGGCCCAGACAAATAGAGAGGTGATTTCTGATTGGCTTGTGGGGTATACATTAATTCGTTTCATATCATATTCCCCATAGAATGTTAACTATAACAACCATATAGGCTAATTTACCACAGATAATACAGCAGGAATGCCTTTGTAGTGTGTGTTTGTGTGCATGTGTGCATGTGTGTGTGCATACGTACATGCATGCATGCATGCGTGCGTGTGTGTGTGTGTGTGTGTGTGTGTGTGTGTGTGTGTGTGTGTGTGTGTGTGTGTGTGTAATGATGTCTGTGTTCCCTGTGCAACATTAGGAGCCCTCAGTGCCAATTTGGAGGGGGCTCTGTACAGGGACCTGATGAAAGGCTACAGCAGGAACATCCGACCTGCAGAAAAACATGAAGACATCACTGAAGTCAAACTCAAGATGACTCTCACCAATCTCATCTCTTTGGTACTGACACAGAAGCATGTGTGAGTGGGGGTGTGTGTACATGCATGCATGCATATGTGCGTGTGTGTGTGTGTGTGTGTGTGTGTGTGTGTGTGTGTGTGTGTGTGTGTGTGTGTGTGTGTGTGTGTGTGTGTGTGTGCGCGTGTGTATGGAGAGTACTTCATGGTCTTTACAGTATAAACATACAAGAGCAGACAAGTGATACTGCAGACCTTTGCCACTCTCTAACAGTTTTAAATCAGCGATCCCAATCTGTTAAAAGAGGACCTAGATATGGTGGTTAAAACAATACCAGATAAACTGATAGGGTCTGTTGAGTGACCCTGTGCTTGCTGTGTCCAATCCAACTGAGGTGATTATTTTTTTGCTTGTCTACAGAATGAAAAAGAGGAAGAACTTACAACAAGTGTCTGGATTGAGATGGTAAACCAACAGAATTGTAATTACACAAAGAGCTGGATAACCCAGATTTAGAGTCAAAGTCCATACCGCATATTTGTTTCAACCATTTCCAAAACCATTGGATTGTTTAATTGACACAACTCCTCAGTCAGGTTAGGTAAGCTAATCAATGTAATCAGCTCTATTAGCAAACAGGTACAACCAATCCATGACAGGATATATTCATAATACATGACAGGACATACTATTAAGACAGGATTACCCACCTCTGATTAAACATGCATGAGAAAACACCAGAATTAGATGAACATGAATAAGTCCAGCACCTACATTAAACTTGTGCGCATCTCCTTATCACTTATTTAAACACCAAGGATTACACAAGAACTTTCTAAATACCACTAAGGCAACTACAATTATATGCTACACTATACTATAAATGTATACTAAATAACATCGGCATATCCAAACAACACTTGACGTTAGACTGATCGTCTGAGTTGATGCCACTGAAAGTATTTTGTTTCATTGGTCAGCAATGGTGTGACTACCGTCTGAGGTGGGACAACAAGCCACAGTATAAGGTGTACCAGAACATCACGCGCATGCGCATCCCATCCAAACACATTTGGCTCCCTGACATCGGCCTGGAGAACAAGTGAGTGTTCCATTGTCACGGTATTGTTACGAGTGTCCCATTGTCATGGTATTGTTATGGTTCTTCATGTACTGTACTTTAAATGCTCTACATTCAACAACTGGCCATTGTATGATATAATATTTTTTTTTATAGTGTTTATGCTAGGAGACAGGCCACAATGACCTTTTTGATCATTTTTTTCCAAACTTTGTCTGTCATTCAGTATCCATATTCTAAAACCCAATTAAAAATACAATAAATTCCTCATAAGAAAAATGTATCTACTGTATTACTACATATGGAAGCAGCATTCTGTGTCATTGTCCTTGTCCGTCCCCCTAATTCAATCATGTGTGCTCTGTAGTGTTGATGGCAAGTTTGAGGTGGCAATGTATGTCAATGCCCTGATCGACCCGGACGGCTGTGTCACCTGGATCCCTCCTGCAATTTACAGGAGCTCCTGCCCAATCCGGGTCAACTACTTCCCTTTTGACTGGCAGAACTGCACCATGGTGTTCAGGTATAAATACCTCTCATTTAGTTGCCATAGGTGTACTATAACTAGTGTAACTAATGTAAAACACATGTACAGTTTCTGTCAGATTTTTGTAAACAGTGTTCAGGTATAAATATCTCTCCTTAACCCGCCATGTAATAATCTATAATTAATGTACCTAATGGAAACTAAACACATGCACAGTTTCTGTCAATTTTTTTGTTAGCAGTTAATGTTATATGTGAATGAGGAACTTTAGACTTGTAAAAACTGTAAAAACCTTTGCTGCTCTTAGGTCCCAGACTTACAGTGCAAATGAGATCAATCTGCTTCTCATGCCTGAAGACAATGTCACTGTGGAGTGGGTGGAAATCGATCCTCAGGCATTCACAGGTAAACAGCTCTACACCACATCTAGGAAATAGAGTTCCGTGAACAGAAGGGCTGAATGGAATGTTCTCCACCAGTGTCTACCTGATCACCCATAACTTCCATTAACCTGTTACCCACTCAGCCACCGCCTTCCATCCCCACCCCTCGCACACACACACACACACACACACACACACACACACACACACACACACACACACACACACACACACACACACACACATGCCGACCCACAATGTTTTTGACCTTTCATACCTGATCTTTCAAGCCATGCTAAATATTGTTGTCCTGTGAACATGCTCAGCACCTGTAGCTGAATGTGAACTCTCTTGACTGTGTGGCTAGAGAATGGTGAGTGGGTGATCAAGCACCGCCCAGCAAAACAGATCATCAACGAGCGCACCAGCAGAGATGAGCTGGACTACCAGGAGCTGGTCTTCTTCCTGGTCATCCAGAGGAAGCCTCTCTTCTACATCATCAACATCATTGTGCCCTGTGTTCTATTCTCTTCCCTGGGCTTGCTTGTATACTACCTGCCTGCCAAAGGTACAAAGAACAATAATCATATTTCCTATTTTTAGTCCTTTGTCCAGTTTTTTTTAGTGTAGACTTATAGCTCTGAATTTTCATAGTGAAGTCTATGTTAGTAATTTATTAGTAGGCCTATAGATTGTGGTGAGTCCAATTTTAGCATAACATACATTGTGGCATGATGGCCCTGCATTACAGTGTGTCAATATAAAACTATGTTACTCCTTATTTCGTACTTGTGGTGGTGATTATGCTGTGTTAGTGAATTCACTCCTCAAAAGTTGTAGTCGATCATTTGTAAGAGCTGACTGCCCAGAAATCAGCCTAATTCTTGCTCTGCTAATTGTTTTGTTCAGCTGGAGGTCAGAAGTGCACCATGTCCATCGCCATCCTCCTGGCACAGACTGTCTTCCTCTTTCTCATTGCCAAGAAAGTTCCAGAAACGTCTCAAGCAGTGCCTCTCATCGGAAAGTGAGACCATCAATTTTCAATGAATGTCGAAAACAGCTTGTTATAAAACCAACTATAGATTGTGGACGTGCTGTACAAACAGACTCACTTATTCTACAAACATTCTACATTTTAGACAAGCAACTGTCATGTGAGCAGTAAAAAGGTGTATCTTTTATAAGTGTTAGTTAAATTGTCAGACTGCATACTCTTCAACAGCTAATGGATATCTGTTGTGTCCATAGCAAAAACAGTGACCCAAGCCTATGGCTCCTGTGCCCCTTTAGGTATCTGATGTTTGTGATGGTGTTCACCACCATTGTGGTAATGAATGCTGTAGTTGTGCTCAATGTTTCTCTGAGGACCCCCAACACGCACAGCATGACTGACAGAGTCAGACAGGTATACCAACATCTGTTGCTTTAATATGCTGTAAGAATTAACACAGTTATATTAAAAGTCTAGTAATAGTTTCAGTTACAAAATCACAGATTTACAAGAATGATAAGCGTAACAGTTTTAGCATACAGTAAAAATCAGGAGGGATAGAGTAGAGATACTTTATTTATCCTGAAGTAAAACAATGCTAAGCTTGTTTGTACTGTATGAGAATACCCAAACTGTGATCGCAGTGAATGCTAAGCTTATCTGTAGTGTATGAGAGTACCCAAACTCTAATAGCAGTGATGACTAGTTTGCCTCTGTACCTGTCCATGGTGACCAGGTGCTTCTGAACTTCCTGCCTCGGATGATGCGGATGCACATGCAGCCATGGGCCCCCAAAGATGGCGGTGGCCGCAGTGGTGAGAATGGGTTCCCGTTCGCCCGGCGACGACGTAGCTCGGTCGGCCTGATCGCCAAGGCCGACGAGTACATGCTGCGGACAGCACGTTCCGAGCTCATGTTCACCAGACTCAAAAAAAGAGATGGCCTGATGGCCATAGCATTGCAGAAGATTCGTGAGTATCTGTGTGTGTGTGTGTGTGTGTGTGTGTGTGTGTGTGTGTGTGTGTGTGTGTGTGTGTGTGTGTGTGCAAGTGCACGCATTCTGAATTGATACTTTTGATACTGTTAAAAAGGTTAGGAGCTGGGATTATAAACCGTAGGTAGAGTCTCTGTAGATGGATGTCTAAAAAATGTTACCAACGATTTAAATATGCATACATATAAAACTGCAACAAAAAAGTGCACTGCATCTGCTGCATACACACCCGGTATCGCACGCCTCATTTCACAGCACCTCTTGATGGCGAGAATGACAAATCCATGTCCACTCCAACACTAACTTCATCATGGCCTCGTAACGTTCCCCGGTGGGGTTAAATATTTGCTGCATGTTGACCTCTGACCCCCAGAGAATGGTCTGGAGGAGGGGACGGCGCAGGAGATCGGGGCGAGCTTGGCCAAGGCCTCGGCAGAAGTCCAGGAGTGTGTAGCAGCCTGCAAACACATCACAGAGAGCGCTAGGCAACAGAGCGACTTCCAGAACGTAAGTCATGGATGCAGAACACACACTCTCATAATGGCGGCCTGTCACGGTAGATAGATCACCTCCAGCGCTCACCAAGAAAATGATTGCATAGCATTTACACAGCATGACACGGAATACCAGGGCGTACCATAAAGACCATATAATTAAGATTTAAGAGGCTATATTATTTTGGGGGCATTGCGAGCTATTTTAATTGATTTCCCACATAGGAGAATGAAGAGTGGTTCCTGGCTGCTCGAGTGATTGACAGGGTGTGCTTCCTCGCCATGGCGATGCTCTTCATCCTCGGCACGATCGGCATCTTCCTCATGGGTCACTTCAACCGCGCCCCCTCCACCCCTTTCCCTGGGGATCCGAAGAGGTACCTGCCCGAATAGGAGGGACACTGAACATGCTCACGTGTCGGACACTCTTACCTACCTACACACTGGCTGACTTACCTGCCCCCTTACGGAACTTGTGACGTGTTTGTTTGGGGCTTGTGGGCAAACAGCAGGACAGAGGATGACACAGCAGCCCTTTTTAGAACTGAAAACTGCCTCGCTGGAGAAAAGTCTGACCAGGCTCTCACAGTAACAGCTCATGCTTGGACATACACTGAGTGACCCACAGGCAGCCATTCAAAACACAGAAGAGAGAAGACACATAAACATACCTTGCAGTGTATATATATACGTGTATATATATACACCTTTCAATACCTCAGAAAGAAATCTGACCAGCCTCTCAGCAGCAGCTCATGCAGTGGGTCAGCTTGAAGAGATGCTAATAGACTCTTAAGACTAAAAAAATGTGTGATGTACTGTGTGAATGATACTGTGTGTAATACCTCATGGCTGATGCTGTGTTCTGACAAAAGCAAATGACTTGACACATTTTTTACAGGATTTTTGTGACACATACTGTAATTCACAAGTAATTTTCAGTTAATCTTGATTGTTTTGTATGAGTACCCATGGACTTAAAATTTTGTTTTGCAACAATCTTTGTATTTCACTTTTCAATAAAGACTAAAATACTGATCCAGTTAGGCCTCAGAAATGGTCGATATTATTTGTTATCTGCTTGACTAATTGGAAATTAATTTGAATTGTACATTGTACGTGAATTTTACTGTGCAATGTACAGTGACATCCTCGCAGAAATGTCATGATTAGTGATGAGACAAAATCGGTGTTGTTTTCCAGCAAAGCATGTTTGTGTCCTACAGGTACACAGAGGGCAAGTCCTCCTAAAACTCCACTCATTCACAGTATAATGCAGTACATTGGGTGTCCACTACTGATACATTAGCCACACTATATAGTGACGAAATTAATAGCATTTTGGTTTTGCCCAAAGTGATCCACACCTTGGCTTAAGAAATTCCTCATCCAGGAACAGTACAGCAGAGACCTATGTAACTGATGGGTCGCAGTTGGTGAATGTCATACATATCAAAGGAGAGCTTTACGGTACACTAGGCTTCTCTTCAGCCAATCACATCTATTTATGGCAGAGCCCTTTTGTGGCCCTAAATTGAACCAACACCTCCAGTAACTAGGATGCTCCCCACCCCCTTATGATCTCATCTCTGTTGGGGGTAGGAATGAGCTTTGGGGGGGTCAAGGGAGAGAGGGTTGGGCTACTTTGTTGTCCCCCCTCCCCTCCAAACGTACACACACACATCCACTCACACACATGCGCACGCGCACACACACACACACACACACATGCACACACACACACATACACTCAGAGATCCTCTCTCCTTCAAGAAGGCTCTCAATTACATGGGTGAGTGGGACCTTTCTGGGGCAACAATGGGCAGATCCGGCTGGTTGGGATGGAAACGAAAAGGATGACACTGAGCCAGTGAGTCAGTGTGTGTGTGTGTACTTGTGTGGGGGTGTGTTTGGAGGTTTGCTCTGCGTTATCCCCCCTCCCACCCACACACACACACACACAGACACACACACACACACACGGACACACACACACACGCACGCACACATGCACACACACACACACACACACACACACGTACGCACATACACACACACACACACACACACTCAAATACACACACACACATACACACCCACCCACACACACCGCCTTTACAAGAGACTCTGTGGGCCCTGCCCTCCCAACTGACAAAGGCCCACAGGACAGCTCAGTAAATCTTCTCTGCGCCCTCGCCACAGAGCGGTAGAATTTGCCCACTCCTGGATACATCTCCTGACATTCGAACACAACAACTCAACTAAAATGGTGAGTGCTGTTATGACAACGCATCAACATCTTGACCTAATGTGTCTGTGGGGGTTACATTTTTGTTTTTTAAAAGGCAGCTTTGGTGTGTAGTGATGACTGTTTTTAATGTGCGAGGTCAGAGAGGTATAACGATGGACAAACATGGCAGACGGGTGGCACAAAGTGTTGGTCGTTCTCCGAACAGACGCTGGAAATGTGTACGAAGCTCCGGTGGAGCCCAACGGGAAGAAAAACAACGCCATCAATCACGCTGTACAATTAACACATTTACTCCCGCTCAATGAAGCCCGGGTCATTTGTTAACGTGGATTGTTCGCCTTTATTTTGGCTGCTGCTGCGAGCCTGATTCCCGGGTTGATGTGTAGTAATATGCATATTTCTTGTGGTGGGCGTCAGCTGGAGGCAAATTGGGGATGTGGGGGGCATTTAATGATAGTGGTTTGCTTCAGCTGCCAGAAAGTGAAATTGGAGTGTGTGCGGGGTAGGGGGTTGAGGGGCATTGGGGTTGGGGTTTTTGGGGGGCAGGATTCAGTGGACAATAATTTCACCTGAACAGATCAAAAGATCCCATTGCATCGTGTTCAGTATTACAGCAGAGTCTTTGCCCATATGCATTTAGTGTGTCTTCAGTGTGTATTGCAGCACTACACTTATTTCTATGCGTAATGGCTGTGTCTCTCTGTTGCGGCTGATCCGAGACCTGTTACTGTAGTTCCCTGTCCTATACTTCTTTAAGTAAACATCTGTGCTATACCCTTCTCTGCCAAGGTTAATGGTGCAACTTGATGGACAATAAAAATATGGACAAAGGAAATAGCCAAACGACAGAGCCTTTTGTTGAGACGGTACTACATGGACCCCAGCCCTTGACAGTCAGTGTGTGCTGTGTTGATATTGGTTTTGCAACTCATGTTTTGCAACTCATGTGGGCAGGGGTGGGTAGCGGTAGCGGAGGGATGCAGTGGCTTGGTCGGGATGGGGACAGCTGTTTTATGTGGATTATTTGATTGTACCAATCAATCAAAATATATTAACACAACGGCGACTTAAACAAAACAATTGTCAGTCAGATGTTCTGTAAATAAATGAAGGTGGGCAAGTGCAGACAGCTGTGCACAGCAGGGAAAGAGAGGAAACACACAGTGCAAATGTGTGGCTCAGGAGCAGGATGTGCAAAACATGCATCTTCTGAACAATCTCTTATTATTACACAGCTATTATTGTATTATCACCTTTTAAAGACAAATGCGGAGTCCGCTTCTGATTACTGAATCAAAGTTTTAGTGCTCTATATCTTTCTCCCCTCAATCTCTCTCTTTATTTCGGGTCTCTATCCCTTGCTCTCTCTCTCTTTCCCCCACTCTCTCTCCTACTTTCACGTCGTACTGTTACTCTCTCTCTGCTACTCCCTCTCTTTCTCTCTCTCTCTTTCTCTCGGGTCTCTATCCCTTGCTCTCTCTCTCTCCTCTCACTCTGTCCTACTATTACTCTGTCTCTCCTACTCTCTCTCTTACTCTCTCTCTCTCTTTCTCTCTGTTACTCTCATTCTCTCTGTCTTTCTCTCTCTCTCTCTCTCTCTCTGTCTGTCTCTCCACCACATAGTCATGTTGCTGTATCCTCCTCCTACTCTGAACCTGTAGTCCACCATGTCAGCCGTGACAGACCAACCCCATGCCTTCAGGGGGCTGGAGAGAGAGAAGCACATCCGCATGGTGTATCGGGCCTTCCACAGGTGCTGGGGGGCCCGAGCAGACCTCCGGGGCTCCACGGCCTCCCTCTGCCCAGACAGGGGGGCCTTCCCCGGGTCAGCGGAGCCCGGCAGCCAGGCAGTGGTGCTCCACCAGGGGGACCAGGGCCCCAGTGGGGTGGCCAGGCACAGGGAAGGGGCGCTGGAGATAGAGATGGACGTCCTCGAGCAGAAGAACTGCTGGCTGGAGCCAAGCGCACCCAGGGGCCTCACTGTGCTCAGTGCAGTCAGCAAACTGCACATTACAACCAAACCAGAGCTGAGAGGTGAGGAGATTGCTGTCACAGACCACTGGAAAGACAGATGAGCTGTGCAGGTGGGACAAGTATTTAGCGCACACCTGTAGACTTGATGATACGTTACGTACATGGAGCAACTCTTTTAAAGCAACAATGCTGCAACATGCACAACATTATAGGGTCCTATTGTTCTAATTGGATGATTGTGACAAGTTGGTAAGTTATCCTGAAAAAAACAACTTGTAGCCTAATATTAGTGCGAAACACCCTTTAGTAATGATCAAAATTTTGCCGTCAACTTAACAGCTAGCCTGGTCAACCAGCACCTCGTACTTCATTTAATTTTGTACAGATGATCTGGAGTCGCTGTATTGAGAAACAATTTCTTCCTGGAGGTGTGGACTTTGCTGAAGTTTAAAACACGTGGCTCTACCTTTACC
This sequence comes from Coilia nasus, assembly GCA_027475355.1. NCBI lineage: Eukaryota > Metazoa > Chordata > Actinopteri > Clupeiformes > Engraulidae > Coilia > Coilia nasus. The sequence continues at coordinate 37,383,409 of CM050221.1, forward strand.
TAATCACTAATGTCTGGTCATCACGTATGCAATTAGCCTGCCTATGCACTACAGTTCAAATGTAGCACACAAAGTCAATGTCATCGCTCACGAATACTCCCTCTGTTCGCTGATTGGCTAGGATTGGATGGTACCTAATAAAATGGCAGCATGGCCAGACCCTCTGCATGGCCAGCAATGTCAATGGCAGCATGGCCAGACCCTCTGTACAAAATGAAATGAAGTACAAGGGGCTGGTTTACCAGGCTACTTAACAGCTAAATAGGGGGACAGCCTTTAGTTGGATGCATCCAGTAAACTATCTATAGATGTTCAGATTGTAAATGAACTATCTGTTGAAAGTCTGTCAACTACAATGCATAGTTAAAGGAGAACTTCAGTGTAAAATGAAAATTGGCATGTTAAAACATCATACCGAGTTGGTATGTGTATTGAGGAGCAAAATTGATGTAGCCTGTTGCTTTCAGAGTTTAAGTATTTTTTATTGTTTGTCCCAGAAGGCTAACAATGGAAATGGTAGGTGCCCTTAGACGAAGCATGACGAATACGCTATTTTTAAACCATTAAAGCAGCTAGAAGGCTCTGGCATTCAAAACAAAGCATTGAGAATATTGTAAATGTACACAATGTTTATTTAAAAAACTGTTCTTATATGCAGTAGTTTGTAGTTGTTTCTCGTCGCCGCCATGATGAAAGTCCAAACAAGTCGATTGTACTACCTCTCCTCCTATTCTTCCTGCTGGTTCGTGTTCGTCAGTCTACTTGTGCGGACTTTCATCATGGCGGCGACGAGAAACTACAGCAAGGTACTGTCTGTCAAAACTGTTTTATTAATAAATGTTGTGTACACTTACAAAGTTCTCAGTGCCTCGTTTTTAATGTCAGGGCCTTTGTTGTACTACCTATGGAGTGTGGAGTTTTTTCGAGCTGCTTTAATAGTTTAAAAATAGCGTAGTCGTCGTGCTTCGTCTAAGGGCACCTACCACTTCCATTGTTAGCCTTCTGGGACAAACGATAAAAAATAGTTAAACTCTGAATGCAACAGGCTAAATCAGTTTTGCTCCTCAGTACACATACCAACTCGGTATGATGTTTTAACATGCTAATTTTCATTTTACACCGAAGTTCTCCTTTAAGATTCAACTTTAATTACAGAGATATTCAGTGAATGACTACAAAGACTTAAATGGAATTTTAATTAACCATTGCTAGAGTCTTTAGCTGGGCTATCAAAGTAAAGCATTACTGAAGTGTTAAATTGATGGACAGAATATTGGTCCACCATTAGAATCTGAAATGGAAATGGTGCATTTTATCTGTTGCAGTTGTGCTTAGAGGACCCCAGTTGATCAACGTTTTGGTTGAATGTTAGTTGTAATAGTTGTCTTGAAGAGACATCACTGGACTGATAGAAATATGGAGACACAGAAATATGGGTTTAATTTTAGCTGTCTCTGTTGGAATTTACTGTCCATTCCTAACAGAGTCAATGTTTGCCAGGTCCACAGTGTGTTCCGCGAAGAATCTACAATATTGCCAATGACAACAAAGATCAAGTCCTTGTGGCAGTAGAAGGTAAACAAGCTGTCTCA